>JASVEL010002193.1:0-67857 GCA_032618575.1 Nicotiana noctiflora
ATGACAGGTCGTAACGAAAAAGGGCATTTGGTTAGGGACTATATTAGTAATATTACATAAAATGTGTACAAGAGGTGTCTGCAAACGACCTGAAGGTGGAAGAGTTAGTACAATAACTCTTTTAACAAAAAGCTGGTCTATACGATCATCTTCCAGTATTGTTAAAAAACATGGCGATTGTGTATATACAATGCTTCTTGCATTGCTCTCCGTTTGGCTACCAAATTTTGCAAGTCGATCGGCAACTGGATTTTGTTCCATGTAGATATAAAGTATAGCCGGATCATCCAATTGTATTTGCTCGAAGCAGTGACCATTTGTCTACATGCCTTTATCACATGTTCTATATTGGCTGATTCAAAATTGGTGAAGTAAGATATTGGATTTAGTCATGGAGAAAAAATTAAATTTAAGATTAGCTAACTAGAGGCAATAATAATTGGTTTCAAAGCTAACATCACTTGGACCTAACTGGTTTGAGAGGGATTCAGATGGACACGCAGCAATACACCATTTTGCTTGATCAAAAGTGATTTCAAACGCATTAGGGCAGGAATTTTTGAAAAGCATGGGAAAACCATAACACGTATACTGAAAAATTGAATCAAACATGGCATAATTAAGAAAAATGCGCTTTCATAACACTAAGGATTCCAACTTATCAGGCTTACTGGAGCAAAGATTTGCATAAAACATTTTTACTGGGGGTTCATACACTTTAGGAGGGGGAATAGAAAAGAATTTAGACCGGCCCTGATGAATAAACAGATCCTTTACCTTATAATTTAGGGCTTCTATGTCATCAAAGTCGACTACCCTCTCGTGAGCAATTGACTTATCTTTCAAAGCAATAAAAAATCCTTATTTGGAGAATCCCAGAAATTTAGGTTAGACTCTAAAGAACTAAAGAGATCTATTTTCGACTTCTTTGGAGTAAAGACTTCAGAGGGGGTTCTTCCATAGGTCTTTTTCCTAGGGCTTTTTCTCCTAAAGTATGAGAATGATCTAAGAGGTCCGCCTAAGAGGAGGAAAACCTTTCGAATAATCGGACCCTAAGTCTACTTGTTCTGGAGTTGAGATGTGGATTATGCTCTGGAGTGAGTACTCTTCCTGGTGGAAGCAGTAGGACTTTTTGAGTGCTTGGCCATGGAAAAGTGTGAGAGAAAGTTTCGAAGAGGGTTTCTAGGCGATAGGGACGATGGATACTGAAAGGGTTTTCAAGAACTAAAGGAGGGGTTTATGACGATTGAGTACACAAAGTGAAGGATTTCAGTTGAATAGACGTGATGATTGTTTTTTCTTCTTTGAACTCTACAACTGATGTGAAAAAAAAAATGAAAAGGGAGGGAATTTGGAGGCGCAATTAATGATCAGGAAAAAAACAAAGTTTGAACATAGGCATAAAAAAGTAATAGTAACACATGGGTCCTAATATTAATGATTAATACAAACAATACCAAGTAATTCTCTTAAAAACAAAATATGCCGTCTAGTAATGGTTTAGTAAAGATATCCGCTAATAAAATAATGCTTAATATCTATGTGCTTTGCCCTAGAATGATGCACGGGATTTTTAGAGAGACACATAGCACTAGATTTATCATAAAATTTTGGAATAGGTTTAAATAATAATTCATAGTCACCCAATTGATGACATACATAGTAATTGTGCACAACATTATCCAATGGTGATATACTCAACATCAGTTCTGGATAATGCGATTGATCCTTGCTTTTTATTGTTCCACGATATCAGTGTCTTTCCAACTAATTGGCATGTTCCACTAGTGCTTTTTCTGTCTTCCTTATTGATAACTAGGGATTTTAGTATATTTTATACTCCTTTTTGCTTTGAGTTTTGGATTAAAAACTTATACAAGTAATTCTGAAAGCTTACATGTTGTGCGTGTTTGCTGTGTTTGGTCAAAAAGTAACAAGGAAGTCAAAACCAACTCAAAAAGGAGTAAAACTTGCATAAGTGCCAAGGACAAGTCAAAGCATCGCTACAGCAGTAAATCCACCGCGGCTGCAATGGACCCACCGCGACCGCAGTGCATTTGTTGCAGTTCGCAGTGGCAAAGATCAGATAGGATGCTATTTTGGAAGCTCAAGCAATGCGGTTCACAGTTGATTCTTCGCGACCGTGGTAGCCTCATCGCGGTCACATTCCATTTGTTGTGGTATGCGGAGAAGGGATTCAGAGAATGTGAAGTTTGGAAGATTCAAGACATCGTGATCCGCGGTCCATTTATTGCGGTCCGCGGTGAAGCTGTCGCGTCCGCGGTCCATTTATTGCAGACCGCGATAGCAAGATTCAGAGACTTAGAAGTAAAGCCAAAATGCCTCACCGCGACCGCGGTGCATTTTCTGCGGTCCACGTACCTCCGTTAGGGGTATTATTGTCTAGAAATTTTGGCCTTATATAAATACTTCTTTCTCAAAATTTTAGGATATCTTATTTGTTGCTGAGCATGTGAAAGACATTTTTAGACATATTGAGCAATTGTGTAGCTAGTTTAACATTGAATCTTCAAATTTTAGCTTGTAATTATATTTTATGGGTTATTCTTCATCTAAATATCTGATTTCTTCAAATTCTATGAGTAACAAGACCCATTAGCTAGGGTTGTGGCTCAACCCTAGTGTGGGTATTTGATGAGTCTCTTGTTTGAAGGCTTAGATGTTTATGGTTGGTTGATATTCGACTTGATTTGTTGTTTTTCTTGTTGAATTAGTGGTTGCAAACATTAATTTGTGCCTTTTTTACTTAGTCTCTTCTTGAGAAAGAGATTTTGAGTCTAGAAAAATCATGTCAACAAGGAATTGAGGCATATTCAAGAGATTGATAGCCCCAATTAAAGGGTTAAACCTAAAGATAGTAATATCCGACTTGAGCCTATATTGCTTGCACAATTTTGACACTCAATGGTCTTGAGAAAATTAATTAGGGCAAATTCACTCAAGTTACCGAGAGGTATAGAGTGAGTAGTGGTGTGCATTGGCTATATCGTGATCCCAAATGTAACAACTTTGCCTTATGCTTTATAACCTGTCAAGTATTCACCTAGGGGAACGTCACTTCCCTGGTGCCTTTTAAATCATTTAGAAAAATTTACAAGCATTCATACTTAGCTTAATTTTGCATATCATTAGTATAAAAATAAAAGTAACAAACAAACAAATATAGTTGGAAGTGTATTCAAGAGCACTACGCACTGCTGGATTAGATAGAAATCCAACTCCAAACATTGGTGTAGCTCCATGTGAATTCGATCCCAACCTTCTCGGGTAAAAGCTACTTCGGTCGCTCTTGCTACTCTGTAGTGGTGTAGGGTTGGACCCGATCACCTTTTAGCGACGTTGCCGGAGAGATAAGCGGTTTTAGCTATCTATCTAAATAGTTTTATATGTTGTTTTTCTTTCCTTCTGTGATACTATGGTGTGTGTCGCCAATTCTGGTACAAAATGGTGGCAAACAACAATAATGACCCTCTTAGAAACGTGATCCCGGGGGAGGAAGTTGATGATAATGGTGAAGATGAGGTGCCTCTTGTACCTCAAGGACAAAGGAGAGGCCATCGGGTCAATGATAATTCTCTAGAACCTCCCTCGTCACCTCCAAGAGCTCCTCGGGTGCTTCCAAACCAAGGATATGCTAGTGTAAATGTCCCACCCCGGATCTGGGTAGACAATTTCTAAATTAAAAATGTGATGCTGACTTTGTTGGAGCAACGAAGGTATTTCACAGGTGCTCCCCATTAGAATGCTAACAAACATCTTAAGGGCTTCGTGGATACCTGTTGGGGGAGCAAGCAAACAAATGTGTCAGAGGGTGCACTTCGGTTAAGATTATTCGCTTTTGTACTTAGAGGGAAGGCTTTGGACTTGCTTGAAAGGCGTCCCAACCATTCCATCACTACTTGGGATGAATTGGCGGATAAATGCATTGCAAAGTGTTTCTTGTCGGACCACGTGGCGATCTTGAGGGATGAAATACTAGCTTTCAAACATGACCCCAACGAACCACTGCATGAGATATGGGAGACATATCGAACCATGGTAAAGGAATGCCCAAATAATGATATAACTGAGGCAATAATATAACAAACATTCTACTGAGGCATTAACAGAAAAAATCAATGCATAGTGAACCAACTCGCCGGAGTCAATTTTATGAAAACACCGTATGATGAGGCTAATACAATATTGGATGAGATGACTGACACGTCCTACACTTGGCAAAGTAGAGACAATGTACCACAGGGTGACCCCATGGTCATTCACTTGCACAAGAGCTTTATGATCATGGGCAGGCATAGCAGAACTGACAAGAACAATGAACCAGCTAGCAAACGCACAATTACAACAGGTTCAAACTCCACGACATGTAACTACTATGGAGGATGTCAACATGTTAGTGAATAGAAGAAGACAAAGAGGTCAATAGAACTAAGGGATCTCAGATCAATGTCACCGAGATAGTGGTGGGTTCCAAGATTATGGGTATGATGAGTAGAATTAAGAAGTGCAATACATGAACAATTATCAGGGCCAAAGAGGCAATTCTTCTAACCAACACCAATGGAGACCCCAAGGAAATTGGGAAAATCAACAACAATATGTGAATACTAATTGGGGGAACAACAACCAAAATTCAAATTGGGGCAACCAGAACAATAATCAGAACTATCAAGGTAATTGGAGTAGCAACAACAACAACTAGGGTGGAAACAACAATCGGGGTGGTTGGAACAATATCAATCAAGGAAATCGGGGGCAAGGCTTTCTGATAATAGGTGAATTTTACTATATTCATGCCCTAAATAATCACCTTCTTATGTTGTTTTGATAATATATATGATGACAAAATGATCTTATTAGTGGGAGACTATGTCCCCAAAGACAAAACATTGGCATTAAAAGACCCAAGCGAAGGAATACTGGACACCAAGCGGACCCTACAAAATCACAGCAGCAGCAAGTAATTGAGCATTCCAATTAGAAACAATGGAAGGAAAAATGCTCCAAAACAATTGGAACGTCACCCGCCTCAAGTATTTCCATTTTTGAAAGGCGTCTCCCGAGTCGCGCTCTTTTCTTACCCGAGTTTTGTCCCAATTGGGTTTTCTCGAGAAGGTTTTTAACGAGGCGGTAGAGGGGACACCTGGAGATATTTGCAAAACAAGTTTATCATACCAGCCACTCCATACGCTCTCCTGATTGACATGACAAAGGGACTGGACTAGCACGATATCTAATGTATAAACGGCTAAGGCCATCTCCAGTGTGCAAACAACTAAGGCCATCTACAATGTAAAAACGGCTAAGGCCATCTCCAGTGTGCAAACAGCTAAGGCAATCTCCAATGTATAAATGGTTAAGGCCATCTCTAGTGTGCAAACAGCTAAGGCCATCTCCAATGTGCAAATGGATAAGGCCATCTCCAATGTATAAATGGCTAAGGCCATCTCCAGTGTGCAAACGGCTAAGGCCATCTCCAATGTGCAAACGGCTAAGGCCATCTCCAATGTGCAAACGGCTAAGGCCATCTTCAATGTGCAAATGGCTAAGGCCATCTCCAATGTAAAAACGGCTAAGGCCATCTTCAATGTGCAAACGGCTAAGGCCATTGTCGTTAATAAGTCAACCCAGCTAAACTATGACAAGCAAGTAATTCGACGATAGTTGAAGTTACGTATATTGCTAAGGCCATCGACATTATTATGGCTAAGGCCATCACCATCAATCGTCGACCCAGCTCGACTACGATAAGCAAGTAATTCGACGGCAGTTGAAGTTACGTATATGGCTAAGGCCATCGACATTACTATGGCTAAGGCCATCATTGTCAATCGTCGACCCAGCTCGACTATGACAAGCAAGTAATTTGATGACAGTTGAAGTTACGTATATGGCTAAGTCCATCGATATTACTATGGCTAAGGCCATCACCGTCAATCATTGACCCAGTTCGACTACAACAAACAAGTAATGCAATGACAGTTGAAGTTACGTATATGGCTAAGGCCATCGACATTATTTTGGCCAAGTCCATCACCGTCAATCGTCGACCCAGCTCGACTACGGCAAGCATGTAATGCGACGACAATCAAAGTTACGTATATGGATAAGGCCATCGACACTATTTTGGCCAAGGCCACCATCATCGATCATCAACCCAGTTTGACTATGACAAGTAAGCAATTCGACAACAGTCGAAGTCACATATACGCCAAGGCCAAGGCCATCACCGTCAACCATTGACCTAGCTCGACCACGACAAGTAAGTAATTCAAAAGCGGTCATAATTACATATATGGATAAGGCCATCGACATCATTTTGGCTAAGGCCACCAATATTAAAATGTCGACATAGATCGACCACGAAGGACAGCACTTCAACGACGGTCGAAGCTACACCCCACAGGCTAAGGCCGTTGCCAACAGTTGCCAAACTTGTTTGACTACTGTCACACCTCCCTTTTTACTACCCCAACATGCGTAAGGCGTATAAATACACTTGTAGGGTATACCCCGACGCTCAATTACCCAAGACGGATAAAATAACGTAAGGGAAGGAGTTTTTCCAATTAAAGGACAATCGGTTCGGGATTTTATTAGAGATTAATCAGAGTTGCCACTTGGGAATGACAATGGTGTCCCAAGTCACCGGTTAATCCCGAATCCGAGGAATTTTGACTCTTAAAATGTCTGCGAAGCAGAGGTCCGGATAAGGAACTCTGTTAACCCGGGAGAAGGTGTTAGGCACTCCCGGATTCCGTGGTTTTAGCACGGTCGCTCCACTGACGTTCTTGACTTTTGTTTGACTCAATTATAGGTTTTAACAACATAATGTGCTTTTACGTTAAATATTATTTTTTTAGGAATTTGCGGTATCGCGAAAACACGCCTCGAATCATACCGTAACCAGTACGCCTATGACTTTTGGTGTATTTCAGCTTTACCGAGATTTGGATTTGAGTCGCACCAAGTGCACACTCGTTCATAGGAAGGTATATTAAAATCGTGCCTAAAGATAGTCTATATCGGCTTTTAACTTTGGGAGAGGCTATGGAATTCACTATTAGCCTCTCCAAGTCTAATTTTATATAACAATTAATTGAGGGCCCCGCAATTGTATATTTTGTGCGGCGAGGCTCGTCTCATTTTATTTAAGGTCAATCCTAAAGCCATTATAAATGTTTTTATTATTATTATTTTTTTTTTATTTTTTTATTTTTTGTCTCTTAAAAGAAGAGTCCTAATTAATTTACTAGTCCAATGTATCGTTATGCCGAAAAATTGGATTTGAAATGATTTGCACAAAGGATTGCTCCCTTGCTGGTGACAGTCGCATGAGGTGTGGCCTTTATATGGGCCCAATTGTCCACGGCTGAACTACACATAAGCGTAGGCCCAATCCAAATCAAATGTAATTCATCAAAAACATTCTGAAATTCATTAAATCCTATAGTTACCGTGTTTAAGAAATTATTCTTATAGTTACCGTATCAGAACATGATCAATTGACCACTGTTAGTTATTCCTATAGTTACCGTATTTAAACAAATGATTGGCAGAACACTATCAATTCTAGAATTCACAAGAACTTCATTGCATTCATTGGGATTAGCAAAGTTTCCTTGAAATTTAAATTAATGATTCTTACTACTCGATTCTTTGTATTAAAGTAACCAACTAAAACTCATAACTATCTACATAAACGTTCATTATGTTCTAGCCAAGCAAAATTACGCTAATCAGTCCGTCAGTTCAACACAATACAATATTTTGCACAAATTGTAAAACTCTAACTAGCTGAACATGTATTATAACTTTTACACAATAACATTGATTACCAAACAAATAAAAGCTAGATTATCAAAAAGCCTCATGTTATCTCTTTATATATCAGATCTGCATTTCATACATCAATGGGAGCTGAAAAAATACCTGGAGATCACAGTGAAGAATGAAGAAGTCAGTTTCAGCAACAAACAAATAACAGCAACAGATGAGATTCGACAGTGAGAAAAACCCAGGAATACATCTTGGCAATACAACATCCAGCTATGACCCACAGTTATTCAATTGAGACCAAAACCATTTGAAATCAAACCAATAGGCCTTTGAAACCGCAACAACCAAAATCTGATCTAAATAAATGTAGACTAGTAACTAACAGTCGAAATTCATCTACAACTTCAATGGAACAGTAACTTTTATTGGATTTTTGAAAGTTTTTCTATTGTTTTTGGTTTTTTTTTCTTAATGGAGTTAAAGGCAAAATAGAAGAAAAATCAATCTGAAATGTTAATTTCAGATCTGGAATTTAACCAATATTTTTGAGATTTTTTCTAGGGTTCATATAGCTTAAATATACTAAGGAAGACTCTAAAATCAGATTGAACCCCCTTCATAATGCTGAAAAAATGCCTATTTATAGGCCAAAATCAAGAAATCTGAATTTTACTAAAAACCCATCAATTCCTAGCTTGTTGCACAAGTTAGTACCATTATTTCATTGAATTCTACACTAAAACCCATTCTAGAATGCTCTACCATGTTCTATTTCCCTTGTAATTCCTATTGTACCCTTATTTCCTTCAAATAATCACTAAGATACCTTTTGTTATGCTCAAATTGTCCTAAAAGCTCTATGTTTATCACAATTATACCAATTTCCTTTCCAATTGCACCCTTTTCCTATTAACCTTATTACAAGTTTACCAACTCTCTTTCCCCAATTTACCCCTACTTCTCAAGACTTATTACATTCCTAAATTCTGTATTTAACTCCTATTCTAACCTATTTTCAGATTTATATTTATCAAATAGCCACAATTAAGTGACTATTGTTCAATTAACCAAATAGCCCCTTTCAACTAATCTAAATTCAGAATTAGTTCAATAACTAAAATCACACTACATCAATAACCAACCCTAGGCAATCTTACGAATATAGCCAGTTTTGATCAATTATTCAATTAACAAGACTCGGGGAACAAATTGCTAGATGGTTGAGTCTTGTTAATCGAAATAGCTAATCGCAATTGAATCTATCAAGTAAGCACCTTAGGTGGATACGAAGCGCATAGTTTTAACTATCGACCTATATGAATCTAAAATTGTCTAAGGGCGAATCTTATAATCGAACTAAATCACTAATTGCAGCTATAACCAATACTTCCTAAGTGTTAACCAATATCGAACTCACTGAACTTAAACAAATTACCAAAACAATTCCATTAATCATCAATTAATCAAGCTGAGTCTACTGATCTCTTCAAAACTGGATCAAAATATTGTCAAAAACAGATTCACCAACATTATTAATTCCTATTGTTTCAGTTAATACTATTTAACAAAGTCGACTACAATTAATCGGAAAACTAATCTAGTTATTCAAGAATAGAAATCTAAATCTAGTATATTCCAGTCTTAAAACAGAACAACACCATAAAATCAATCAACGCATTTAATCAACTAATCCTCGACACATTAATATTAACAAGAAACAGATTCATAGTGTATTTATTCTAAAAAATTAACAGAAAATATATGAGAAGGAGCATACTTCATTTGACAAAAATCCTAAACATGCATAAAAAGAATTAAAAGAAGAACTTAGCTTATTGCCGTTCATTTTTTCTGTTTTTCCGCATTCTTCCGTTTTTCTTTTCCTCTTTTTTTTTTTTTTGTTTTCTTCAACTCTTCTTCATCTCTCTTCAAATCTTGACAATCCGACGTCTTTGGTCTTGAAATGCTTGAAACCGAATCAGTTTTGGATTTTCCAGTGGTCTTTTGGCTTAAAATTCTTGTCACGGTGTAAAAGAATGATGGGTTTGTTAATTTTTGAGGGTTTGGGTGGCGGCGCCGCCGTGGGGAGGGGTGGCGGCGCGGGAGATTTGGATCGATTCGTTGGGTTTTGAAGGGAGCTAATAGTGAGAACGTGACGAGAAAGGTGAGGGGAGTGTTTTGGTGTTACTTTGGCCGTGAAAGGTGGCCGGCCGCCGCCGTCCGCGGCGGAACCCTAGCGGCGACGGCAGTGATGGTGAAGAAGAAAGAGAGATACGGCTGGTTTGGACATAAGTGTTTGTGTGTTTTAAGGTTTTTGTTATGTTAATGAATGAGTTATGTTTTTTAAGGTTTTTGTGTATTAAAATGTGACAACAAATTGAGGCCGTCGGATCAAGGCTCACAAACGGCTGGGATTGGATGAAGGGAAACCGGGTAGGGTCTGGGCAATTGGGCTGCTGGGTTGCTTGGGCCTGGGCGGACGGCTGGTGTGTGGCCGATTTGGGCCGGTAATTCCGGTTGGCAATATTGGCCCAACTCTTTTTTGCCTTTGTTTTTCCCTTTGTTTTCTCTTGTATTGTATTTTTCCTCCTCTTTTTTTTTGTATTTTATTTTCTTTGTATTTTCTTGTATTGTATTTTGTATTTATTCTTCTTGCTTTGTGATTATTTGGAACTAACTAATTACTCTCTTTTTTTGGCAAAAAGCTAACTAATTTTTTTTGATTTTTTCTTTAATTTGCTAGAAAAACGAACGAATTCCCTAAAGATGCAATTTTTTTTTTTTGTATTTTCATTTATCACACGCAAATAACATGCAAACAACTAACACAAAATTCACACAAAATTATAACAATGAGGAAAATCATTTATTTTGGATTTTATAGGAATAGCTCATGTGTAGGGTAAAAATCACGTGCTCACAGCTGCCCCTCTTTGCTCGGGGACACGAAGAGTTTCCGTGCAAAGATAAGTGAGCAATTGTGAACGATTTTTACCCGTTCGAGTATTCCATTGTGAAGCATTTTGAAAAGCTTTGACCGCATCCTGCTTCAGAGGTTGCCTACATATCCTGGGCTAAACAGGAATCAGGTCAGTGTAGTTCGGGAAGGTCTGGTTGTTGGGACTACCAAGGACTGTGATCTCACTGCTGTTGCTGTTGTTACTGCTGTCATTGCTGACTGACTCCTTATTACACCAGGGTAAAGATAAAAGGAGCTAGCCTGAGCTACAGCCTATGAACTACAAAAATCCTATCTATGTCTTCCAACTTGTCTTTTTGTATTTTCTTGATCTTGTGTCTTGTATTCCTTGCAACGGCATTCTTGTTATTGCCTTCAACTTGTATCTTCGCTCCAATGGCATTCTTGTTATCGCCTTGAACATGTTCAACTTTTCACCGGCATTCCTGTTATTGCCTTGAAATCTTTCGTCCATTCTCCAGGTGGACCCCCTGCTTGTGACTAAATAAACAACCAAAGAAAGATTTTTCTGCCCCAGTATGGTGACTGGGCACATCATGTTATTGAATGTCCGAAATTTTTTTTTCTTTTCATATTTTTTCTCTTTTTTTCTTTTTCTTTTCTTCTTTTTTTTTTCTTTTTAAATGCAGATATGTATGAAATGCGATGCAGAAAAATATTCCCGTATTTGAAGGTGGGCACCTAACAGAAATTAAACGTGCAGTGCAGAAAAATGCCATTCCATTCTCCAGGCGGGCACCCTGACTTTCAACAATGAACTTTAAAAATAAATCGCCATTGCAATGCAGAAATGTATTCCCGTATTAGAAGGTGGGCGCCTAACAGAAATTAAATTGCCATTCCATTCTTCAGGCGGGCACCTGACTCCAACAACAAACTTCGAAAATAAATCTTAAAGTAAAATGCCATTCCATTCTCCAGGCGGGCACCCTGACTTTCACCAACAAACTTCAAAAATAAATCGCCATACCATTCTTCGGGCGGGCACCCCGATTTCAACAACAATTTAAAACTTCAACTAAAACTTAAAGTAAAATGCCATTCCATTCTTCGGGCGGGCACCCCGATTTCAACAACAAACTTCAAAAATAAATCGCCATACCATTCTTCGGGCGGGCACCCCGATTTCAACAACAATTTAAAACTTCAACTAAAACTTAAAGTAAAATGCCATTCCATTCTCCAGGCGGGCACCCTGATTTCAACAACAAACTTTAAAAATAAATCGCCATACCATTCTTCGGGCGGGCACCCCGACTTCAACAACAAACTTTAAAAATAAATTGCCATACCATTCTTCGGGCGGGCACCCCGACTTCAACAACAAACTTTAAAAATAAATTGCCATACCATTATTCGGGCGGGCACCCCGACTTCAACAACAAACTTTAAAAATAAATTGCCATACCATTCTTCGGGCGGGCACCCCGACTTGAACAACAATTTAAAACTTCAACTAAAACTTAAAGTAAAATGCCATTCCATTCTCCAGGCGGGCACCCTCATTTCAACAACAAACTTTTAAAAATAAATTGCCATACTATTCTTCGGGCGGGCATCCCGATTTCAATAACAAACTTTAAAAATAAATTGCCATACCATTCTTCGGGCGGGCACCCCGATTTCAACAACAATTTAAAACTTCCTCTTTTTGGTATTTTCTTTTACCAATTGTCTCTCATCTGTGAATTTCTCCACTTATCGTCAAACTTTTCTCTTTTTGGTGTTTTCTATTTTTCCATATTGGTCACATTCACTTTAAAGTGAATAGTGACAATTTGTTCCTGCATGAATCATGAAACAAAATTTATTAGATATAAACCGCTGGCAATTGGCAATTGGCATCTGCCGTCCCTGCCTCTTATTGCTTTCCTCTTTTTTGCTTTTTCTCCCGCTGTGTGGCTTTTCAGCTGCTTCTCTCTTGCGAACTCTTTTTTTTTTTTTTGTATTTTCTCACTTTTTCCATTTTTGTTTTGTTTTCTTTTCCTTTGGCCATGTTTGCCAAGCTTCCTTATTTCCTTCCCAACTCTTCCTTTCTCATCCAGTGTTGTTTCAACTTTCATTATCAGGAGCTGGTAGTTAGAACTTATCTGGGTATTTGCTGGCTGATTCCGCTGGCCATGCCATGTATTTAAACTCTGACCCAGTTCGTTCCAATCATTATTCTGTCTCCAAATTGTTTTCAACCCAAACCGATACTATATTTTTTTTTTTGCTTTTCTCTTTTCTGGTAGTCCTCACGATCGCGCTAAGGTGCCTCGAAAGGTTTTCACCAATAAGACTCTCTCATTTGTTCTCTCAACCTCACAATCGTCTCACAGTGCCGATTAAGGTTTTCACCGATGAGACTCTCTCATTTTTTTTCACTGTTTTTCATTTTTCCCTTTTGTAGTTTGTTTTCTTACCACAGGTGTTGTCCGATGTTTCACTTCTCCTTCATTGCATTCGTTATCATTTCGGAATTTGATCAGAAGGTCTTTCTTTGGACTGTAATGTGGCTTTTGGATGGGTTGAGAAAGAAAGGTATAAAGGCTCAAAATTTCACGAGGGTTCAAAAATATTTACAACTCTCGGAATTATTAAACATAACTTCTGCCCCAGTTTCAATATGTGGGGAATTTTTGGATTTTTTCTTTATTGTGATTGAACCTCAGAGAGGCTGCCTACGTACCCTTTCGGGATCAAGTCAGACGTAGTTCATCCAACTTTATAAGTTAGATGGATTTCTTTTTGACTTTTTCCCGATTTCTTTGTCTTTTTCTCTTTTTCATTCATTTATTCATTTTTTTTTTCATTTTTCATCATTTTTTCATTTTGGCAATTTCGATCTTATTGCGCTTAAAGCGATTCCGAGAGAGGGATATGAAAGAATTTATTCATTTAGGCTCAAAGGGGTTATCAATGGATAAAGTGTTTGGATAGAAAATAAAACGCCTTCGTCATTTCAATTCCAAAATCACAACACAATACAGAACACATAGTTGAAAAGGAATCATACATAGTATCTTTTGACCGCATCTGAATTGATAGCAGTCTCTACGCACCTTCCCTCAACATCTGTTAAATATAATGCTCCATTGGACAACACCCGCGATACTACAAATGGTCCCTGCCAATTTGGCACAAATTTGCCCTTTGCCTCGACCCAATGCGGTAAGATACGCATCGCAAACAAAATGAGCCTATGCTTTTTGGAAGCTGCTGGCTCTATCGGATCAATAACCTCTATGTCCCTGTTTCAAAACAAAGAAAAAGATGTTAGTTTAAATGCGGTGGTTGGTTGTGGCCTTGAACTTTGATGGCGACTGCTTTCCACCCGAGCGCCTTGCCTGCTCACCGACTATCCATTTTCACTTCTTCTTTGTTCAAAATCCAACTCTCTTTAGGTATGTATATTGTCCCTTTCTTGACGGATCCCACAATTCCGATCTTGAAGTCTATGATTTCTTCAATGATTTCACTGGACAACCTTGGGTATTTCTTGACTGGCTCTTTCTTTTGTCAGAATACACTCCCATATTTCCATTTGTTATATTTTCCCCCGAGTTGGCACTTTGCCGACCTTTGTGTCTTGTACGCACCCCAAACATTTTTATTGTTGCCCGCTCCATTGCACATGTTGCTCTTTTGGCTTAAAGCACTGGCCTTGCCTTTTCCTGACTTACGACAATTGTCGTGTTGGCCAAATCTCATCTTGTGCAATTGGAGAGCTTGGTGGCAAATTTTGAAATCATTTCTATACTTGTTATGACCCGACAGACTCAATAAAAGGGAGGGTAAAACAAGGTACATAGGATAGAAAGAAAGGAAAACATAATTCCTAACAAGAAACCTACAGAAGAATGACCTATCGGATTTTGAATACCGACTCTAGCGACCTTGACATGCACGTTTGGCCTTCTCTGTATAGCAAATTTGATGTTCAACTCTTGTTGCAAGCTCTGCCGTGAAACCGATCTTCAACACTTCATTTCTTTGATCTGATCCTTAGTCGACTTGTAGTGCCCATAGGGTTTTCACCATCAAGCCTCTCTCATTTGCTCTTTCTTTCTCTCGACTCACCGTCGCCTTACGGTGCCCGTGCGGGTTTTCACCGATAAGACTCTCTCATTTTGACTTCTCTCATCTTGGAGTCTCGTGGTGATTTGAGTTCTTCACTCTCCTGGAGTGTTGCCCCTGATGTGATTGACCTTTGTTCGCTTGACTCGGCATTTCTTGAAGATTGATCGGAAGGTCTTCCTTTGGACCGTAACGCAGGCTTTTGGATGGGGTTTAGAAAAAAGGATATAAAGGCTCAAAATTATTTCAATGTGGGTTAATGATTACAACTTTCGGAATCTTATTTCTTCAAAAATTCTGCCCCGGTTTCCTTCTCGGGGGATTTTTTAGATTTTCAGATTTTTCATTTATTGTGACTGAACCTCAGTGAGGCTGCCTACGTACCCTTTCGGGATCAAGTCAAACGTAGTTCGGACTACGTCCGTATTCATTGTTGCATCTTGACTTCTCCCGATTTTTTTCTTTTTCTTTTCTTTTTCTTTTTCTCTCTTTTTTTCCTTCTCTTTTTCTTTTTTTTTTCTTTTCTCCTTTTTTTTTCTTTTGTTTTTCCATTTGATTTCCCCGCTCAGTCCTCAATTTTTGTTGTTGATTCCGAAAGAGGGATATGAAAGAAAATATAATATGTCTCAAAGGGGTAGCAATGGACGAAGTATTTGGATAGCCGAACGAAATGCCTTCGTCATTCCAATCTTCAAAACCTACCAAGTACAAACTACACGGTCAAACACCTTTGATTGATTTACATTTTTGCCTTTTTTATTTGACGATTCTCAATGCCATTGGGCAACAATCTCGATACCACGAATGGTTCCTTTAGCCTTGGGGTACTTTTGCCTTTGGTTTTAAACTGATGAAGCATGATGCATTACCAAGGCATTTCTTTATGTTACGCTTTCCCTAATGTTCACTTGATTCCGGCTTCACAGTATTCCAATATGTTTTATTTCTTCCGAGTATCATTACATCTTCAACATTATTTCATTGACTTTTAAAATTAGGCTTAGAATTATGTGCATGTCATGTTGCTAAAGTCAGTATGAGAAGAAATACAAAGTGATCAGAAATGGAATGACTAGGAATGACGGGAAACAACGAGTTGTATTAAACTGATGGGTTGAAACAACAAGACGAACAACAAAACGAACAAACTAGACCTAAATTACAAACCTAGACAGCACTAAACAAAGCAACGTAGTAAGATAGAAGGGTTTTGACTTTCAAGACAACGTCCGGATTACAACCCTGAAATAACCCGGGTAACAGAAATGACAACAAAACAAGCCACCAAAAATTCTACTTTGGACAAACCCCAAGTGAAGCATATTTCCAATTACCAAGCACAATATCTTTAGCCACTGCCTTCTGCATCAACCATACAGGTGTCGACTATATCCGGATTTTGTACGGCAATGTAGCCTGCATTGATAAGCTCCCGAATTGCCTTTTTTAGCTTCCAACATTTTTCTGTGTCATGCCCCGGGGCGCCTGAGCAATATGCGCACGTTTGAGAAAAATCACACCTCTTTGACCGATGATTTGGCATTTTTATCTGAATTGGTTTCAACATGCCCAGTTGCTTCAACTTGTGGAACAAACTGGTATACGATTCTCCCAAAGGGGTAAGAGACTTTTCTCGTTTCAGTAGCCTCTCATTTCTAAAAGCCTGATTTGGCCTAAAACCTGACCCGCGGGGTTTCTGGTATGCTCGTGGGGAGAAGTAAGGGCCAGGAGAATTACAAGGATATCCATGGGTTCGATATAGAGGGCCTTTAGCAAAGACGACCACTGGACCTTGTCGTTGGGGAGGTTCAACCTGCGGGCTCTGTTTGGGGTCCTGATGAACAACCTCGGAGGGGTAATGTTGGGCAACATGAGCCTCGGGTGGGTGTTTACTGTCGGGAACAGTGGATATGATTGGAGCGCGTTCTTGGGGGAAAATAGATGGACACCGAGTGATGGAGCTATTGGGGTGGCTGGAAAGGCTGCGATAGGCGGGTATATTTGGCATCGGTTTCGGTGTAAGGACAGGGTCCATGGAACTAGGTGGTGGCGGGGGTAGTGATTTTCCATCCATCCACGCCCGATACATTTTATCCACGTGTTGTCTCAACATTTTGACTTCTTCAACTAACATGTGGTTCCGTTCAACCAACTGTTGTCGGGTGCCGGTACCAACCCACTCAGCCTTGAGATTCTCTGCCATTGTCCTCTAACTTTGTGTTATAGGGAAGAGTTATCTTAGAACCACAACCAACCACCTCCCTGAAAACGGACACAACAAAATAGAGCCACCATGTCAGCATTAAGGCATCCTGCTTATTGATTACCTTCTCTTCTTTTTTTTTTTCTACTATTTTGGTTTTTTTTTTCACTTTTTTTTTCTTTTTGGTTATGGACATGGTCGAATCCTATGTGGATTGCCTACGTATCATGACCCCGCATGAATCAGACCGAGCGTAGTTCTTGCAGATTAATGCAAGAAATAAAGATATGTTTATTTTGATTTTTTTTTTTTTGTTTGAAGGAAAATTATAGAAGCCGACTCAAACTACAAACTTGTGTAGGAGATTTCTACAAGAATAAGAATATTTTTGTGTCAATTATGACTATTTCTACAAAATTGGCCACATAATGGCTTATTTGACAAAATGACTATTTTTGCAAAATTTTGTTTAAGAAAAATAAACTTGAAAATGTTTTTTTTTATCCTGTGGCTCATGGGGCATCGTTCGGCATCACCATAAACCAACACAAGACTATTTTTCATAAATTGGCCATGTAATGGCTTATTCAGGCAAAGTGGCTCTTTTTGCAAAATTTTATTTAAGAAGATGCAAATTCAAAATTTTTATATCCTGGGGCCTATGGGGCATCGTTCAGCACCAACACAGGCCATCACAAGACTGAAGAAGTTAAAAATGCAAAAAATGTGGCTATTTCAGCAAAAACCAGCCATGTAATGGCTTATTTGATAAAGTGATTATTTTTTAAAAGTTGAGCAATGACTCAAACTTATTTTTGCGGATACAGCCTTTCAACATTTCCGCGAGGGAATATTTCAAGGCTGTGTCCAAAATTATTTACAAACGACTCAAAGTGGCTATTCTTGCAAAAACAGCCTTCCGGCGTCCTTTTGAGGGACATTCGGCTTATTTTAAGCAAGAATAGCATCACCCGACTTATTTATAACAAAAATCAAAAATTGACATTTTTTGGTTATTTTTTGCAAACGGGGTGTGAACCCAGATTTGATTTTGCGGCTATGGCCTTGCAACATTTCCACAAGGAATATTTCAAGGCTGTGCCCGCCAATTATTAAAAATGATTCAAAGTGACTATTTTTACAAAAACAGCCTTCCGGCGTCCTTTCGGAGCATTCGGCTATTTATAAAAACGGCATCACTTTGATTTTATTGACAAAAATACACACATTTTTTTTTTGATTTTTTAAAAGGGGTGGTTGGACCCGATGAGGGTTGCCTACGTATCCCACCTAATGGTGAGAATCAAACCTGCGTAGTTCGGTCAGATTATTTGACCAATTATTTCAAAAATGTTCCACCTATTTTTTTCAAATTTTCCAATTTTTCCATGTACCTATTTTCTACAAATCATTATCTCCCTCTCTTTTTTCCTTTTTCAACAATTTTTCAAATCTCGGGATTTTCGCCGGTCCGCATAACGATCAAGGACAATAAAATGCAACACATAGCATGCTCGGTCTTTTCAATACCGGGTCACCTGTCCTAGACGGACTCAACCCCTGTGTTGAGTCCCCTAAGTCAAATATGATGCAAATAATCGTCCTAGACCTATGTTCAAAATCTTACGGTTTCATAGATTGCTAGACCGTGTACCCGAGCGGACAACTCGAATCGAGGAGGGGGCTACGTACCGGTGACCCGCGGAGTCAATCGGCTTTGTAACTTATCCGGCCTCTGTTTTCTTAATTTAAGGTGACTTTAACAGAAAGGGGAGTCTCAACCAGTAAGCACATCCCCGGGGAAGAAGAGAGAAGGGTTTTCGGCACAATTTTATATATACAGTTCATATAATATCAAAAGCGATAAAGCACATAGCATGTTATTCAAAATCTCATAATGAAGTCAAACAAAAACGCGAACGGCAGTTCTAAGGAGCTCGAGTTCTTAAACCCTGAAATCGAAATTCAGGGTTGGATCCCCAGCAGAGTCGCCAGAGCTGTCACACCTCCCTTTTTACTACCCCAACATGCGTAAGGCGTATAAATACACTTGTAGGGTATACCGCGACGCTCAATTACCCAAGACGGATAAAATAACGTAAGGGAAGGAGTTTTTCCAATTAAAGGACAATCGGTTCGGGATTTTATTAGAGATTAATCAGAGTCGCCACTTGGGAATGACAATGGTGTCCCAAGTCACCGGTTAATCCCGAATCCGAGGAATTTTGACTCTTAAAATGTATGCGAAGCAGAGGTCCGGATAAGGAACTCTGTTAACCCGGGAGAAGGTGTTAGGCACTCCCGGATTCCGTGGTTTTAGCACGGTCGCTCCACTGACGTTCTTGACTTTTGTTTGACTCAATTATAGGTTTTAACAATATAATGTGCTTTTACGTTAAATATTATTTTTTTAGGAATTTGCGGTATCGCGAAAACACGCCTCGAATCATACCGTAACCAGTACGCCTATGACTTTTGGTGTATTTCAGCTTTACCGAGATTTGGATTTGAGTCGCACCAAGTGCACACTCGTTCATAGGAAGGTATATTAAAATCGTGCCTAAAGATAGTCTATATCGGCTTTTAACTTTGGGAGAGGCTATGGAATTCACTATTAGCCTCTCCAAGTCTAATTTTATATAACAATTAATTGAGGGCCCCGCAATTGTATATTTTGTGCGGCGAGGCTCGTCTCATTTTATTTAAGGTCAATCCTAAAGCCATTATAAATGTTTTTATTATTATTATTATTATTTTTTATTTTTTTATTTTTTGTCTCTTAAAAGAAGAGTCCTAATTAATTTACTAGTCCAATGTATCGTTATGCCAAAAAATTGGATTTGAAATGATTTGCACAAAGGATTGCTCCCTTGCTGGTGACAGTCGCATGAGGTGTGGCCTTTATATGGGCCCAATTGTCCACTGCTGAACTACACATAAGCGTAGGCCCAATCCAAATCAAATGTAATTCATCAAAAACATTCTGAAATTCATTAAATCCTATAGTTACCGTGTTTAGGAAATTATTCTTATAGCTACCGTATCAGAACATGATCAATTGACCACTATTAGTTATTCCTATAGTTACCGTATTTAAACAAATGATTGGCAGAACACTATCAATTCTAGAATTCACAAGAACTTCATTGCATTCATTGGGATTAGCAAAGTTTCCTTGAAATTTAAATTAATGATTCTTACTACTCGATTCTTTGTATTAAAGTAACCAACTAAAACTCATAACTATCTACATAAACGTTCATTATGTTCTAGCCAAGCAAAATTACGCTAATCAGTCCGTCAGTTCAACACAATACAATATTTTGCACAAATTGTAAAACTCTAACTAGCTGAACATGTATTATAACTTTTACACAATAACATTGATTACCAAACAAATAAAAGCTAGATTATCAAAAAGCCTCATGTTATCTCTTTATATATCAGATCTGCATTTCATACATCAATGGGAGCTGAAAAAATACCTGGAGATCACAGTGAAGAATGAAGAAGTCAGTTTCAGCAACAAACAAATAACAGCAACAAATGAGATTCGACAGTGAGAAAAACCCAGGAATACATCTTGGCAATACAACATCCAGCTATGACCCACAGTTATTCAATTGAGACCAAAACCATTTGAAATCAAACCAATAGGCCTTTGAAACCGCAACAACCAAAATCTGATCTAAATAAATGTAGACTAGTAACTAACAGTCGAAATTCATCTACAACTTCAATGGAACAGTAACTTTTATTAGATTTTTGAAAGTTTTTCTATTGTTTTTGGTTTTTTTTTCTTAATGGAGTTAAAGGCAAAATAGAAGAAAAATCAATCTGAAATGTTAATTTCAGATCTGGAATTTAACCAATATTTTTGGGATTTTTTCTAGGGTTCATATAGCTTAAATATACTAAGGAAGACTCTAAAATCAGATTGAACCCCCTTCATAATGCTGGAAAAAATGCCTATTTATAGGCCAAAATCAAGAAATCTGAATTTTACTAAAAACCCATCAATTCCTAGCTTGTTGCACAAGTTAGTACCATTATTTCATTGAATTCTACACTAAAACCCATTCTAGAATGCTCTACCATGTTCTATTTCCCTTGTAATTCCTATTGTACCCTTATTTCCTTCAAATAATCACTAAGATACCTTTTGTTATGCCCAAATTGTCCTAAAAGCTCTATGTTTATCACGATTATACCAATTTCCTTTCCAATTGCACCCTTTTCCTATTAACCTTATTACAAGTTTTCCAACTCTCTTTCCCCAATTTACCCCTACTTCTCAAGACTTATTACATTCCTAAATTCTGTATTTAACTCCTATTCTAACCTATTTTCAGATTTATATTTATCAAATAGCCACAATTAAGTGACTATTGTTCAATTAACCAAATAGCCCCTTTCAACTAATCTAAATTCAGAATTAGTTCAATAACTAAAATCACACTACATCAATAACCAACCCTAGGCAATCTTACGAATATAGCCAGTTTTGATCAATTATTCAATTAACAAGACTCGGGGAACAAATTGCTAGATGGTTGAGTCTTGTTAATCGAAATAGCTAATCGCAATTGAATCTATCAAGTAAGCACCTTAGGTGGATACGAAGCGCATAGTTTTAACTATCGACCTATATGAATCTAAAATTGTCTAAGGGCGAATCTTATAATCGAACTAAATCACTAATTGCAGCTATAACCAATACTTCCTAAGTGTTAACCAATATCGAACTCACTGAACTTAAACAAATTACCAAAACAATTCCATTAATCATCAATTAATCAAGCTGAGTCTACTGATCTTTTCAAAACTGGATCAAAATATTGTCAAAAACAGATTCACCAACATCATTAATTCCTATTGTTTCAGTTAATACTATTTAACAAAGTCGACTACAATTAATCGGAAAAACTAATCTAGTTATTCAAGAATAGAAATCTAAATCTAGTATATTCCAGTCTTAAAAACAGAACAACACCATAAAATCAATCAACGCATTTAATCGACTAATCCTCGACACATTAATATTAACAAGAAACAGATTCATAGTGTATTTATTCTAAAAAATTAACAGAAAATATATGAGAAGGAGCATACTTCATTTGACAAAAATCCTAAACATGCATAAAAAGAATTAAAAGAAGAACTTAGCTTATTGCCGTTCATTTTTTCTGTTTTTCCGCATTCTTCCGTTTTTCTTTTCCTCTTTTTTTTTTTTTTGTTTTCTTCAACTCTTCTTCATCTCTCTTCAAATCTTGACAATCCGACGTCTTTGGTCTTGAAATGCTTGAAACCGAATCAGTTTTGGATTTTCCAGTGGTCTTTTGGCTTAAAATTCTTGTCACGGTGTAAAAGAATGATGGGGTTGTTAATTTTTGAGGGTTTGGGTGGCGGCGCCGCCGTGGGGAGGGGTGGCGGCGCGGGAGATTTGGATCGATTCGTTGGGTTTTGAAGGGAGCTAATAGTGAGAACGTGACGAGAAAGGTGAGGGGAGTGTTTTGGTGTTACTTTGGCCGTGAAAGGTGGCCGGCCGCCGCCGTCCGCGGCGGAACCCTAGCGGCGACGGCAGTGATGGTGAAGAAGAAAGAGAGATACGGCTGGTTTGGACATAAGTGTTTGTGTGTTTTAAGGTTTTTGTTATGTTAATGAATGAGTTATGTTTTTTAAGGTTTTTGTGTATTAAAATGTGACAACAAATTGAGGCCGTCGGATCAAGGCTCACAAACGGCTGGGATTGGATGAAGGGAAACCGGGTAGGGTCTGGGCAATTGGGCTGCTGGGTTGCTTGGGCCTGGGCGGACGGCTGGTGTGTGGCCGATTTGGGCCGGTAATTCCGGTTGGCAATATTGGCCCAACTCTTTTTTGCCTTTGTTTTTCCCTTTGTTTTCTCTTGTATTGTATTTTTCCTCCTCTTTTTTTTTGTATTTTATTTTCTTTGTATTTTCTTGTATTGTATTTTGTATTTATTCTTCTTGCTTTGTGATTATTTGGAACTAACTAATTACTCTCTTTTTTTGGCAAAAAGCTAACTAATTTTTTTTTATTTTTTCTTTAATTTGCTAGAAAAACGAACGAATTCCCTAAAGATGCAATTTTTTTTTTGTATTTTCATTTATCACACGCAAATAACATGCAAACAACTAACACAAAATTCACACAAAATTATAACAATGAGGAAAATCATTTATTTTGGATTTTATAGGAATAGCTCATGTGTAGGGTAAAAATCACGTGCTCACAGTTAGCATGAACATGATATCTTAAATTTTCCGTGCAAAGATAAGTGAGCAACTATGAACGATTTTTACCCGTTCGAGTATTCCATTGTGAAGCATTTTGAAAAGCTTTGACCGCACCTTGCTTCAGAGATTGCCTACATATCCTGGGCTAAACAGGAATCAGGTCAGTGTAGTTCGGGAAGGTCTGGTAGCTGGGACTACCAAGGACTGTGATCTCACTGCTGTTGTTGTTGTTACTGCTGTCATTGCTGACTGACTCCTTATTACACCAGGGTAAAGATAAAAGGAGCTAGCCTGAGCTACAGCCTATGAACTACAAAAATCCTATCTATGTCTTCCAACTTGTCTTTTTGTATTTTCTTGATCTTGTGTCTTGTATTCCTTGCAACGGCATTCTTGTTATTGCCTTCAACTTGTATCTTCGCTCCAATGGCATTCTTGTTATCGCCTTGAACATGTTCAACTTTTCACCGGCATTCCTGTTATTGCCTTGAAATCTTTCGTCCATTCTCCAGGTGGACCCCCTGCTTGTGACTAAATAAACAACCAAAGAAAGATTTTTCTGCCCCAGTATGGTGACTGGGCACATCATGTTATTGAATGTCCGAAATTTTTTTTTCTTTTCATATTTTTTCTCTTTTTTTCTTTTTCTTTTCTTCTTTTTTTTTTCTTTTTAAATGCAGATATGTATGAAATGCGATGCAGAAAAATATTCCCGTATTTGAAGGTGGGCACCTAACAGAAATTAAACGTGCAGTGCAGAAAATATTCCCGTATTTGAAGGTGGGCGCCTAACAGAAATTAAACGTGCAATGCGAAATGTATTCCCGTATTAGAAGGTGGGCGCCTAACAGAAATTAAACGTGCAATGCAGAAATGTATTCCCGTATTAGAAGGTGGGCGCCTAACAGAAATTAAACGTGCAATGCAGAAATGTATTCCCGTATTAGAAGGTGGGCGCCTAACAGAAATTAAATTGCCATTCCATTCTTCAGGGGGGCACCTGACTCCAACAACAAACTTCGAAAATAAATCTTAAAGTAAAATGCCATTCCATTCTCCAGGCGGGCACCCTGACTTTCACCAACAAACTTCAAAAATAAATCGCCATACCATTCTTCGGGCGGGCACCCCGATTTCAACAACAATTTAAAACTTCAACTAAAACTTAAAGTAAAATGCCATTCCATTCTTCGGGCGGGCACCCCGATTTCAACAACAAACTTCAAAAATAAATTGCCATACCATTCTTCGGGCGGGCACCCCGATTTCAACAACAATTTAAAACTTCAACTAAAACTTAAAGTAAAATGCCATTCCATTCTCCAGGCGGGCACCATGACTTTCACCAACAAACTTCAAAAATAAATCGCCATACCATTCTTCGGGCGGGCACCCCGATTTCAACAACAAACTTTAAAAATAAATTGCCATACCATTCTTCGGGCGGGCACCCCGACTTCAACAACAAACTTTAAAAATAAATTGCCATACCATTCTTCGGGCGGGCACCCCGACTTCAACAACAAACTTTAAAAATAAATTGCCATACCATTCTTCGGGCGGGCACCCCGACTTCAACAACAATTTAAAACTTCAACTAAAACTTAAAGTAAAATGCCATTCCATTCTCCAGGCGGGCACCCTCATTTCAACAACAAACTTTTAAAAATAAATTGCCATACTATTCTTCGGGCGGGCACCCCGATTTCAATAACAAACTTTAAAAATAAATTGCCATACCATTCTTCGGGCGGGCACCCCGATTTCAACAACAATTTAAAACTTCCTCTTTTTGGTATTTTCTTTTACCAATTGTCTCTCATCTGTGAATTTCTCCACTTATCGTCAAACTTTCCTCTTTTTTGGGTGTTTTCTATTTTTCCACATTGGTCACATTCGCTTTAAAGTGAATAATGACACTTTGTTCCTGCATGAATCATGAAACAAAATTTATTAGATATAAACTGCTGGCAACTGGCATCTGCCGTCCCTGCCTCTTATTGCTTTCCTCTTTTTTGCTTTTTCTCCTGCTGTGTGGATTTTCAGCTGCCTATCTCTTGCGAACTCTTTTTTTTTTGTATTTTCTCACTTTTTCCATTTTTGTTTTGTTTTCTTTTCCTTTGGCCATGTTTGCCAAGCTTCCTTATTTCCTTCCCAACTCTTCCTTTCTCATCCAGTGTTGTTTCAACTTTCATTATCAGGAGCTGGTAGTTAGAACTTATCTGGGTATTTGCTGGCTGATTCCGCTGGCCATGCCATGTATTTAAACTCTGACCCAGTTCGTTCCAATCATTATTCTGTCTCCAAATTGTTTTCAACCCAAACCGATACTATATTTTTTTTTTTGCTTTTCTCTTTTCTGGTAGTCCTCACGATCGCGCTAAGGTGCCTCGAAAGGTTTTCACCAATAAGACTCTCTCATTTGTTCTCTCAACCTCACAATCGTCTCACAGTGCCGATTAAGGTTTTCACCGATGAGACTCTCTCATTTTTTTTCACTGTTTTTCATTTTTCCCTTTTGTAGTTTGTTTTCTTACCACAGGTGTTGTCCGATGTTTCGCTTCTCCTTCATTGCATTCGTTATCATTTCGGAATTTGATCAGAAGGTCTTTCTTTGGACTGTAATGTGGCTTTTGGATGGGTTGAGAAAGAAAGGTATAAAGGCTCAAAATTTCACGAGGGTTCAAAAATATTTACAACTCTCGGAATTATTAAACATAACTTCTGCCCCAGTTTCAATATGTGGGGAATTTTTGGATTTTTTCTTTATTGTGACTGAACCTCGGAGAGGCTGCCTACGTACCCTTTCGGGATCAAGTCAGACGTAGTTCATCCAACTTTATAAGTTAGATGGATTTCTTTTTGACTTTTTCCCGATTTCTTTGTCTTTTTCTCTTTTTCATTCATTTATTCATTTTTTTTTTTCATTTTTCATCATTTTTTCATTTTGGCAATTTCGATCTTATTGCGCTTAAAGCGATTCCGAGAGAGGGATATGAAAGAATTTATTCATTTAGGCTCAAAGGGGTTATCAATGGATAAAGTGTTTGGATAGAAAATAAAACGCCTTCGTCATTTCAATTCCAAAATCACAACACAATACAGAACACATAGTTGAAAAGGAATCATACATAGTATCTTTTGACCGCATCTGAATTGATAGCAGTCTCTACGCACCTTCCCTCAACATCTGTTAAATATAATGCTCCATTGGACAACACCCGCGATACTACAAATGGTCCCTGCCAATTTGGCACAAATTTGCCCTTTGCCTCGACCCAATGCGGTAAGATACGCATCGCAAACAAAATGAGCCTCTGCTTTTTGGAAGCTGCTGGCTCTATCGGATCAATAACCTCTATGCCCCTGTTTCAAAACAAAGAAAAAGATGTTAGTTTAAATGCGGTGGTTGGTTGTGGCCTTGAACTTTGATGGCGACTGCTTTCCACCCGAGCGCCTTGCCTGCTCACCGACTATCCATTTTCACTTCTTCTTTGTTCAAAATCCAACTCTCTTTAGGTATGTATATTGTCCCTTTCTTGACGGATCCCACAATTCCGATCTTGAAGTCTATGATTTCTTCAATGATTTCACTGGACAACCTTGGGTGTTTCTTGATTGGCTCTTTCTTTTGTCGGAATACACTCCCATATTTCCATTTGTTATATTTTCCCCCGAGTTGGCACTTTGCCGACCTTTGCGTCTTGCATGAACCCCAAACGTTTTTATTGTTGCCCGCTCCATTGCACATGTTGCTCTTTTGGCTTAAAGCACTGGCCTTGCCTTTTCCTGACTTACGACAATTGTCGTGTTGGCCAAATCTCATCTTGTGCAATTGGAGAGCTTGGTGGCAAATTTTGAAATCATTTCTATACTTGTTATGACCCGACAGACTCAATAAAAGGGAGGGTAAAACAAGGTACATAGGATAGAAAGAAAGGAAAACATAATTCCTAACAAGAAACCTACAGAAGAATGACCTATCGGATTTTGAATACCGACTCTAGCGACCTTGACATGCACGTTTGGCCTTCTCTGTATAGCAAATTTGATGTTCAACTCTTGTTGCAAGCTCTGCCGTGAAACCGATCTTCAACACTTCATTTCTTTGATCTGATCCTTAGTCGACTTGTAGTGCCCATAGGGTTTTCACCATCAAGCCTCTCTCATTTGCTCTTTCTTTCTCTCGACTCACCGTCGCCTTACGGTGCCCGTGCGGGTTTTCACCGATAAGACTCTCTCATTTTGACTTCTCTCATCTTGGAGTCTCGTGGTGATTTGAGTTCTTCACTCTCCTGGAGTGTTGCCCCTGATGTGATTGACCTTTGTTCGCTTGACTCGGCATTTCTTGAAGATTGATCGGAAGGTCTTCCTTTGGACCGTAATGCAGGCTTTTGGATGGGGTTTAGAAAAAAGGATATAAAGGCTCAAAATTATTTCAATGTGGGTTAATGATTACAACTTTTGGAATCTTATTTCTTCAAAAATTCTGCCCCAGTTTCCTTCTCGGGGAATTTTTTATATTTTCAAATTTTTCATTTATTGTGACTGAACCTCAGAGAGGCTGCCTACGTACCCTTTCGGGATCAAGTCAAACGTAGTTCAGACTACGTCTGTATTCATTGTTGCATCTTGACTTCTCCCGAACTTTTTCTTTTTCTTTTTCTTTTCTTTTTTTTTTTTTTTCTTTTTTTTTCTTTTTTTTTCTTTTCTTCTTTTTTTTTTTCTTTTGTTTTTCCATTTGATTTCCCCGCTCAGTCCTCAATTTTTGTTGTTGATTCCGAAAGAGGGATATGAAAGAAAATATAATATGGCTCAAAGGGGTAGCAATGGACGAAGTATTTGGATAGCCGAACGAAATGCCTTCGTCATTCCAATCTTCAAAACCTACCAAGTACAAACTACACGGTCAAACACCTTTGATTGATTTACATTTTTGCCTTTTTTATTTGAAGATTCTCAATGCCATTGGGCAACAATCTCGATACCACGAATGGTTCCTTTAGCCTTGGGGTACTTTTGCCTTTGGTTTTAAACTGATGAAGCATGATGCATTACCAAGGCATTTCTTTATGTTACGCTTTCCCTAATGTTCACTTGATTCCGGCTTCACAGTATTCCAATATGTTTTATTTCTTCCGAGTATCATTACATCTTCAACATTATTTCATTGACTTTTAAAATTAGGCTTAGAATTATGTGCATGTCATGTTGCTAAAGTCAGTATGAGAAGAAATACAAAGTGATCAGAAATGGAATGACTAGGAATGACGGGAAACAACGAGTTGTATTAAACTGATGGGTTGAAACAACAAGACGAACAACAAAACGAACAAACTAGACCTAAATTACAAACCTAGACAGCACTAAACAAAGCAACGTAGTAAGATAGAAGGGTTTTGACTTTAAAGACAACGTCCGGATTACAACCCTGAAATAACCCGGGTAACAGAAATGACAACAAAACAAGCCACCAAAAATTCTACTTTGGACAAACCCCAAGTGAAGCATATTTCCAATTACCAAGCACAATATCTTTAGCCATTGCCTTCTGCATCAACCATACGGGTGTCGACTATATCCGGATTTTGTACGGCAATGTAGCCTGCATTGATAAGCTCCTGAATTGCCTTTTTTAGCTTCCAACAATTTTCTGTGTCATGCCCCGGGGCGCCTGAGCAATATGCGCACGTTTGAGAAAAATCACACCTCTTTGACCGATGATTTGGCATTTTTATCTGAATTGGTTTCAACATGCCCAGTTGTTTCAACTTGTGGAACAAACTGGTATACGATTCTCCCAAAGGGGTAAGAGACTTTTCTCGTTTCAGTAGCCTCTCATTTCTAAAAGCCTGATTTGGCCTAAAACCTGACCCGCGGGGTTTCTGGTATGCTCGTGGGGAGAAGTAAGGGCCAGGAGAATTACAAGGATATCCATGGGTTCGATATAGAGGGCCTTTAGCAAAGACGACCACTGGACCTTGTCGTTGGGGAGGTTCAACCTGCGGGCTCTGTTTGGGGTCCTGATGAACAACCTCGGAGGGGTAATGTTGGGCAACATGAGCCTCGGGTGGGTGTTTACTGTCGGGAACAGTGGATATGATTGGAGCGCGTTCTTGGGGGAAAATAGATGGACACCGAGTGATGGAGCTATTGGGGTGGCTGGAAAGGCTGCGATAGGTGGGTATATTTGGCATCGGTTTCGGTGTAAGGACAGGGTCCATGGAACTAGGTGGTGGCGGGGGTAGTGATTTTCCATCCATCCACGCCCGATACATTTTATCCACGTGTTGTCTCAACATTTTGACTTCTTCAACTAACATGTGGTTCCGTTCAACCAACTGTTGTCGGGTGCCGGTACCAACCCACTCAGCCTTGAGATTCTCTGCCATTGTCCTCTAACTTTGTGTTATAGGGAAGAGTTATCTTAGAACCACAACCAACCACCTCCCTGAAAACGGACACAACAAAATAGAGCCACCATGTCAGCATTAAGGCATCCTGCTTATTGATTACCTTCTCTTCTCTTTTTTTTTTCTACTATTTTCTTTTTTTTTCCTTTTTGTGTTTTTTTTTTCTTTTTGGTTATGGACATGGTCGAATCCTATGTGGATTGCCTACGTATCATGACCCCGCATGAATCAGACCGAGCGTAGTTCTTGCAGATTAATGCAAGAAATAAAGATATGTTTATTTTGATTTTTTTTTTTTTGTTTGAAGGAAAATTATAGAAGCCGACTCAAACTACAAACTTGTGTAGGAGATTTCTACAAGAATAAGAATATTTTTGTGTCAATTATGACTATTTCTACAAAATTGGCCACAAAATGGCTTATTTGACAAAATGACTATTTTTGCAAAATTTTGTTTAAGAAAAATAAACTTGAAAATGTTTTTTTTTTATCCTGTGGCTCATGGGGCATCGTTCGGCATCACCATAAACCAACACAAGACTATTTTTCATAAATTGGCCATGTAACGGCTTATTCAGGCAAAGTGGCTCTTTTTGCAAAATTTTATTTAAGAAGATGCAAATTCAAAATTTTTATATCCTGGGGCCTATGGGGCATCGTTCAGCACCAACACAGGCCATCACAAGACTGAAGAAGTTAAAAATGCAAAAAATGTGGCTATTTCAGCAAAAACCAGCCATGTAATGGCTTATTTGATAAAGTGATTATTTTTTAAAAGTTGAGCAATGACTCAAACTTATTTTTGCGGATACAGCCTTTCAACATTTCCGCGAGGGAATATTTCAAGGCTGTGTCCAAAATTATTTACAAACGACTCAAAGTGGCTATTCTTGCAAAAACAGCCTTCCGGCGTCCTTTTGAGGGACATTCGGCTTATTTTAAGCAAGAATAGCATCACCCGACTTATTTATAACAAAAATCAAAAATTGACATTTTTTGGTTATTTTTTGCAAACGGGGTGTGAACCCAGATTTGATTTTGCGGCTATGGCCTTGCAACATTTCCACAAGGAATATTTCAAGGCTGTGCCCGCCAATTATTAAAAATGATTCAAAGTGACTATTTTTACAAAAACAGCCTTCCGGCGTCCTTTCGGAGCATTCGGCTATTTATAAAAACGGCATCACTTTGATTTTATTGACAAAAATACACACATTTTTTTTTTGATTTTTTAAAAGGGGTGGTTGGACCCGATGAGGGTTGCCTACGTATCCCACCTAATGGTGAGAATCAAACCTGCGTAGTTCGGTCAGATTATTTGACCAATTATTTCAAAAATGTTCCACCTATTTTTTTTCAAATTTTCCAATTTTTCCATGTACCTATTTTCTACAAATCATTATCTCCCTCTCTTTTTTCCTTTTTCAACAATTTTTCAAATCTCGGGATTTTCGCCGGTCCGCATAACGATCAAGGACAATAAAATGCAACACATAGCATGCTCGGTCTTTTCAATACGGGTCACCTGTCCTAGACGGACCCAACCCCTGCGTTGAGTCCCCTAAGTCAAATATGATGCAAATAATCGTCCTAGACCTATGTTCAAAATCTTACGGTTTCATGGATTGCTAGACCGTGTACCCGAGCGGACAACTCGAATCGAGGAGGGGGCTACGTACCGGTGACCCGCGAAGTCAATCGGCTTTGTAACTTATCCGGCCTCTGTTTTCTTAATTTAAGGTGACTTTAACAGAAAGGGGAGTCTCAACCAGTAAGCACATCCCCGGGGAAGAAGAGAGAAGGGTTTTCGGCACAATTTTATATATACAGTTCATATAATATCAAAAGCGATAAAGCACATAGCATGTTATTCAAAATCTCATAATGAAGTCAAACAAAAACGCGAACGGCAGTTCTAAGGAGCTCGAGTTCTTAAACCCTGAAATCGAAATTCAGGGTTGGATCCCCAGCAGAGTCGCCAGAGCTGTCACACCTCCCTTTTTACTACCCCAACATGCGTAAGGCGTATAAATACACTTGTAGGGTATACCGCGACGCTCAATTACCCAAGACGGATAAAATAACGTAAGGGAAGGAGTTTTTCCAATTAAAGGACAATCGGTTCGGGATTTTATTAGAGATTAATCGAGTCGCCACTTGGGAATGACAATGGTGTCCCAAGTCACCGGTTAATCCCGAATCCGAGGAATTTTGACTCTTAAAATGTCTGCGAAGCAGAGGTCCGGATAAGGAACTCTGTTAACCCGGGAGAAGGTGTTAGGCACTCCCGGATTCCGTGGTTTTAGCACGGTCGCTCCACTGACGTTCTTGACTTTTGTTTGACTCAATTATAGGTTTTAACAACATAATGTGCTTTTACGTTAAATATTATTTTTTTAGGAATTTGCGGTATCGCGAAAACACGCCTCGAATCATACCGTAACCAGTACGCCTATGACTTTTGGTGTATTTCAGCTTTACCGAGATTTGGATTTGAGTCGCACCAAGTGCACACTCGTTCATAGGAAGGTATATTAAAATCGTGCCTAAAGATAGTCTATATCGGCTTTTAACTTTGGGAGAGGCTATGGAATTCACTATTAGCCTCTCCAAGTCTAATTTTATATAACAATTAATTGAGGGCCCCGCAATTGTATATTTTGTGCGGCGAGGCTCGTCTCATTTTATTTAAGGTCAATCCTAAAGCCATTATAAATGTTTTTATTATTATTATTATTATTTTTTATTTTTTTATTTTTTGTCTCTTAAAAGAAGAGTCCTAATTAATTTACTAGTCCAATGTATCGTTATGCCGAAAAATTGGATTTGAAATGATTTGCACAAAGGATTGCTCCCTTGCTGGTGACAGTCGCATGAGGTGTGGCCTTTATATGGGCCCAATTGTCCACGGCTGAACTACACATAAGCGTAGGCCCAATCCAAATCAAATGTAATTCATCAAAAACATTCTGAAATTCATTAAATCCTATAGTTACCGTGTTTAGGAAATTATTCTTATAGCTACCGTATCAGAACATGATCAATTGACCACTATTAGTTATTCCTATAGTTACCGTATTTAAACAAATGATTGGCAGAACACTATCAATTCTAGAATTCACAAGAACTTCATTGCATTCATTGGGATTAGCAAAGTTTCCTTGAAATTTAAATTAATGATTCTTACTACTCGATTCTTTGTATTAAAGTAACCAACTAAAACTCATAACTATCTACATAAACGTTCATTATGTTCTAGCCAAGCAAAATTACGCTAATCAGTCCGTCAGTTCAACACAATACAATATTTTGCACAAATTGTAAAACTCTAACTAGCTGAACATGTATTATAACTTTTACACAATAACATTGATTACCAAACAAATAAAAGCTAGATTATCAAAAAGCCTCATGTTATCTCTTTATATATCAGATCTGCATTTCATACATCAATGGGAGCTGAAAAAATACCTGGAGATCACAGTGAAGAATGAAGAAGTCAGTTTCAGCAACAAACAAATAACAGCAGCAGATGAGATTCGACAGTGAGAAAAACCCAGGAATACATCTTGGCAATACAACATCCAGCTATGACCCACAGTTATTCAATTGAGACCAAAACCATTTGAAATCAAACCAATAGGCCTTTGAAACCGCAACAACCAAAATCTGATCTAAATAAATGTAGACTAGTAACTAACAGTCGAAATTCATCTACAACTTCAATGGAACAGTAACTTTTATTAGATTTTTGAAAGTTTTTCTATTGTTTTTGGTTTTTTTTTCTTAATGGAGTTAAAGGCAAAATAGAAGAAAAATCAATCTGAAATGTTAATTTCAGATCTGGAATTTAACCAATATTTTTGGGATTTTTTCTAGGGTTCATAATACTAAGGAAGACTCTAAAATCAGATTGAACCCCCTTCATAATGCTGAAAAAATGCCTATTTATAGGCCAAAATCAAGAAATCTGAATTTTACTAAAAACCCATCAATTCCTAGCTTGTTGCACAAGTTAGTACCATTATTTCATTGAATTCTACACTAAAACCCATTCTAGAATGCTCTACCATGTTCTATTTCCCTTGTAATTCCTATTGTACCCTTATTTCCTTCAAATAATCACTAAGATACCTTTTGTTATGCCCAAATTGTCCTAAAAGCTCTATGTTTATCACAATTATACCAATTTCCTTTCCAATTGCACCCTTTTCCTATTAACCTTATTACAAGTTTACCAACTCTCTTTCCCCAATTTACCCCTACTTCTCAAGACTTATTACATTCCTAAATTCTGTATTTAACTCATATTCTAACCTATTTTCAGATTTATATTTATCAAATAGCCACAATTAAGTGACTATTGTTCAATTAACCAAATAGCCCCTTTCAACTAATCTAAATTCAGAATTAGTTCAATAACTAAAATCACACTACATCAATAACCAACCCTAGGCAATCTTACGAATATAGCCAGTTTTGATCAATTATTCAATTAACAAGACTCGGGGAACAAATTGCTAGATGGTTGAGTCTTGTTAATCGAAATAGCTAATCGCAATTGAATCTATCAAGTAAGCACCTTAGGTGGATACGAAGCGCATAGTTTTAACTATCGACCTATATGAATCTAAAATTGTCTAAGGGCGAATCTTATAATCGAACTAAATCACTAATTGCAGCTATAACCAATACTTCCTAAGTGTTAACCAATATCGAACTCACTGAACTTAAACAAATTACCAAAACAATTCCATTAATCATCAATTAATCAAGCTGAGTCTACTGATCTTTTCAAAACTGGATCAAAATATTGTCAAAAACAGATTCACCAACATCATTAATTCCTATTGTTTCAGTTAATACTATTTAACAAAGTCGACTACAATTAATCGGAAAACTAATCTAGTTATTCAAGAATAGAAATCTAAATCTAGTATATTCCAGTCTTAAAACAGAACAACACCATAAAATCAATCAACGCATTTAATCGACTAATCCTCGACACATTAATATTAACAAGAAACAGATTCATAGTGTATTTATTCTAAAAAATTAACAGAAAATATATGAGAAGAAGCATACTTCATTTGACAAAAATCCTAAACATGCATAAAAAGAATTAAAAGAAGAACTTAGCTTATTGCCGTTCATTTTTTCTGTTTTTCCGCGTTCTTCCGTTTTTCTTTTCCTCTTTTTTTTTTTTTTTGTTTTCTTCAACTCTTCTTCATCTCTCTTCAAATCTTGACAATCCGACGTCTTTGGTCTTGAAATGCTTGAAACCGAATCAGTTTTGGATTTTCCAGTGGTCTTTTGGCTTAAAATTCTTGTCACGGTGTAAAAGAATGATGGGGTTGTTAATTTTTGAGGGTTTGGGTGGCGGCGCCGCCGTGGGGAGGGGTGGCGGCGCGGGAGATTTGGATCGATTCGTTGGGTTTTGAAGGGAGCTAATAGTGAGAACGTGACGAGGAAGGTGAGGGGAGTGTTTTGGTGTTACTTTGGCCGTGAAAGGTGGCCGGCCGCCGCCGTCCGCGGCGGAACCCTAGCGGCGACGGCAGTGATGGTGAAGAAGAAAGAGAGATACGGCTGGTTTGGACATAAGTGTTTGTGTGTTTTAAGGTTTTTGTTATGTTAATGAATGAGTTATGTTTTTTAAGGTTTTTGTGTATTGAAATGTGACAACAAATTGAGGCCGTCGGATCAAGGCTCACAAACGGCTGGGATTAGATGTAGGGAAACCGGGTAGGGTCTGGGCAATTGGGCTGCTGGGTTGCTTGGGCCTGGGCGGACGGCTGGTGTGTGGCCGATTTGGGCCGGTAATTCCGGTTGGCAATATTGGCCCAACTCTTTTTTGCCTTTGTTTTTCCCTTTGTTTTCTCTTGTATTGTATTTTTCCTCCTCTTTTTTTTTGTATTTTATTTTCTTTGTATTTTCTTGTATTGTATTTTGTATTTATTCTTCTTGCTTTGTGATTATTTGGAACTAACTAATTACTCTCTTTTTTTGCCAAAAAGCTAACTAATTTTTTTTGATTTTTTCTTTAATTTGCTAGAAAAACGAACGAATTCCCTAAAGATGCAATTTTTTTTTTTTGTATTTTCATTTATCACACGCAAATAACATGCAAACAACTAACACAAAATTCACACAAAATTATAACAATGAGGAAAATCATTTATTTTGGATTTTATAGGAATAGCTCATGTGTAGGGTAAAAATCACGTGCTCACAGCTACGACGAAAGGCACTTAAACAACAATTGAAGTGATGTCATTATTAGCTAAAGCCACCACTATTCAACATCGAAGTTGCATCCTATCGACAGATAACACAGACGATGTTCTGAAAACACACTGAAAAATCCTACAAGTAAGCGAGCACCCGCTCTACGAAGACAATGTACTGAAAATAAAAGATACAAAAAGAAAGGAATGGCAGCAAAAGTACAACTTTCATTATCATCCAAAATATGCATGTACACCCGACCTTACAAACCCATTACATTCCAAAATACAACAAAACAAAAAATAAATACAAGTCCTAAGGGACTTCGCCGCTTCGCCCATCACCCCTGCGTGACCGCCATTCTGCTCATTGTCCCATGCCTGACCGCCATCCTGTCCATTGCCGCCCTTGGGTTGGTAAGTTGTAGAGATCCAAGAGCTGGATTCTAGACGGTTGACGTCTTTAGAGTTATAGCCCACCCGGTTTGGGGAGTCAGAAATACACCCACAGGTTTCGCTGGCAACGCGGACTACGCATCGTTGCTCCTGAACCTCCGCCTCAGTGGCTTGACACGCAGCCAACTACTCCCTGAGTACGACTAATCTGGCCTTGACGTATAACAACATCTCATGCACCTCACGATGCGCATCCTCATCAGACCTTGGTGGAGCAGTCCACTTAAGGACTTCAATCTCAGTCACCCTGGCATTGAGTTCGACGGTCAAGGCAGCGACCTTGGTCCGCAAATCAGCAGCTTCCGCTGCTACCCCACGGCTAACCTCCAATTCCTCTTCCTTCTACCGAAGAAGAGTCTTCAGCTCAATGTTCCGAACCAGAGCAGTCATCAGCTGCTCATTGACCTTCTCCAGCTTGACCATCCTCTATTTCAGTTGAGCCTCCGATTATTCAAGGCCCTCACAGAACACCTGAAACTCCGAGTCGTGTTTAAGTAGATCCGCCAATGCCCGATGCTTGGCACAGCACCGTTGGTGCTTTTTCGCCATTTTGTTGGAAATGGTCACCTTCTTTTGCGCCTGCCGCCTCCTCTCCACCTCTAAAATGAGAGTCTAAAAAGAAGAGGAAAAAAAAGGAAAGGCAAGTCAGTATGCATCAAAGTTATCCTTACAGCACACAAAGAAAACTGAAAGATACCTACAAGGCCACGCCAGCGACCCTCCGGGATAGATCCCCGTCACTAACACCCTTCAACATTTCACGCTCAGCAGCCGTACATAACAGGTTCATATGAGTTGCAGCCTGCTCGATATGTTGTAACAGATTATAGCCTCTCGGGATCATAATTCAATAGTTGGATCTACCCGCCATCATCACCACATGGACTGGATCCCTCGCTATCCCATCTGCACCTCCATGGGCGGTCTCAAGGTCCGCCCTCTCGGCATCATCTCCCACTTTACCAATAGCAGTCAATGAACCTCTTTCCGAGACATGCGCTGGGCTGGCATCGCGGCAACTCTCCTTTGGGGAGCCGACCTCCCCGAACGGATAGCGTCATCCATAAAAACTGGCCTCGACACTTGATGGGGCTCACTTACCCTCTCTTCTTCAGTCACTATCCCCTTGCCCGTTATCAACTGCCGTCTATTTCTCTCTGGTGGCTCCTCACCTTCAGAAGTCTCCTCCACAGGCCACGGGGATGGCACTGAAGGAGTGTCTTCATTTACAAATGCTACCACGAGCGCAACCTCCTCCTGAGGAACTGCGGGAGAGCCATTACTAAATGAACCGCAGGGTATGTCTTCACCGCCAGAATCGGTCTCCGCCCTAGGCGATGTAACAACAACCTCCTTTTTCTTGGGGGTGCTCTAACCTGCCAACACGAGTAAGTCAGGTAACAAAACCTAAGAGAGCTTCCAAACTAAAGTCGAATAATTTCCTGATGGGAACGTACTATTGACGAAATGTGGCCCAGGTACGGCACTCCTCCGTATAAGGTATCAACTTTTATACCCATGAATTAATATTGTCAGTAAATTGGGGTGGAGAAGCCCTCGGTACAAAAAAGAAGAGAAAGACATCACAGTAGCCGAATGGTCAAGATCACAAACGATCATGAATTCCACAAATAAAGGTACTTACGTTCTGAGTTCCACCTTTTTGGGAACCCTCAAGGGTTAGACACTAGGTGCTCCGTTCTGATGTAGAAGTACCTACACCAGAAGCCGCGGTTGGTCTTGTCGTCAGACTTAACTACCAAGCCCTTCATACCACAGCTCTTCAATTGCATCATAGTGCCTCTCAAGTAACCAGAGTTGAACAATTGTAAAAGATGATGAACTGAGACTTCGCACTCAACCTTAGCTGCGTACGTGGTCAGAATCATGCACACCTTCAAGGTGGAAGAAGTAAGAGCCGGGTACACATTGAAAAAGTGGTAGAGCTCCTCCGCTAGCGGGTAAATTAGGAGACTATAACCGATCAAAAATGGGTACTCATAAAATGTGCAGTATCCAGGCATGTGCACGTTGGCATAATCCATCCCAGCCGGAGTTATCTCCACATGGCCTAGAACGTTGTGTGTCGCTCGAAGATTGTCTAAATTAGATTGCAATAATACACTATTCTCCAAGGGAAGGGTTGGGCTCTTCGTTTAAAAATCTTTTTGAATATGCATTTCCTATAGGAGCACGTTGTCTACCGTAAAGGGAACGAGGGTCTTTTCTACTTCTTCCTCCTCGTCGCCAAAGGAGGGTGGAACCCAAGATGGGGCAGTGTCCTTGGTCTTTTTACTACCTTGACGATGTTTTGTCATGTTGTTCTGTTTAAGAAATAAAGCACTATCGACGAGAAGTATGAGTTCAAAGAAGTGGAGGAGTCTCACACGAAATAACGGTTACAAGAAAGAAAGGCAAAGAAGAAAACCAAAAAATGTTTTTCAAAGGTTCGAAAGATGAATCAGATTGAATCTTTCCCCTATTTATAGGGTTAGGTTGCGCAGAAATCGAAAAGGCATGATTCAAAATGGGCGCGGGAAACCAAAATGTCACATTATCCTGAACCGTCTCGGGAATATGTGTAATAATGATGCATGCAGGTGATGACATCATTCCGAAAAGGAAGCCACGCGTCAGCGGCTCAACAATGTCATGCATTTCATCTCATTCATGTTGCCTCCCAAGGGCAAGGTCAAATTCTCCCAAGACGAGGTTTGCATTTCCGCCCATTGAAGACGCCTATCGAATGCGTCTCCAATGAATGGAGGGACTAACTGTATAGGGTCAAATTGACCCTCAACGTCTCTAAGCCGATGGGTACGCCCAACGATTATACGTCAACTAAAGCAAGGGTACGACTTGGACGTGGGGGCAAAGGCTCGCTTAAAATTCGGCATCTTCACTAAGGTGACGTTACCTATTTTTATACTTTTATGATAATTTTGAGAAAGGTCTTCTACTATATAAAGGAGACCTTCACATTGTAAAGAGATGATTATGATTTTCGAATAATACAACTCTCTGATTCTCTCCTACTCTCTCTCTATTTTTATCTCTTATGAATACTTTCTCTCGAGTTCATATTATCGTTTTATACTATCAGATCTACAATAACAACTTCATTTTTCATCTCTAGGTCTTATTATTACGATTTACCCTCATTTATTTTTGATTGTTTTTAAGCTTACAAAGTATATTGATAACTTTTTATCCAAACAATACTTTTTCCAAATTGAATAACAAATTCCTCGTCATCACGCAAGATGAGTCTGTGGTTGCATTCTATAACAAAAGGCTAATCATAGCCTGTTTGGCCAAACTGGATAAATTAGCTTATTTTGAGAAGTATTTTTTTTTAAGTGCTTTTGAATAAAATACTTTTGGAAAGAAGCAATTTGTGTTTGGCTAAGTATTCTGAAAAGCACTTTTGAGCAATAATTTGTGTTTGACCAAACTTTTCAAAAAGTGCTTTTAAGTATCAAATTATGAATAAGGACATGAATAGATTTACTTTATAGTTAATATTATACGCAAATAAATAATTTTATAATTTTCTTATTACATGCAATAATTAAATCTTTTCATTTTATTTATGTAAAATATGGAAATAAAATTAAAAAGTACTTAATTATTTTAATATAAGTTAAATATATTAAAAATCACCCACCAAATATAAAAGCATTCAGTGCTAAAGTCACTATATATTAGAAAGATATCTTAAAAATAAGAAGAAATATTTATACACTAATATCCTAAGTATTAGGTTTAACGTTTATTTTGGTATATACTATATTTTGTTAAGAATATTTTTGGTAAGAAGAAAAGTCAAAACTGCTTTTGCTTCTGCTTTTGGGAAGAAGCTATTTTTTTCTGCTTCTCAGAAATTGCTTGTGCTTCTACCCATAAGCACTTTTTTTCCTCAAAAAACTTTGGCCAAAAACTTCAAGTTAGGAAAAAAGTGCCTTTGAAAAAAAAAAAACACTTTTGATCTCTTGAGAAACTTGGCCAAGCAGGCTATAAATCTATTAGTTTTTAAAATACTTTCTGAAAAGCACTTATGACCAATTTTTTTCTCCCCTTTTTCTCAAAATAGGCAAATATCGAAAGCTTGACTACAAGCTATAGGATTTCCTTAAAATTTGTTTACGATTGCAGTACTCAACCGACCTGCTTTCAATTCTTTTTTTCCATTTAAAATTTTAAAGGTATCTATCTCTTTGCGAATACACCATTAATGTATTCATATGATTGAACAATAATTGGAAGGAGAGATAATAGTGATCAAGCAAAGTTGAAATCACAATAATAGCAATGAATAATAATATTGCTATTACTATTATTATTATTATAGGCTAAGACAAATTTATTCCAATCGCTATGGTCCCGATCCAACTCACTTAGAATTGAGGTATTGTTATTATTTTATATTTTCTCCATTTCAATTTGGTTTTTGTATAATGTACATGAAGTATAAGGCAAATGTCTAAAACTTATAATATTAAATAAATTTTAATATTTACGTGTCTACAAAATTTAAAATTTATAATCAAGTAAAAAAAGTATCATTTTTTCCTTCAAAATTAAGAAATAAGAAAATAACGTCAATAAATTGGAAGGGGCAATATTGCTATTCTAAGGTCATAAGTAGGAGAGACAAACAAACGGGTTGGGTTGGATATGGGCGGGTCGAAAGCGATTAATGCAAAAAATGGATAAATTATCCGACCTGACCCATATTTAATGCGGATAAAACGGGTTAACCGTCGGATTATATGGGTAACCATATTATCCATAATTTTTTGAATATTATTATCATTTTTGGGAGAATTTCTAGTCTCCCAGGCTTGAGGAACCCGCAATTAGAGTTTTTATAAATGTAAAAGTTAAACTCATTAGTTATTCATTTTCTAAGTGGATAATATGATTCACATCCATAACTTTTAAAAATTTATTATCCAACCAGGGAATAATATGAGCAATAATTGTTCCGTTTTGCCACCACTAGTAATAAGTATGACTAGGGGGTCGCAAAATGGTTAAAAAAAATTTTTAACCTCTCGTATTATCCACTAAAAATGGGTTGGAAAATGAACTTTTTAAAAATGGGTCAAATATGGATAAGAACCATATTATACATTTAGAAAATGTATACCAATGAATAACTAATAGATTTAATTTTTACATTTATAAAGCCTCAAATTTGGGGTTACTCAAGTTTAGGAAACTAGTAATTCTTCCAAAGTTGTCATATCAAGAAATCATGGATAATACATATATTATTCGTCGGTTAACCTTGTTAGAACACTGTGTATGCGTGAGAAGAAAAGCTCTAGCCATGGCGGTTACATGAGCTGAGGAAGAAGAAGAAGAGAAAGAAAAACTATTTCTGTATTTTTTCAATGTAACAGTACATTGTCTATATGTACACATATAATTAACCTCCACTAACAAGGTAGTGAGCCATACTCTATTTCTAACAACCATGACAGCTATGCAATAACTTCCTAACTAACAATTTCTTCCTCATTATTATGTTACTGCACCTATTTCTACACTCCCCTCAAGCTAGGTGGTGTAAAAATATTCAGTAAGCCTAGTTTAGACACTAAGTATACATGTTGAGCTCTAGGCAGTCCTTTGGTCAGCATATCTACCAATTGTTCTTTGGTTTCCACATATTCTGTCTTGATTACTCCCTGCTGAATCTTCTGTCTTATGAAATGGCAATCAATCTCTATTTGTTTGTTCGTTCATGGAAGACAGGACTAGTATGGCTGCTTTAATGTCAACGAAGATAGTGGATGGTAATTCAAATACCACTCCAATGTCCTTGAGTAGCCCAAATATCCATACTAATCCAGCCATTGTTGTTGCAATACTTCTGTATTCTGACTCTGCAGAACTTCTAGAAATAGTGCTTTGCTTCTTTGACTTCCAAGATATCAGTGAATCCCCATACTTTATAAAGAATCCAGTCACAGATTTTCTAGTCAATGGACAAGCTGCCCAATCAGCATCACAGAAGTCTGAGATAACAACTTTCTTCTGACTAGAGAGAAGTACTCCTTTTCCAGGGTGATTCTTGACATACTTGACCGCCATGAGTGCTGCCTCCATATGAGATTTCTTAGGCTTTTGCATAAATTGGCTAAGAGTTTGAACATTGAATGCAATGTCTGGTCTTGTTACTATCAAATATAAGAGCTTCCCTAGTAGCCTTTGATAGCAAGTTACATCTGGTAGAAGTGCATAATCCAATGTGTTTATGCCTGTGTGTTCATCATACTGTGGAGTAGTGGGTTTCACATTTGCTTTAAGAGGTGTAACAACAGGCTTTGCAACTCCTAGACTAAGTTCTGATACAAGTTCTAATGCATATTTTCACTGATGCATTAGAATACCTTGTAGTGATCTAGTAAACTCTAACCCAATGAAGTATTTCAGCTCCCTTAGGTCTTCATCTTAAAGGTCTTCTAAAGTGTAGCCTTGGTTTCTTCTACTAGTGCATATCATCCACATAGACTAATATAACCACAATGCAGCTGCCAGTACCTTGTACAAACAAGGAGTGGTCATGTTGACTCTGTGTGAATCCAAAGCTGATCAATGCCTCTGATAACTTTGCATTCCATGTCTGGGTGCTTGTTTGAGACCATATAAGGATTTCAAGAGTCTGCACACTGGCTTACACTCCCTTTGACTATGAAATCCCTAGGGGAGAGTCATATAGATTTCATCAAGCAGTCTCCTTGTAGGAAAGCATTCTACACATCTATCTGGTAGATATGCTAATACTCAGAAGCTGCAACATAGAGTATGGTCCTAACTGTGACCATCTTCACAACTGGACTGAAGGTCTCCTAATAATCAATACCTTCATGTTGGTTGAACCCATTGGCCACCAATTTGGATTTAAACCTCTCAACCTCCCATGTAGCCTTGTACTTCACCTTGACGATCCTTTGCAACCAATAGGAAGCTTGCCTGGAGGAAAACAACCTCAAGTGTGATTAGCTTCCAAAGTAGCAATTTCTGATTTCATAGCCTCCACCCACCTAGAGTCTTGAATAGCCTTATCATAGGAAGATGGTTCCATAATGGAGGAGAAAGCTGTAATAAATGACTGATAAAAGGGAGATAAAGAGTCATAAGAAACATAGATGGCTAAGGAATATGGTGTAGTGGTGGCAGAGGGCTGAGTGACAAAGTCCTTAACCCACAATGGGGGGTGTTTTGGTCTGAGAGACCTCATTAGAGTGGGACAAGGCTCAGGGGCAATGAACAAAGGTTCAGAACTATCAGAAGGAGAAGTAAGTCTGTGAGGAGAAGAATTAGCAGGATTTATGTGAGGAGAGGAAGTGGAAAGAGAAGCATATCTGGATACCTCTTCACAACTAGGAGGTGAGAGAATGGAAGAGAAAACAGGAGGATACATATTTGAAGAGTCTTTGAAGGGAAATACATCCTCCTAATAGACAACATCCCTATTGACAAAGAATTGTTGTGCAGAGATATCCAAAAGAATATATCCTTTTTGAGTGTCTGAAAACCTCATGAGAACATCAGGTTTTGCCCTAGGCATATGTTTGTCTTTCTCCTGCACTTTCTTAGCAAAGAACAAACAACCTAGAGTTCTAAGGTGACATAGCTAAGGCCTTCTCTTGTACAGCAGCTCATAAAGTGAACATCCTTTCAACACTAAAGATGGTAGTCTACTGATCAGATAGGCTGCAGTGATGACACAATGACCCAAAAAATTGATAGGAATGTGGGCTTGAAATCTTAGAGCTCTGGTGATTTCTAGAAGATGCATGTGCTTTCTCTCAGCTACTCCATTCTGCTGTAGAGTGTATGCACATGTGGTTTGACAAAGAATACCAAACTTATTAAAGACTATCTTACATACTGAATTTAGAAACTCAAAACCATTGTCAGATCTCACCATTTTGATTATTTTATTGAACTGACAATAAGTTATACTTGAACTTTGGCACATAGAGTACTTATTTTATTGTGTTGTTGTGTGATATATGACTATCTCCAACATGAGTTACTTGTGTGACATCTCCACTTGGCAAGAGAACCTTTCTAGGACTAGGAGGAGCAGTTACAGTTGTCTTATCTAGTAAGTTGAGATTAGACACCATGTAATTAGTTGCCCCTGTGTCAATGATGTATTCTTGTGGACTATTGGAAGCTAGTAAGGCAACACTAGTACCTGTTGCATGAGCCTGTGATGTAGTATAGAGTTGTTGTTGTTTGTTGAGGTAGGGCTGACTGTATTAATGTTCAAAATTTGCATAATCTGTTCATACCATTCCTTGGTAAAAGAAAGGCACCACCTCTTCCATGTTGTGGTTGTAGCTCCATATTGGTGGTGTGACTGTTGTGTTGTAAGTTTTGACAAGGCCTTGGCTGCATAGTAGTCATCCGAGGGCCAGGGCGTAGTTGTCCACTAGACTGTGTGTAGGAACTTAGGTCAGGTGGTGGTGCACTGTAGCTACTAGCTGTTGATCCATATTCAACTACTACATTATAAGCACCAGCTCCCCCTTTCTTCTTAAACATGTAGTCAGCTGGATAACCAACTACTATTTTGTAGCAATTCTCCTTTCTATGACCTTTTAGTTTACAAAAGTCATAGTATAGATTGAAGTTCTTCGTGTGTTTTTGTCTATTATCAGACTTGGAGCTGTAAAGAGCTGTAGATTCATAGTGACCACTGGTGACATTAGGTCCAACACCTAGAATTCCTGTTGATCCTGCTACATTTCTTTGACTTTCCTCACTCATTAACATAGCATAGACTTGATTCACAGAGGGAACAAGTTTCATCATAAGAATTGACTACGAACTTGTGAATATGAGTCATTCAATCCCATAAGGAATTGATATAGCTTTTGTGTGGGCATGTGTTCAATGAATATTTTAGTTTTAGGGCAATCACAACCAGGATGAGGAACTAGATCTTCAGATTCGTCCCATAGATCTTTAAGTTTATAGTAGTGCACAGATATAGAAGAGATACCTTGAGTTAGGGTTGCAATTTTTTTTGTTTAGATTATAGCATCTAGTATCATTAACCTTGTCGAACCTCTCTTGTAGATCCATCCACACGGTGTGTGCATTGGTAGCATAAGCAATTCCGCTGATCAATGTCGGTGCTACAACATTCATCAACCACGATACGACAATTGCATTGCATCTCTTCCACCGGTACCAGTATTTTCTCAGAATTTTTCCTTCTTCCACCTTCCGCCAACCATTCTGAGCTTATTTCGACCTGGTAGAGCAAATTTCATAGATCTATACCACAACGAGAAATTGTCTGTTCCTGTGAATTGAAAAGAGATCAGAGAAATTCTACTTGTATCAGTGGATGCCAAATAGAGAGGATAAGTGATTGGAACTATGATTCCTTCTTCAAATTCATCCTCCGATGAGACTTGTGGAGTTTGAGTTACTTGAGTTATTTCTGCAAGTGTTTCCTGCTCATAATTGTCATTCGCCATTGTTGACCACGCCTTAAAGCTTCATATTTGGGGAGAAGAAACTTGAGAGAGTAGATTTACAGATGTGGATCAATTTGCGAGCTATAATTCAAAGCTCGAGCTCTGATACCATGTTAGAACATAGTGCATGCGTGAGAAGAAGAGCTCTAGCTATGGCGGTTACATGAGCTGAGGAAGAAGAAAAGAAAGGAAAACTATTTTTGTATTTTTTCAATATAACAGTACATTGTCTATATATACACATATATAATTAACCTCCACTAATAAGTAATGCACCTATTTCTACAAACATGTCCGTATTAAATATGAGTAACATCGAACAATTTATCTATTTTTTCATTACATATTTTGATATGATCCTAACCGATCCGCTCGCTTTGCCACGCCCTAATTACTACTTATGACTTTTCAATTAAACAATGTGGCTCTTTTGCGGGACAAGCTGACAGGTCCATCGAGTCGCTCTTTCTCGAAGTAAAAAGGAAAAAGTTCCCGATATAGAAAGGTTAGCAGTAAGCAGCTTCAGAACAAGTTCATCGTGGGCGAATTCTCAATCGGCGCGTTCTTCTCGAACCCTACCTTTCTCTTTGAATTTTGATCTTCTCTCATTTACATCATCAGGTCAAATCTTCATTTTCTTCCTTTTCATATTATGCAAGATCTGCTTTAGTGCCATATTCCGTACGCATATGGTCATTCAACGTGTGCTTTTGAAGCCTTTGTGTCAGTCGATTTTTTATTTATTTATAAATATTTTGTGCTATTGATTAAACAGTTCTAAGAGATCAAAAGCTGCGATGTTGGGCGTTTTAAGGCGCAAAGTCGTTTCTAGCGCCTCTTCTACTTCGGTAAGAGTCCTGATTTGGCTTTTGTTTTGATGTATAATGCTTTTTGTACAATAAGTTGGTGAAATTATTTGATGTGACGAAAAATTTGCTTTTGCTGGGACAGTGTGTAAAGAAATCTCTGCATACGGTTCGACCTGCAGTAATTACATCTAGAATTCCATCTGCCGCAGCAGGAGAGGTAGTAATGCCTATTTATGACTTATTCTTTTTTACTTGTATTTTTCAGCGGAATTCCCTGTTTTCCGGTAAACATGGATTTCCATTTATTATTAGGATACAATGTCCAATTGTAGTTTTAGGGAAGTGAAATTTTCGTTAGGTTGATTTTGAAATATCTTTTGGCTCCCCCAAGAAAAAAAGAATAAGAAAAAGAAGAGCTATTTTCCTAAAGCTCAAGTCAACTTCTTGGTAAGTTGTTAAAATGTTGTTATTTTTTAGATAAGCACATAGTTTAGCCGTAATTTTACAATACATGATCTTCATCAATTGGTAGTTAATACTATTGGTTAATGAAATGAAACAACAACCATGCCTCAGTACCAAACAAAGTTGGGTGGGCGATATGAATCCTTACTTCTTTCTTTAAGCTCAACTCATATCATAATCAATTGGTAGTTCATACTATTGGTTAATAAAGGTATCATTTTTATTTAGGTACAAGTTATCAAGTTGTTTCTCACATTGTTTTCTTTAGTGTTGTATTAAATCTATTTTCAATTTTTGATATATTGGTTTCAAAAATTGGTAGTCATTTCTGGTAGTTACTGTTTTGATATCATTGCATGCCTGTTTCTTTATGGTACATATGCATCTTATGTTTAGATAATTATTATGAGGTATATGCTGGAGTAACTAATGCGGTTTTTGTTTTTTGTTTTTGTTTGCCTTTTTTCTATGCGCCGAGGGTCGATTGGAAACAGCCTCTCTGCCCTCTCGGGTAGAGGTAAGGCCTGTCTACATATTACCCTCCTCAAACCTCACCTTGTGGGAATATACTGGGTTGTTGTTGTTGTTGTTGTTGTTGATATATTGGTTTCAAAAATTGTGTAAATATCAGGAATCTAATTCAAATTTTACGATGTCACTATTCTAATCATATCTGTTATTGAGACTGCCTGTGGTTTATCCTTACCCTCTCCTTATACAATCTGTTAGTACTAGCCCTTCTCGCTATGATTGCTTCTAAGAGTCCGTTGGTTTAGCTGATTTAGAGTGGCTGATAAGCGTATGTGCTGAAAAATATTTTTAACTGCTGAAGCTGATTTAAAAAATAAGCAGTTACGTGTTTGGATAAAAGTGCTGAAATTAATAATAAGCAGCTAAAAAATTGGATATACAAAGAGTTTTGTTTAAAAAGAAGTATTTTAGGGATAGAATAGTAAATATTTTGGTCAAACCTAAAGTGCTTATAATTTATTCGATAAGTTGGGGGAGACCAACTTATGGCTTTTGGCTGATTTTTGGATTATAAGCACTAACTTATAAGCACTTTTAATAGATAAGCCAAAAAGTGCTTATAAGTCAGTTTGACCAGTTTATATGCTTAGCTAAACACCCTCTAATACATTATGCTCTGACTTAGTATGCTTTTCAGATTCCATGACATACTGTCTATGGCAACCCTACTGAGACTTAACCATCCATCAGACATATAACCCCCCCCCCCCCCAAATTATGTTTGAACGCGAAGCTTTATGCTATTAGTCTTCCTGCTATTCGATTTCTAATCCCATTTAGAATGTTGTTGTAACTTATTTTGAATACGAGAACAGACATCACTTCTTACTAGACAATGTGGTCACGCGCGGAATTTCAGTCAGCTTGTGCTACCTGGTACGTGTAGTTAATCTATGATAATTTAATACATTCATACTGGCATCATGCTGCTGTTATAATTAACTCCTACTTCCTAATACAGGGTGCTCATCGAATTTGAGGCCAGAAAGGTTAGTGTCTATTACTGCTAATACACCTTGCATTTATTATTTGAAGGCTTAGAGCATGAACAAATGTGCAATGTCCTTCTGAATTAGCCATTCTACATTTCTCTGCATAGGACAAACTTGGTAAAATTCACCATGCCGCTGCTTTTAAATTTGTTATTTGCATTTCTTAGGACCTAGCTCATTATTTCGGAGCTGCTTTTGTGTTTTCATTTGCTCGTTTGAGCAATGTAAAACTGAGGTGCTCCAAATAATTACTGTGTTGTGCACTGGGGAGATGGAGATGGGTAGACATGTGTGCATATCACATAGCTTGATTTTCCAAAAAGAATAACAAATTAAATGACTTACATTGTTCTTTATCGCTAACTAAAGACTTACACTATCATACACATTTATAGTCAGAAGACAATATTATAATTGTTGAAGTTTGTGTGATTAATTTCTTTGTTGTCGACAAGCTCATATTTAACATCATGTGGTTTTGAAATTGTCTCAAGCATTTGGGTTGTACTAAAATGATATAATCAATATTGTCATACATATTGGGATTAGTATTCATCTGTTTCTATCTGTCTTTCAATCTCAAACAAGTTGGAGTTGGCACAAGTTGGAGTTGGCTGTATGAATCTTCTACATCCATTCCGCTCCAACTCATTTCATTCCATTACTCAATAAGTATGAAGTATACTGAATGTCATATTTTTCCTATAACCAACTAAATAGATTCCTACCAAACAACTAGGCTAATGCAAATTAGATGGCTTGCTTATTAGCACTTGAAGTCTTAACATGAATTAAATATGTATTTAGAAAAAGGAATATGTCTTAACATGAATTAAATATCCAGATCTCGTTTCAAGTTAGAAAAAGGAATTGTATTCGCAGATAATTAAATGTTACCAATTTTAGTTGGTTTGTACTAAATTAAGCCTGGATGCTTCATTTTCAGTTCAACCAAAGACCATATGCATTTACCAAATTCAAAGTGTATGGGTTTCAGGAATGTTCGGATGCTATAATTTTTCGTAAGGGTACCTTGTTGTGATGTTTGAAGTTTCTTTCTTTCATGTTAATTAGCAAAAATATGAGACTTAGTGATTGTTAACTCTCTCTCTCTATATATACACACACACACCGTGGCGAAGCCACATGATAACTGACCACCCTTCGTCAAAAAATTGCAATGTGTATATAGGTAAATTATTACGTTTTAGAGGTATATAATATATTGAACACTTTGTCATAATTTTTTTTATTTCTTTCAAATTTGAATACCCTTGGAAAAATTTCTAGCTTTGCTACTATATATATATATATATATATATATATATATATATATTTTGTGTGTGTGTGTGTGTGTGTGTCCATTTGGTTTATATGAATTAGTACATTGCCTGCAGGGGAGCTGTTATCAATCTTTGGTCAGGTCCAACGCTACCAAATTGGAGCAGGCCATTCTGTGCAAATAGTGGTATATTTCTATAGTAATTAAGCTTTGCTGGAATCTCGATACAAATGAAATTAGTCATGCATATGCTTACATTGTATATGATATCATTCAGAAATGTTATATCGTCTCTTGATATTGTTCCTGCAATTTACCATGGTTCCATCTCTTCTATTCTTTAGCGTTTTTGAGCTTTTTCAGTTATCAGTTGGATACCGTGTAGTCAATTGTACCTTCTCTCCTGAATAAATATCATCTCCACAACTTTTAGTGAAGATACCTTTCCTTTTCTTTTCTTTTCTTTTGGGATTGAGGTCTTATATAGATATTAAACAGTGGTACAAGTATTCTATTATTTCCTTGTATTGTGCTGAATGTTTGGCTGTTAGTTATAGACTTATAGTATTTGTATATTTCAATTTGGGAGTTAAAGAAGTATTTGTATTATCTATCCAAAGGTACATAGCTTGTAAGCAGTTCCAACTCCATGTCAAGTTCTATATCATCTCCAGCAACAAGAATATGATTTCTTTTTAGCAAAGCAACATATTGTCATTATGATCAACGTCAGTATCATTAAGAAGAACTCACCCCATCATCTCCACCTATAGAAACTATGTAATCTCTCCAAGGTCTGCTTCGCAACCAGGAGCAGAAAACAATAGAAGCCTATTGAATAATTAGAATACATAAGCTGTGAAAGAATATGTCATGAGAATCAGGTTTGCGAAGATGGGTTTTATTGAGGTCTTATATAGATATTAAACAGCTGTCAAACATGAGTTTATTCTTGGCAATGAGAGGAAAATCAGGTTTTGGGAAGATGCATGGCTGGGTCATACGCCACTAAAAGGCCAATTTTCAGATTTTTATAATCTATCCTTGCGTCACAATGGTGCAATTGCAGATTTCTGTATGTCGCAGTGCTGGAATTTGAGTCTTAGAAGGAATATTAGTGATTGGGAAATGGAGAGGATAGGTCTCTTGCTACAAATGCTAAGCAACATTGTTTTAGACCACACCAAAATGGACTCTATCAGTTGGAAGGGTCTGTCCAAGGGCATTTTCAGTTAAAAGCTGTTATAGTATGTTGGGTTTTAGCAACGGTGAGTTATGGCCTTGGAAAAAAATATGGTACAACATGGCACCTTTAAAGGTCTCTTGCTTCTCTTGGATTGTGGCTAAGGAGGCATGCCTCACAAAAAACAATCTGCAGAAGAGGGGTTTCAAGCTGTGCAGCAGATGTCCTTTATGTGAAGAACAATCTGAAGAAGTTACCCACCTTTTCTTGCATTTCAGGGTTAGAAGCCAGTTATGGAACATGTTTTTTTCAATATTTGGTATGCCTTGGACCATGCCTAACTCCATTACAGAAATGCTGAAGTACTGGACCAGGGAGGGTCTATGCAAGCAAGCTCAAAAGACCTGGAACATTGTTCCTCAAGTTATCTGTGGTCTGTCTGGCTTGAAAGAAACAGTAGAATTTTTGAAAGCAAAAGAAGAAATATACAGTGCCTTAAACTTTAATTGCATTTTGTTGAGCGCTTTTTGGTGCAAACTAGTTTTTGTACCAGATGTAGATGATATTTTAGATGCAATTGCTGATTTGCACAACCTGTAATTACGCCTGTTTCACCGGCTTAGTGCATATATATATAAAAAAGAATATGTCGTGAGAAGTCATGAGAAGTTAATTCATTAAGTTTATTGACCCTTTCTTATAACTTAGAATCTGGTGGAGTAGAATTAAGAACTGGTAGGAAATTTGTACTTGGTTTATAGTTTGAATGCTAGGGGAATAGCTAAGGTGCATTCTGAAATCTGCTGGATGCTTCCATCTTTTAAATTGTTTTTTCATTTACTTTCTCCCCTTGTATGTCAAACCTTATCCCTTCTTCTGTATTGGTATAGTTTCTCACATTGCTTTTTATTTGCTTCTCTATAATTGTATTGAAGGTGACCAGGTTGATGCTGTTGTTCCTTTTATGGGTGAATCCATAAGTGATGGGACACTGGCCAAGTTCCTGAAGAGTATGCGTTTGTTGATGTTGTCCCTGATCTATCTTCAGTCCGGTGCTATTCGTTAATTCTCTGAACTGTCTTTCCTCTTTCCTTTTCTTTGAGCAGATCCTGGTGATAGAGTAGAAGTGGATGAGCCAATTGCTCAGATTGAAACAGATAAGGTACATAGCTTGAAATGCCACCTAGTTGATTTTAGTCTAACATTTTTCTTAGGTCTCTGTGGAGATTAATGGCTTATATAGGAATGATTTTTACTTGGCAGGTAACCATCGATGTCACCAGTCCTGAAGCTGGTGTAATCCAAAAGGTAGAACATCTTTAGCATTGGATCTCTGCCTCCCCCCCCCCCCCCCCACAACCCCCTAAGTTTATTTTGCTTGTATGTTTGGGTCAATGGCTTCTGAATCTGTTTTTGAATATTTGTAGTTTGTAGCCAAGGAAGGGGACACTGTCGAACCGGGTTATAAAGTTGCTATCATTTCAAAATCTGGTGAGGGTGTGGAACATGTTCCTGCATCTGAGAAGCCATCTGAAAAGGCAGCTCCTCAGCCATCCCCCCCAGCTGAAGATAAGAAAGAGGAGAAGGCAAAACCTCCAGTTGAGACTACTTCTTTTAAGGAAAAGCTGAAGGAGAGTTCACCTCCACCCCCTAAACGCTCTCCTACAGAACTCCAACTTCCCCCCAGAGAACGGGAAAGACGAGTGAGTCAACAATTGATGCTGTTGTAATCTAATTGTCATGGCAATACTTGTTTATGCATCCTTCCAATTACTACGTGTAACTTTAGAATTCTGTTTTGATGACAGGTTCCCATGACTAGGCTCAGAAAAAGAGTTGCCACACGTTTGAAAGATTCTCAGAACACATTTGCAATGCTGACGACGTTCAATGAAGTTGATATGTAAGTTTGGACGTTGACTTGGTATTAAACAGATCATCTTCTGCATCTTTATCAAACCAAGATTAAACCTGAATATTAACAGACGTGCCAAGTCAGCAGAAAATTGATCAAGTTTGGTTTGGAAGATTTAGATCTTGATGTTAATGTTTTCTTGAATTTTTATATACAGCATTTCTACCAATAAAAAAGAAGTTTTTAAAACGGCAACTGAAATTTGTAAGTTAATAACTTCCATTTCTTTTTTTGTTCTTCTGACAGGAGAGGTGTAGTGGGCATTTATCATAGGTATTGAAATGTTTGTTTTGCATCTGTGATGAGCTTACTTTCTTCATTGGTTCTCCTTTCAGGACAAATTTGATGAAGCTCCGCACTGATTACAAAGATGCCTTTGTTGAAAAGCATGGAGTAAAGCTAGGATTCATGTCTGGATTTGTGAAAGTACGAATAGGAAAGGCTGTTTTCTATTAATTTGTATACTTATTGTGAAATTCTGGCGTAAAATGCTTATACATATTTCAGGCAGCAGTTAGCGCACTCCAGAGTCAGCCAATAGTTAATGCAGTTATTGATGGCGATGACATCATATATAGGGATTATATAGACATCAGTATTGCTGTTGGTACCCCAAAGGCAAGCTAGACCTTCCGTTGCCTCAAAGTTTTAGATTACTTGGAAATTTCTTGCAGAATTCCTAATCTGTCTCATTTTGTCCTTCAAACTTCTCTTTTTGGTTCTACTTTTGAGTGTTCTGGCCACTGTTTTTCTCCATGCTCAGGGTCTTGTCGTACCAGTTCTCCGCAATGCGGAGCAGATGAATTTTGCTGAGATAGAGAAGACAATAAATGGGCTTGCTAAGAAGGCAAATGATGGGAGTCTATCCATTGACGAGATGGCTGGAGGTTCGTTCACAATATCAAATGGTGGAGTCTATGGAAGTCTTCTCAGTACCCCTATCATAAATCCTCCTCAGGTATGTGTCTTTGTGCAGCATAGGAAGTGGTTGCAATTGCCCTGTCAACCTATTTCACAATCGAAAATTTGCTGGTTGATTTTGTAGTCTGCTATTTTGGGAATGCATTCAATAGTAAGTCGCCCAATGGTTGTTGGAGGCAACATTGTTCCAAGACCAATGATGTACATTGCTCTGACATATGATCATAGGCTGATTGACGGAAGAGAGGCAGTGTTCTTTCTGAGAAGAATTAAGGATGTGGTGGAAGATCCCCGTCGTTTGCTCCTTGATGTTTGAAGAGGCAACATGGCTTTTTATTTACATGAGTGTACACTCGATCTAAGAACCAGAATAAATGGCGATGGCAAAGTTTTGTAGGCCTTGGATGTTACTTTAGTCCTGATTATTTACTTAGTTGCAGCAAGCGATACTTGAGATTTGCAGAGCCGTAAAGATCTTGCGGTTCCCCCCTGAGATTCACCAACTATGCTTTATATATTAATATTATTATACCAACTTTAATTGTATTCGAATTGGGTCTTTTTGAATTTCTGCCGTACAGCTCTTTGGCTTCAGTATTTTCTTCTGATTGGAATTAATACACGTTTGAAAATTCATCCTTAGTTGGCCCCACTATTTGAAAATTCATCCTTTGTTGCATATGTTCTTCATGCCATGAGGCTACTTATAGTGTTCTACGCAGTGTGCCCAGCTTTTAATACTTTGCACTGTTACTCGTGTTCACAAAAAGAAAAGGTTGATCGTGCTCTTATATTAACTGCGCCTCTCTGGCTGTATGGTAGGAGGAGGATATTTCTAACCTATTAGGACTCTCTTTCTTGAAGGAATGCTGAAGACTCCTAAAAGTACTAAATTTCCTTAATGTCTTATCATTTTCTTGGAAGATGAGTTTTACACATCTATAAATTAAGGATATTTGCTTTTCATAAGTGCACAAAAAAAATATTTACAATGTAGTCATTAAAGAGTTTTGTTTAGGGTGAGATTTTTTCTTTCGATAGTTTTTCTCTTTTATATTAGTTTTATCGTGTAGATCAATTAACCAAACCATTATAAACTATTATGCTTATTTTAGTATATTTTTCTTTTGTCGTCTGAATTACAACCAAGCTTTGTATTGTTAGCTTGCGCATGCATCATGTTATTTTGATCCCGACACGTGGTATCACAACCATTGAATGAGGTTGAAGACAGATTCAACTGAGTGTTTAGATCAAGACGATAATGAAGATTTATTCAAAAAAAAATGAATATGATGCTACATGTGGACGATAAATTTACAATCACATTTGGATTCAAAACACCTGCTGCTGCATCTCTCTTTTTAACCCAATATTTTGGCCGCTTTTAACCAATGCTAGTTTTAACTCATGCCTACTTGCAATGCATGAGTTTCAATGTCAAGTTTAACTCTTTTTTTAATGCACGAACTTCTTTTACACGTGGACTCCTTTTAACCCATACTTGCGCTTCTTTTAACCAATACCAAGATTTTCAACCTATATTATTTTTTATCATGGCAAGCAGCAGTGATGAAGATTATGTGAAGAAGGTGAATCAACTTTGTCAAAAAAATTCAAGCCAAGGGGAGATTGTTAGAATTTAAACACTTGATATACTTAATGCATCCACAGAAATGTACTTTATGGGGAATAAACTCATTCTCAAGGGCTCAAGATCAAAAGACTGTACCAAAGAAATGTATTTTCATTCTAGTTGATACTTTATTTGCTACAACTATTAATTGGATCATTGACATTGCCTCTCCTTTCCAGGATGCAGTCAAGAATTTCTGAATAACTAAGCCTTCTATGTCACAATCAACCACCATGACATTCAGGACTAACACCCACACAGACGTGCTCAAGTAAAACCTGATGTTTTTGTTTATACTTTTGTTTAAGAAGTTTACAAAAATGATAATTATACAATGATAACCTGCTCGAAATTGGCATGAGACTCGAAAAGTGCAAGATACTGAAAGAGGCTTTCCTTGTAGAGACAAATAATTTTTTTGTAGACATCTACTGATAAGGATTGGCAGATCAAGTTGCTGAGGAGCAATATTTTGTTACATTCTAACCTCTATGCCTTCCTTTACCAGGTGCTCTTTCACGGATGGAATGGGAACCTGAAATTTCGGAGACAAATTATACAGCCCAGGTCAGTCAGAGATCCATATTACATGTATGTATATTACTCCGTAGCAGGGGTAGGGTGTCTGGATGTAACTTCATAGACTATAAGTGCAGACATGAGGGTTTTGACGACACAACCTAAGCAAAAATTATCAAAGTGTATTGAGATTTCACAAACTACAATGTTTTAAGGTGTAAGCATATGCATTTCATTAAATGCTTCACTTTTTTTGTTTTCAGCTTTCCTTTAACACAAGCAATATATGCATTTCCGGAAGAAATAAAAAGCACTTTTTAAGTGAGGTTAATGATGCTCACAAGCGGCTCATATCTCTTAGATCCAATTTAGAAGATAAAAAACGCCCCTTTAGGTGAGGCTCAAACAGAAGGTATCTGCTTTCTTCGAAAAGGTGCATGGCTTTCAGAGACATTAGCATCCACCTCTCATTGATTATCCAAGATTCACGTGTTTTTTCATCTAACTTCTTTAATAGACCAACATTGTTATCAAGCTAACATCGGTACTGAATATTGAAATAACTTAAAAGGCAGAGAAGAAGAGGGTTGTGTTTTGGTCTACCTAGGATCAGGTGGGGTGCATTGACTATGGACAAAGCTCAGGAGTTAGGTGGCTATGGGGGCCTAGAGGAGTAGTGGGATGCGAGTTGTATGTGGACCATGACAGAGAACTATATTAGAGAAGTTGCGAGAAAGGTGTTGAGGGTCTCGAAAGGTTTCTCTGGTGGCCAAATAGGGGATTGACGGTGGAATGAAGAGGTCCAAGGAAAAGCGGAAGCCAAAAAAGTGGCGTATTTGAAGCTAGTAAAGAGCATAGATGAGTGGAGAAGAGGGCTATAAGAACGTACAGAAGGAGGCGAAGTTAGCGGTTGCTGCGGCTAAGACTCCAGCGTTTGGACGTTAGAGATAGGGGAGAAAGTTGTATGAAGAGATTGGTGAGAAAGGCGAGTTAGGGGAGAAGTTACTGGCTATGGGGGCCTAGAGGAGTAGTGGGATGCGAGTTGTATGTGGACCATGACAGTTAACTGTATTAGAGAAGTTGCGAGAAAGGTGTTGAGGGTCTCGAAAGGTTTCTCTGGTGGCCAAATAGGGGATTGATGGTGGAATGAAGAGGTCCAAGGAAAAGCGGAAGCCAAAAAAGTGGCGTATTTGAAGCTAGTAAAGAGCATAATGAGTGGAGAAGAGGGCTATAAGAACGTACAGAAGGAGACGAAGTTAGCGGTTACTGCGGGCTAAGACTGCAGCATTTGGACGTTAAAGATAGGGGAGAAAGTTGTATGAAGAGATTGGTGAGAAAGGCGGGGATAAGAAGCTGTACAGGCTGGCCAAAGTGAGAGAAAGAAAGGCCCGTGATCAAGATCAAGTGAAGTGCATTAAAGATAAGGAGGGTAGAATTTTGATGAATGAGACACAAATTAGGCGGAGATGGCAGTCATACTTCTATAAACTCTTGCATGAAGGGGGAGAGAGGAACACTGTGGTGCGAGATTTGGACCACTCAATCAGTCATCAAGATTTTGGGTGTTGTATGGGGGGTCGAGGGGGCGATGCATAGGATGAGAACGGGTAGAGCGACCGGGTCAGGCGAAATCCCTGTAAAATTTTGGAAAAGCACGGGCAGGGCAGGCTTGGAATGGCTCTCTAGGTTGTTTAACGTCATTTTCAGGACGACCAAGATACTTGAAGAGTGGAGGTGGAGTACTATGATTCCGTTGTACAAGAACAAGGGTGATGTCCAAAATTGCAACAACTACAGAGGTATCAAGCTGCTAAGCCTTTCGATGAAGTTTGGGAGAGGGTAGTGGAAGGGAGGGTGAGGAGGAGTGTCTATTTCCGAGAATCAGTTCGGTTTCATGCCGGGTGATAATAGGTGTTTGACTATATTTATGCCTTAAATAATCACGCTTTATTGTTGTTGTGATATTGCTTATGATGACAAAATGCTTTTATTAGTGTTCTTAGTGTTTTATAGGTACACATGAGCTAATGAAGACTAAAAGAGCATGTTTTGGAGTCAAAAGATGGTGAAAAAGGCCAAAGAGTGGTACAAGTCAAGAAACTATGATGAAAATAGCCGGGAAGGTGTAATTCCGAGCTATATAGATGTTATAGAATGAATTTAAGTGATTTGGAGATTTGAAGTCTGAGTAAAAGCACAAGGAATTAAGCCGGGATCGTGTTCGGGGGTCAAATTTGATAGTTTAGTACAAGCGAAGAATCGATGAAGCATATTGCGCACTGTCTAGTAAATTGGACATAACTTTTAGCTCTGAACTCCATTTTGGCTCCATAATATATGGTTGGAAAGCTAACTCAAAGGGCTACAACGTTTTTCCAAATTCAAAATGGAACAAGGTGAAAACTCGCGGTTCATTCGCGGTCGCGAATGAACCGCGAAAAAAGAAGCCTGGAGAAGATTTTTGAACTTCAGAAAGCCTGATTTTTCGCGGTCCATTCGCGACCGCGAACGGCGCCAAAAATTTGAAGGCTAAACTTGTCAAAACTCAAATTTTGTAACCTAAACCCTCTATATAAGCATAGATTTCGCCCAAGAGAGGCAATCATTGTATTATTCACTACTTTTGCAAGCAATTAGTAAGAGAGAACTCTCTCAACTTATTTATTTCTTTCATATTGATTCTTTGATTATGAATTCAATTATTATTCTTGTTTCTTTGATCATGAGTAGCTAATTCTTTATCTAAGGTTTTGATGGAACCTATTGAATGATTAACTTCTCGTTTATGTGATTACAAATTGTTAGCTAGGTTTCTATTTGTTCAACTTCGTTCTTGTTGTAGTTAATTGGTAGTATCCCCAATTAGCTGTGCTTATTTAGTGTGCATAACTTGGAAAATAGTGCATATTTAGGTATATTGTTGAACAACACCACACCTTATTGGAAGAATCTATAACTTTAGGCGTAAAGGTGGGATTAGGAATAACGAAGCATTGGGTGCAATCTAAAGTGAACTATTCAAATTAAAGCTAGCTAGGGTAGCTCGGGAGAGTGCACTAGTCAATTATTGTAGTTGTTCGGGAGAGAATTACGGTAGAAATAACGTTCATGATTGATAGAATAATATTGACAATTTGTATGAGGATAAACAGAAGGGATTCCATCAACAGGGGAAATCAATACCTTAGCTTTCTCTATATTCTTTACTCAACATTCAATTCTTTATTTTAAGTCTTTAATTCTTGCAAAAGTTGTTAGAAAACCTCCACAAAAATATACTCAAAGTTTGGAAACTTGATTCAGAAGTGTTCTTGGGTTGTGAAAGTTGCAGTTGGTAGGTTAATTCCTTGTGGGATCGATTCTGGACTTATTTGACCAGGTTATATTGACTACGACCGTTGCTTGGACGTGAATCAATTTTGGCGTCGTTGCTGGGGAATTAACGGAATTATCAATTGCCATTGACAGAACTACAAGATTCTTGTGTAGTCAGGTTCTTTCTGCACTTTACATTGAAAATTTTGACGGTTGTTGAATTGGGTACTCAGGTGCATGCCTAGAAAATCTGCAAGGACTGGAGAACTAATTGAAGGACTCTCAGGCCCCGAGCAAACTCTACGGGCACATAACAGGGCAATAAAAAAAATTCAACAACCTCAACCAATCAAACTAGATTTCGACACGGGAGACGTGAACGACCCAAACCAACAAGCTGGGTTGAACATGCAAGAGGCGCAGAAGGCACATGAAGGTGCACTATTTGACTGGGCACAACCAACAGCGGATAATTTGGCAACTGCCATCATTGTGCCAGCGATTCAAGTTGAGTCTTTCAAGAATACTAATAACATGCTACACTTGTTGCAAAATAAAGGATTATTCTCTAGTTCTCAGGTTGAAAATCCACGACAGCACCTGAAGAACTTTCTCTCAATATGCAAGACACAGAGGCAACCGAATGTGACACCGGAAGCCATCAGACTATTGCTATTTCCATTCTCAGTTACAGGGGCTGCGCAAGTATGGCATTGGGAGAGCCAGGCCTACTTGTATATAGTTGGAGTAGAATATGTCCTAATCCCATATATAGTAGGAGTATAATATGTCCTAATCCTATATGTAGTAGGAGTAGAATATGTATTATATATAGGGCTCATTGTATCATTGTTAAAACATCAATAATAGATTTTTCTCCCGTGCATTCTCACAAATACCTTAGCCTTTCTCTATATTCTTTACTCAACATTCAATTCTTTGTTTTAAGTCTTTAATTCTTGCAAAAGTTAGTTGTTAGAAAAGAAAACCTCCACAAAAATATACTCAAAGTTTGGGAACTTCCTTCAGAAGTGTTCTTGGGTTGTGAAAGTTGCAATTGGTAGGTTAATTCCCTGTGGGATCGATTCTGGACTTATTTGACCAGGTTATATTGACTACGACCGTTGCTTGGACGTGAATCACCGGGTCGTTCAACTACGGAAAAGTCCCGAGATAGAGGTATTTGGAGGCGAAAGGTGTGTATGCAGCCTGCATTAAGGTGATTAAGGACATGTATGATGGAGCTAAGACACGGACGAGGACAGCGGGAGGAGACTCAGAACACTTCACGGTTGTGATGAGATTGCATCCCTTGGCCCGTTTTTATTTTCCTTGATGATAGGCGCTTTGACGCGGCACATACAAGGGAGGCGTCATGGTATATGTTATTTGCAGATGATATAGTTCTGATTGACGAGACTCGAGGTGGTGTTAATGAGAGGCTAAAGGTTTGGAGTCAAGACTCTAGAGTCTAAAGGTTCTAAGTTGAGCAGGACCAAGACGGAGTACTTGATAAGTTCATAGACGCTATCCAGGAAGCGGACATGGATGTGAGGCTTGAGACACAAGGCATCCCCAGGAGAGGAAGTCTCAAGTATCTTGGGTGAATAATACAAGGTTATGGGGAGATTGACGAGGATGTCATGCACCGCATTGGCGCAGGTGGATGAAGTGGATGCTCGCTTCTGGTGTCTTGTATGATAAGTTCTAGAAAGCAGCAGTTAGACCGATATGTTGTATGGGGCAGAGTGTTGGCCGGTTAAGAACTCTCATGAGCTGAAATGAGGATGTTGAGATAAATGTGTGGGCATACTAGGTTAGATAAGATTATGATGAAGTTATTTGGGTGAAGGTGGGAGTGGACCGTGTGGAAGATAAGATGCGGGAGGCGAGGTTGAGATGGTTCGGGCATGTTAAGAGGAGAAGCAAAAATGACCCGGTTAGGAGGAGTAAGGATAAAGGTAGGCCTAAGAAAGTCTTGGGGAGAGGTGATTAGGTGGGGCATGGTACAACTGGAGCTTACCAAAGACATGAGACTTGATAGAAAGGTGTGGAGGTCAAGGATCAAGATAGAAGGTTAGTAGGTAGGCGAGCGTTTCCCTTTTTCTCTCTCTGTTCAGTAGCATTAGAGCTAGTTTGATATCTTTCTACTCTTAGATTGCAATTATTACCTACCATTTAGTTGCTACATTTACTTCGGTTTTCTTTTATCATGTTGTTGTTACTACTTGTTGACATTATTTCTTTTCATTCGTTTTTTAGCCGAGGGTCTATCGGAAACAGTGTCGCTGCCCATCCAGGATACGGGTAAGGCTGCGTACATCTTACCCTCTCCAGACGGGGCATGTTGTTTTTGTTGTTGCAGAGAAGAAGGCTTCCGTTTAATATAGTCTCAACTAACCTCCTTTCTATGGAAAATTCCAGCAGCAAGAGCAGCAGATGCATTTGTTTCTGTGAAGACCTCTGAGAAGTGTTCAACAGTTCCAGCTCCACTGCTTGCAATCACAGGAATGCTTACAGCATCTGAAATCAACTTAATAAGGTCTATATCAAATCCTTTTCCCTGACCTGAAAATATATCAAAAGAGCATTATTAGGCATTACTGTCCTAATACATGAAATGGATTGTTGCAAAAAAGGAACCCTCAGGTTGTATGACCAATCTATTATCCTAAGAAGAAATGATAAACCACAGGACAGCAAGCTTTGGAGTAGAGCTAACGGGTGAATGAAAATTCTGTCCTCATAAGGCAAAGAAAGAAGTCATATCATTGTTTAAAAACGCCCTGCACCCGCACCGTCCCATTGCCATCCCTACAAATCAGGGGTGTACAACTATGCAGGTTTGGTATAGTTTCATTCACAAGTACTATGGATCACAACACCAGGTAAATTAATTAACGGATAGAAATAGCTAACTTTGATCCTACCCAAGTATTAGTACATAAAAGAGAAAAAATAAAACCATTACATAGCAAGTACTCCTACCATATTTTAAACACAATGTAAGATAACATAAGTGGGTCCAAGAATGAAGCTTTCTTTAACTTTTCACAAATTTGAACTTCTAATACACTAAAAGTGAGTTTGGGAATACTATATAGAAAACTTCTCCCATTTTGTGAAATGGAAAATTTTCTGGAGCAACGAAGGCATAAAGCAGGACATATCCTACTGTTGCTTGGCGACTGTTAGAGTAGAAACACCAAATTACGCTATTGACCATCTTCAGACTCATTCTAAATATGCGTCAAATTCAGGAAGAACGTACCATCACAATCAATGCAGTTTAGCAGTATCTCCCCAGCTCCCAATTCTTCAACAGCTTTTGCAAGCTCATAAGCTCCAATAGGGCGACCTTCTCTCCCACCACTCACCTTGAAATAGAGAATTGAAGTGAACTTTGGGTGAAAACATAAAAATTATCAACCCTGAAAAACAATCTTGATGTTCCATGTAACACCAATAAGAGAACGATATTACAAAGAATAATGATTTGCAATTTAATACAAAAAAGATTCACTGCTCACCGTGCACTGGTACCACGCATATTCTTCTCCATTTGGACCTGAAACCAGTAGACACCCTTCAGTCGAATTAACATTTCCTTCTTGAGATAATCTCTTGCTTCATGTCATCTTGCCCCCATTTTATCTTGGTTGAGTGAGAATGCGAGATGACATGAAGCATCAGATTCTCTTTTCACTTCCTCACTGGCGGCACGAGTCTGATAAGACAGTGGTATGCATGAATAAAGTAATGCGACATTACAAGGATATACAAATGCCAAGCTAGTATACTCCACAGGCTCTTTTCTTTAAAAGATTTTTCTTTCTATGCGGAAACGCCAGATGCAAGGTCAATCACTAAATTACTTTGGCATTTACCTGGGCTTCTCACTTTGATAGTCCTGAACTCTACAGCTTTGGGGTCCTTCACGTACACCCTTCGAGGATCAATGCTTACAACTACTGCCTACACAAATCACAATACAACCACAAAATTCAAAAACATTTTTGCACAATTTGCCCAATATATAATGAGTATGTTATTCATATATGCAAGCAAGCAGATAAGGGAAAGCACTTATAGACTACTATGTTAGCCACTCTTCATCCGTGAAGAGAAAAGCAAAGGTAGTTTACGCATTAAAAATCAAATCTTGGTAGTTCCAAACTAAGAAATTAACCTAGGATAGTGGCGCAACAAATATGTTATCTTTACCAGTGGACATAACTATCTGAAGAAATAGCACTAAGTTATACATGGCTTCAAACCAAACCTGATTTCCATAAACTCGGGAGATCTGCTCTAGACTGCTCTTTCCAGTTTTCACCTTCAAAGAAAGTAAGCGAAACAAAGGACAGAGTACCGTTAATGTAAAGAAAATAGGGAAGCAAGCATTTTTTTCTCCGGAAAAGTAAGCAGTAATTTTTATACAAATGAGTATCACATACTCCAGATTTTAAGTACTCTTCCGCAGCATAAACGGCATCACTTCCAATAGAAACTTTGTCTGCTCCAGAACGAAAATATTCTGATGCAACTTCCAAACTAGAGTAGTATCTGCGAAGTAAGTCCATATATCAACTAGCGAACTTTGATCCTTATCCACGTTCCCAAAAAGAACATTATTCAATTTCTCAACTCAGTTTTAGGGACCCAATTTGGAAGATTCAAAGCAAACGAATAGTGATGTTTGAAAAGGGATAGCAAATAGCCATACAGTAAGGAAAAGAAAGAGAGAATTATGGAGAAAAACATAAACCTTCCATTTCCATCTTTGAAGTCTCTAATACCTCCTCCAACGGTTAATGGCACAAAAACATTCTCTGATGCATACCTCAATACCTAAATGGCAAATCAAGGAGTAGAAATTATCATAACCATTCTCTTTATTGGGAAGGATTTTAATAATTACTCAGAATACTTAACTACATAACACTAAAAGAAGAGTACAGTACAGACCTGCAACATTGGCAGATCGCCCAAGGGGAAGTCTCGGAAAGCAGTAATATTTAAAAAGCTAACCTAAAACCAGAGAAAACAACTGGTTAGTTTATCATCGGGATGGAGTAACATGGAGCCAGTGATAGGTAATGCTAAGGTAAACCTCGTCTGCTCCATCCTTGTAATACTGTCCTGCAAGATCCACTGGCTTGCCAAGGTTCCTCACCTTCAGGAAAGACGATGTTCAAATAAAGGAGCAATTTTTGGAAGATTAGAATCAAGTACGAAATCCACATGGCTTCAGCATAAGAGCCACAAATTCTAGATGTCAAAGAACCAGAGTATTCCAGAATAGCTATATAGTACATTGTTAGATTACCGATCAAAATTTATTAACCAAGTGGATCAAGTGCCTGACACCAAGAACCTTAAGAGGCTATAAACCATCTAGTTAACATGCTTCGTCATTATTTTCTGCTATCCCTTTTCTTTTCCTTTAGACAACTTACAAGTACGAGCATGAACCTTTATCTCACTATGCCACCAGGTCTGCCAGCCGAAAAACTTACAGCTTTTTAGCTTCCATTTTCTAACCTCAGAGGCAATAGACTAGACAAACAAATAAGAACCAGATATTCTTTTTTACTTTTTATTAGCGGAAGAATAACAACCCTTTATTTTTTTAACAAAATAAATAACTGTACTTTATTGTCCTCGTAATCCTTTTTAGTTTTTACGTCTCTTGACGATCTCCTTTTCTTTCTTTTTGATAACGTAAATGATCTCTTTTTCTAAATAAATTTTGTTGGCTCTGATTTTTATGTAATGTATATAATTTATAGTGTCTGCTCTCAACTGTTTGAGAACCATCTCCAACATTGAACAGCTGATGGTTAACTAATGAATAATGCGTACTGACCTCATTCTCTTTTGTGTTCTCTCTAACGTCATATTGGTCTCCTTTGGTTACAACCAGATCACCTTTATCATTAGTCCTTACATCAAGACATGCAATAACCTGAGTAGTCGGAAAAATTACAAACTTCAGTGTTACATAATTAAATAAAAATTTCCGGGAATCAAATTACTACATGATGAATGCGACCTACCCTCTTTGCAAGTTTAGAGGCATTCCCTTGGACTAGCTTCTGTCTTGCATGAAGCTTTCATGTGTTAGATGCTTTGAACAATTAACTTGAGAAGTACCGCATTAAGTCATAAGCATCATTAATACCTGTGTTCTCCCAGATTTTGGATTCAAGAACCTCCTCAATACAGAAAGGCCAACATCTGGAAACATTACCCAGTAGTTTAAGGAGATAGTGATTAAAAGGAAAAAAAAAACTAAAAGGTTTAAGGGGATACGTGTGTCTGTGTGTGCACGTTTTTTATTTACAATATTACGTATTGTGATTAAGCATAATGGACTAAAATTTAAACGGAAAAAGTCCAAATACCTCCCTGAACTTTACGATAAGGTCTATATATAACCCTCGTTAAAAGTTTGGCTCATATCCAACCTTGTCGTTACACTATTCACCCGATACGCCCCTGGACTTTACGATAAGGTCTATATATAACCCTCGTTTTTTTAACAAAATATTTTTTTTGTAAAAATATATTTGTAAAAACTGAAAATATTTTTTTGAAAATAATTTCTTCGGTTCTTAAAAAATGAAAATATTTTGTTAAAAAATGTTTTTTTTCCTGTTTTTACAACAAAAAAAGACAGTTTTTACAAATTTATTTTTCCAGTTTTTACAAAAAAAATCTTTAAAAAATTGCAAAAATTGTTTTTTAACAAAATATTTTTTTTGTAAAAACTGAAAAAATGTAAAAACAGAGAAATTAGAACATTTTCAGTTTTTAAAAAACATTTTCGTTTTTTAAAAATTGAATAAAATATTTTCAATAAATTATTTTCGCTTTTGAAAAATATTTTTTTACTTCATTCTTTAGTTAACAACAACAACAACAACAACAACCCAGTATATTCCCACAAGGTGGGGTCTGGGGAGGGTAATATGTAGACAGGACTTACCTCTACCCGAGAGGGCAGAGAGGCTGTTTCCAATCGACCCTCGGCGCATTGAAAAGAAAGGCAAACAAAAACAAAAACAAAAACCGGAAAAACAAATTTGTTAAAACTATTTTTTTTTGTTGTAAAAATAGTAAAAGAAATTGTTTTTCAACAAAATATTTTCGTTTTTTAAGAATTGAAAAATTTATTTTCAACAAATAATTTTTAACTTTTACAAATATGTTTTTATAAAAAAATATTTTGTTAAAAAACAAGGGTTATATATAGACCTTATCGTAAAGTCCGGGGGTATCCGGACCAATAGTATAACGGCAAAGTTGGATATGGGCCAAACTTTTAACGAGGGTTATATATAGACCTTATCGTAAAGTTCAGGGGGGTATTTGGACCTTTTCCGAAATTTAAAAGGGTTATTTCTGAACTCTTTAAAAATGAGAAAAACAAATTAAAGTATCTTTGAATGACATGCAAAAGGTAAAAAGCGCTATATTATTAATGATTAAAAAAATCGGCTATCTCCTTAACAAATTCTCCAATGACGTTTGACTTGTTGTGCTTACATTATGATCACTTCCATGCCTTCTATGCTACATTCATCAGATAAAACATAAAATTTAATTGATCCAACATAAAAAAGTTATAAAGAGGTCACTATACCTCCACTCTTCTCGGGATGAAACTGAACTGCATGGACATTTCCCCTCTGAATGGATGCTATGAAATTGTCACCATACTTGCAAGTTGATGATATCCATTCTCTATTATCATCTGACTAAAATAGGAGAAGTGTCTGAATTAAGTTGCTTGGCAATTTACTAAATGAAAAAGCAACTGAGAAAAAAGAGGATGGAGTCACCATCAATATATATTTATGCAATGAAAAGTAGTACCGGCATTGCCCGATAAGAATGTACGAAATAGACATGGGACTTTCCAATGTCATCCAATATCTGAGTATCTTTTGCTATATCAAGTGCATTCCAGCCAATATGAGGTACTCTGATCCCTTTAGTAGAGTCAAAACGTCCAACTACTCCAGGAATCAAACCAAGACCCTTTACTGATAAACATGTTGGAGAGTCAGTTCCTCGAATGAAGGGGCTATATGTTAAAACAATGTATGAAATTGCAGGCAAACAAACAAATATATACTCTTGCCATGGAGGCGTAACAATAACATGAATTTGGAAGATAGATTATGCAATAGAACTTGACATCCAAATTCACTTGCAACTGGAAAAGTGAAACCAAAGGACTCACGTAATAACATCAACGAGGTAACAATGTAAAGCTGGTGGATGGCCCAACTTCATTTTACCATAGATAAATTCTTATAGCTACACAAATGCAAGCCATGGATTCTCCTCAATGAAAATGTATTCCAAAATATATAA
>JASVEL010002194.1:0-145223 GCA_032618575.1 Nicotiana noctiflora
ATTTAAATGCTGAATGATCCTGTTCATTATTGCAATATACAATAAACTCATAGCCCATAAGTTAAGTATCTCACTGCATGAGGTTTCTTTTTACAGTTAGATAAAAGCGACTTCATTAGAACTAGTTGATATGAAATGTCTAAAGCCATATATAAACTTAGGAGGTCGATGTTAGTAGCTGACCTGGTCCATTTTCTTCACTTGACTCAAAAAGTAGTTGCAGCCCAAGACAAATGCCTAGGAATGGGCGATCTTGCTCAATATAAGTACAAAGTGCTTCAGCCATTCTGCATAACAATTCTTCCCCGTAATTTTCAGAGAAGGAAAAAAAACCTAATTTATATGGAGCGAGAAAAATAAAACACGAGAACCAATTACCAAAAAAGAGGGACGAACTTTCCATAAACATGTTCTTATTTTTGCAAAAGCTTTAACACCAAAATAGATTAGTACAATATATTTTAACTGGTGTTCTAATTTTTTTTGTTTGTGCCTTTATTAGTACCTTTTTGAGGAAAAGGTCTTGCAGTAAGTATTTACTGGTTTGATTACTCTTGAGCAAATAAACAACTTATCTTTTACACATATATGGAGCGAGAGGCTGTATTAAACAACTTATCTTTTACACATATATGGAGCGAGAGGCTGTATTATCCCATAACCATGCTCAAGTTATGAAGTTCTCATATGGGTAAAATTATTGATCAAATAATTTACTTATTTATTTACAACGACTGAACATATAAACAATGCCATCCCTATGGATTATGTGTGAGAATTTTACCCCTTCTTATTAAGCACATCCATAGCAGGAGCAAATGCACCAACTCCAGGAAAAATGAGCCGTTTTGCTTTCAAAATGTCTTCTGGTGTTTGGACCTGGAAGACATTGAAATAATAAAGGTAAGAAAAGAGCAACAAAACCTCAAGATACATGGATAATTTCTCCCTTGTGGCTCTGACTTGCTCTTGAAAAAACTTTCCACACCTCCCCCAAAATAAAAATAAAGCCTAAGAATTAGTTCATGATTCATCGGTTGACTACACAGCTATTAAGGGGCATGCTTATCCTCAGATTCTCAACGTATAAACAGTTAAGGTTGAACATGATATGACCTGAATGAGAGCTTGCACAGACGGGAGGAGTACCTTAGGCTTTAAGAGTAGTAAAGGAATAAAAGTAGCTATGTTAGTTACTTAGTTTGAGAAGTTACAGTTTGGTCATTGTCTTATATTTCACTTAGGCCCATTAGTTATTTACTTCACATTTTAGTCCCAGCTATGAGAGTATATGTACAAAACAATGGCTGTATACTGGTTTTATGATATGAAATACTCTTAGCTCATCTTCTTAGATTTCAGTTCTGCAATTTTCTTTCTATTTTCCTTCAAAACCACATCAGTGGTATCAAAGCACTTTCAGCTCTGTGGGATAACGCGATGTCGGGGGAAATTAAGGAGGTACTTAATCGACTAGATTGAGTAGCCATGAAGTTGCGAATGTCGAATTTGAGACAGAATCAGCTGGAATCCGCCAAGGAGAACGTATTTCGCGAGCTCAAAGAAACTCTTACAGCTAGAAGCAGCTCGAGTTGAGGAAAAGAAGCGAGTTCAACTGTGTCCAATAAGAAGAGCAGTATTCTCCTATGATGGACATTTTGGAATTCTAGGTATTGATGATCCGATCTCTTTTCCTCCATTGAATTCCAACTCCACAGGGAGTAGACCAATGAGAGCTTATCCTCAGATTCTCAACGTATAAACAGTTAAGGTTGAACATGATATGACCTGAATGAGAGCTTGCACAGACGGGAGGAGTACCTTAGGCTTTAAGAGTAGTAAAGGAATAAAAGTAGCTATGTTAGTTACTTAGTTTGAGAAGTTACAGTTTGGTCATTGTCTTATATTTCACTTAGGCCCATTAGTTATTTACTTCACATTTTAGTCCCAGCTATGAGAGTATATGTACAAAACAATGGCTGTATACTGGTTTTATGATATGAAATACTCTTAGCTCATCTTCTTAGATTTCAGTTCTGCAATTTTCTTTCTATTTTCCTTCAAAACCACATCAGTGGTATCAAAGCACTTTCAGCTCTGTGGGATAACGCGATGTCGGGGGAAATTAAGGAGGTACTTAATCGACTAGATTGAGTAGCCATGAAGTTGCGAATGTCGAATTTGAGACAGAATCAGCTGGAATCCGCCAAGGAGAACGTATTTCGCGAGCTCAAAGAAACTCTTACAGCTAGAAGCAGCTCGAGTTGAGGAAAAGAAGCGAGTTCAACTGTGTCCAATAAGAAGAGCAGTATTCTCCTATGATGGACATTTTGGAATTCTAGGTATTGATGATCCGATCTCTTTTCCTCCATTGAATTCCAACTCCACAGGGAGTAGACCAATGGCTCTACAACTACCCAGTAATCGGAACCCTAGCTCCAGTCAAATTCCCCCATCCCCAACATTACATACCCTTGTTTCACTTCATTTATCCATCGCACAACCATTAAACTCATCTTCCCCTGTTGCACCCTTCACTTTGACCCAGCACATAAAACCCACATCAGCCCCAAACTTCACTTCGACTCAGCACATAAACCCCACATTAGCCCCAAACTCCACCTTCCAATTTCTGCCCAAATTCTCAGTATCTTACCCGAACAACGGGAGCAAATGGCCAGATTTCCTGCTCCATTCCCTGTTCCATTACTAACTCGGTATACATACCCATGTCCCTGTCCCAATTGCCCCCAATCCAGCTACCACCTACACCTCACATGCCACACCAGTTACCCCGTATCCAGAATATTACAACACCTGCTGGAACAATCAACAGCCACGCTCCATTCTGAGGCAGTACAGAATTGGATTCCCAAGGTTTGAGAGAAAAGGATTCCAGGATTGGTGGTATCAGATAGAGCAATTTTTTTCCATGAATGAGGTTTTTCGTTAGGAAACGGTAATGGTGACCTCCATGTACTTAGATGACTTTGCATTGCAATGGCATAGAGCCTACCTGAGAGGAAGGGCTCAATGCAACTTTCCTATCCAAGTTGGGAGGAGTATATTTGGGCTTTGTCAGATAGATTTGGTGTAGAGTTTGATGACCCTATGAATGACCTGGTCAAGTTAAAGCAAACAGGAGGGGTGGTGGAGTTCCAAAAGTCCTTTGATCGAGCCATGACTTGGCTCAATTTAGAACCTAGTCATGCAATTAGCATAATTTTTTGAAGGGCTTAAGCTTGAATTGGGCGATGCAGTGAGAATTCTTAAGCCATATTCAAGCTTATCATCTGGCTAGACTCCAGGAGTCTATATTCCTAAACAGTCCAAGGCTATGAAACATGCCATTCTACAGTCTTATCCCAGACCAAACCAATTCCTGTAGTCACATAGACTTTCAACTTCACCGCTAACCATCTACCCAAACCAAACTAACCCAACCAGTGGAGGCTGATAAGTTTAAAAGGAAAAGGTTACACCACCAAAATTTAATGATAAAAGGGCTAAAGAACTGTGCTTCTTGTGGGACGAAAAGTTTCGCCCAGGACATGTTTGCAAGAACAAAGCACGTGTGTACAAGCTGGAATTAGTAGAAGAGGTCGGACTTATAGAAGCACCGGGGGATGACTTACCTAAGGTAGAAGAGGTTGCTAAAACTTGTGAAATCTCCATCCATGCTTTGCGGGGTACTCAAGGGTATCAAACCATCAAACCTATGGGGTACTCTCACAGGAAACCTCTCAATATTTTGGTGGATAGGGGGTCGACACACAACTTCATGGACAGTGGATTAGTAGCCAAAATGGGTTGGAGAGTGGATCCTTGTAAAGTATTGGATGCTAACCTAGCTGATGGAAATTCAGTGCCTATCTCTGGGATGTGTAAAGGGCTGGAATGGTTGTTGCATAACACATTCTTTAATGCTGATTTCCTGTTACTTCCACCAGGTACTTTGTGACATGGTTTTGGGGGTTCAATGGCTTAGCACCTTGGGTGACATTGTCTTCAGTTTCAAACAATTAACTATGCAGTTTGACTAGGAAGGAAAAATGTTTGCACTATAGAGGATTACGCCTAAGCTGAATATGGTGGAATCCTCTTCACTCCAAAAATCTACGGGAGACAATGTCCAGCTCTTTATGATCAGAGTTTCTTCTCCTGAAGAGATAGATGGAAAACAGTTGGGTCAAGAACCCCTCGAGGTTCAACAGGTGCTTCAGGACTATGAGGCAGTCTTTCAAGGACCTAAAGGACTGCCACCACTTAAAGAATACTTCAATCATCATATTCCATTGAAAGATGGTGCAAACCCAATCAATTCAAGACTTTACAAATACTCTCCAGTTCAGAAGGATGTGATTGAGCAAATGGCTCAAGAATTGAAGTCAAGGGTTGATACAAAACAATTGCAGCCCCTTTGCCTCTCCTGTGGTCCTAGTGGGAAAAAAAGATGGCCACTTGAGGCTTTGTGTAGACTACAGGGCACTCAATCAGATCACCAACAAGGATAAATACACCACTCCTATCATTGAAGAGCTATTGGATGAATTGGGTGGGGGGGGGGGGGTTACAGGCTTATTCTAAGATAGACCTTCGATCAGGCTATCATCAAATAAGAATGGCACTTAAGAACATCCATAAGACTGCTTTTAGAACACACTAGGGCCACTGTGAGTACTTATTCATGTCCTTTGAGTTGACTAATTCCCCTTCTAGTTTCCAAGGATTGATGAATCATGTATTTCAAGACCATCTCAGAAAATTTATTCTAGTATCTTTTGATGACATCCTCATCTTCAGTAAGAACATAGAGGATCATGCTGAGCACTTGAATTACTTTCAGACTTCTTGTGCAGCACCAACTTTATGCTAGAAGGACCAAGTATCAATTTGCTGTGGCTAGTGTTGAATATTTGGACCATTTCATCTCTGCTAAGGGTGTGGCCAGTAATCCTAAGAAATACAAGCAGTCCAACAGTGGCTAACACCTGCTACGATCAAACAATTGAGGGCGTTCCTTGGATTAGCAGGCTACTATAGGAGGTTTATTAGAGGCTATGGGCTCATAAGCAAACCATTAACAGACTTACTGAAAAAGGATCACTTCAAGTGGAATGATCAAGCAACTACAACATTTGAGGACCTTAAAGGTGCTTTAACTTCTGCACCTGTCCTAGCCTTACCTGATTTCAGCTTACCTTTCGTGGTAGAAACAGATGCCCGTGACACAGGAATTGGAGCTGTTATTATGTAAGCAGGGCAGCCCATTGCCTACCTGAGTAAGGGGCTATCTCCACAGCACCAAGCGATGTCTGTGCATGACAAAGAATTACTAGCTTTGGTCATGGTTGTCACTAAGTGGGGACAATATTTGATAAGTAGGCACTTTGTGGTCAAGACTGACCAGAAGGTCATTAAGTTTTTGCTGGACCAAAATTGCATACTGGAGCCCAACTTAAATGGATTACTAAACTGATGCAATTTGATTTCGATATACAGTACAAGAACGGGAAAGAGAACAAGGTTGTTGATGCTCTATCTAGACTTCCAGCAATTGAGATAGCAGCCCTGACCTTGTCTTCTGTGAGGACTGATTTGTTACAAACTATCAGGGATAGTTGGAATGCTGATCCTGAACTAGCAGCATTAATTCAACAATTGCTGGTTCAAAAGGAGGAGGTGAAAGAGTATTACTACATTAATCAACAGCTAAGGAGAAAGGGGAGGCTGGTAATTGGGAGTGAATCCTCTATTTGTGGCAAAACTCTGTAGGGGGGGGGGCATTCAGAGATAGACCACACATACAAACGAGTGGCTTCACTCTTCTACTGGTAGGGAATGTAATCAGATGTTGAGGAGTATGTTAAGAAGTGTGATGTCTGTCAGAAGAGTAAGTATGATCACTCTGCCCAAATCAAATTCCATCAGTGGCTTGGAGTAGCATCAGTATAGACTTCATGGAAGGATTGCCCAAATCCAAAGGTAAAGAGGTCATTTGGGTGGTTGTTGATTGGCTAACTAAGTATGCTCACTTTATAGCCATATCCTACCCATACTCTGCTTTGGATATTGCTCACTTATTCATGGAACACATTTTTAAATTGCATGGTATACCTGCAGATATTGTGAGTGATAGGGACTCTGTGTTCACTAGTAAACTGTGGCAGGAGCTCTTTGCAATACAGGGAGTTACCTTGAACACCTCTATTGCTTACCACACTCAATTTGACGGCCAAGCTGAGGTTATAAACAGATGTTTAGAGACCTATCTTAGGTGCTATTCCTCTGATTCTCCCAAGGACTGGGTACAGTACTTAGCTTTTGTTGAATAGTGATATTGTGATACAACCCCACCTTTCACAATTCACACATGACACATCCATTAAGACCACTCCCTATAAGACTTTATATGGCCAACCTCCACCCTTGCATCTACCCTATGTGTTAGGGGATTCAGACATGGAAGAAGTGGATAGGAGCTTATTTACTAGGGAGCTGAAGTTTCAGCTTCTGAAATTTCATTTGGCTAGGACTCAAAAAAGAATGGTGGAGCAGGCCAACAAGCACAAGTCTGATAGGCAATTTCAAGTAGGAGATTGGGTCTACTTAAAGGTGCAACCCTATAGGCAGTTAACTCTATCCACAAGGCACTTCTCCAAACTCTCTTTCAAATACTATGGCCCATATCAGGTTTTGGAAAAGCTTGGGGCTGTGGCCTATAAACTTGCTTCACCAACAACAACTGTGAATCATCCTCCCATTTTGGATATGTCCATTCCCTACTGCCCTTACCCAGCTAAGGTGTTGGACAGAAGGATGATACAGAAGGGGAATAAAGCAATGGTCCAATTCTTAATTCAGTGGGAGTAGCTGCTTGAAGACCAAGCAACCTGGGAAGATTCTAATGCCATCAAAGTCAGATTCCCTACCTTCATTCCTTGAGGACAAGGAATTTTTTGCGGGGGGAGTACAGATATGACCTGAATGAGAGCTTGTACAGACGGGAGGAGTACCTTAGGCTTTGACAGTAGTAAAGGAATAAAAGTAGTTATGTTAGTTACTTAGTTTGAGAAGTTACAGTTTGGTCCTTGTCTTATATTTCACTTAGGCTCATTAGTTATTTACTTTACATTTTAGTCCCAGATATGAGAGTATATGTACGAAACAATGGCTTTATACTGGTTTTATAATATGAAATACTTTTAGCTCATCTTCTTAGATTTCAATTCTGCAATTTTCTTTCCGTTTTTCCTTCAAAACCACATCAGAACATAAGAGTACCTCTGAACCAGTGGCGAAGCCAGAAATATTTGAAAGGGTGTTCAAATATGAAAGAACTAAAAAGAATCTCTCGACAAAGGGTGTTCAATATATATTTTATACATCTAAAATCAGTATTTTACTTATACACGTTATGTAAATTTTCACTAATATTTTGATGAAGGGTGGTCAGTTGACCACCCTTTGTTAGAGGTGGCTTCGCCCCTGCTCTGAACTATGTTAGTGATGTGCATATGGAAGTATTTAGTGCCATATATACATTCTTCTTTGAATAGTATTTCTCTTAATCTCCTACAAAATGACCTAATTTAAGTACTTTAAAATAAATAAATAGTCACAAAAGTAGTAACAGGAAATTAAAAGTGAAGAGAGTACATCTTTGATGTCAAAACCGAGATATTTTATTGCATTCCTGAGACTTCGCACATTGCCAGCACCATAGTCAAGTAGAGTTACCACTGCAAAAAAAACAACCTTAACAGTCAAAATATGATTATAACAGCGTATGTGATTTTGCGCATTGTTTAATTGTCAGTATTAGAAAGAGAAAGTGAGAGAATACCAGAATCATCGGCGCCGCCGGCAGAAGCGCGGACTGAGAAGCTTCTGGAAGATTTGCAATTCAGAGCTTTAGCATTGCGCTTGTAACTTAGGGAACAAAGAGATTGAGAAGTTGAGGAATAGGACGAATACGATGCTGTCGACGAAGAGGAAGAAGAAGAAGAAGATTTAGCCGTTAAGAACTGTGAAGTTGACGCGAAACTCGCCGCCTCCATTTCTCTTCCGCGAGCTCTATTTCTGGTTTAGTGTTATATAGCTGGAATTCAATAAACGGCTACTCTGACAATTGATTCGATTGGTGGTCGACATAGGCCCCCCAACACGCTCCTGGCTTCGAGTCCATCTTTCTGTATTGGCGGCCGTGTATGGTGTTTTGGGCCTACTCACAATCTTGAACAAGGGATTTGATAAAAATAGCACGGGCTAGCCTGTTTCGAATTGGTTATTTATAAATAATTAATATTTACAAAATCATTAAAAATAATTAATATTTTTCTGTAACACAAAAAAGTTCGAGCATAATATATTAGATATTGATGTACATGTGTATGAATTTTTCATATATTATGGTGGAACTCCAACACGCGGAAAGTTCTATCATAATATATTGGAGATTGGAGCACGTGTGTATAAACTTCCAGCATATTATGTTGGGCCATTATATTATACTGAAACTTCGGTATATTATATTGGAAGTCTCGTATTTTATACTAGAACTTATACTGGAGTTCCAATAAATTATACTGGAATTCCAATATATTATACTGGAGTATTTTCGTTCAGATTTATCTTTACATGAAATGTGGATAAATTTTGATTACTTTTAAAATTGTAGTTATTTTTGAATGACCACTTATAAATCTAGCTATATTTGAATTTCTCCCTACGTGGCATGACAACTAGGTCCAACAATTGGATAAAAAGCCAATAATTTAGGATTTGACATATGGCAGCCTATAGTTATTCTCTCTTCTAATGGTTCAACCGACATCCTAAAAATAAGCCCCATTAAAACTATTTTTCTTAAAAATAACAAAAATATTTAAAATCCTCTCTCTCTTCTCTCATAATAGTACCCGAAAAAACTCCCAATTTTTTTTAATTATTTTCTAGTTTTTTTATCTATATATCCAAATATATATAACACATTAATAGTTATATTATTTGTATCATAATGTATAACATAATAATAATAATAGTAATAATAATAATAATATGTATATAAAAAAAGTATGTTAAATTTTTATTTTTCTTCTTTGTATAACACATTTTAGATTGAAAATTCAAGTTCAAAATGATTCCACATGTGTATTTCTTATTGTATCCTATGTATATCTCTATGCACATAAGTGGTATCTCATGTATATCATGTGTATCTGTGTATATCCATGAAAAATTGTGTTATATATATGATATACACGGGCGTCTATAAAAATTACTTTGTATACACGCTATACAAAGTGTTATACATAGAGGTCCTTAAAAATATGTGTGTAATATACAGACGTACATGATATACAATGCGATATAGACATGTCGCAGTTGGATTTTTAGGTCTGATTTTTTACTTGAAACCAATATAAATCATTTCTAATCTTGCTCAAATTTTATATATAACCTCATTTAAGTATTTTCTATCAATTTCAATTGCACACACTTGTTCAATCCAACCAAGAAAAAGAATAAAAAGCAAAGTTGAAATGTATTTTTTCTCTCTTAGTTTTTACTTTTGAGTTTCTCTTATGTGAGATCAACCTTACTTTTTTATCCTACTGATTTGCATAATTAGCGAGAATATTTGCTAGACTATGAAAGCGAAAGATGAGATAGAGGAATAAATATAAGGAGAGATGCAGCGAACAAGAAGAGAAGTGAGTGGCGAAGAAGGTGGGAAGTAAACAGTTTGGGGCCAATTATTTAAGAGAGAATATATAAGAGAGTAGTTTTTTTAGGATTTGATATAATGCCAATTATTTGGGGCTATCTCTGCCACACCTAATATACGGCTAAAAATTTGCCAATTCATGTTATGTGTTGTTATTAAGATGCCAATTTATCATCTTTAACCGGCGAAGTTCAGTAGAAATTACACCAGAAAACCACTTTTAAGTATGTTGTTTGACAATATATTTAAAGATCAACCAATTTTCGCAAGACAGAGAATCCTATAGTTTAAACCTCAAAATTCAAATTTCAGGACATTGTGTCCTAAGGTTCGAAAATTGTGTCCTAAAGTTCGAATCTTATATCATAACTTTTAAATTAGTTGTTCAGAAATTCAATATACTTAGTCTTGAATTACAAATTAGCAGCTCAAAAATTCAGGAAACTAAGCTTTGAATTTGAAAATTTAGGATACTTAGTCCTGAAATTTGAGTGAATTAGTTAATCATTAAATACTTTGTAAATTATGAATATATTTTAAATGACGGGCTTAAAAGTAATTATTGTTGCACTTCGCCTCGAAGTCACCACTAGCCATTTTTGGGGCCTTTAATAAAGGGAAAAGAACACTAAAGAACCCCTTTAAAGACTTTATGACCGAAAAATTTACTTTTAGAAAAATAACAAAATATACCTATTTTGAAATTTTTTATTATCTAGATACTCTTTTTTTATGGGTCAATTGCAGAGATAATCATTTCATGGATGATATTTAGATATTAGTCAATACTTATTTTATCTTGAAATTTTAAATTAAAAATCCTGACTTCATGATAATTCATGATATTTTTGTCCTGAAAAATTAAACTGAAAAACTGAAATTTAGGACGCACTCATTAATTCTTAAATAACATCCCTTTAAAATGGCTATCGGGTGTCATTTCTACCTTCTTATGCCCAAGCTCCACGTAAGGCCCTCCCTTGTTTCTTTCTTTTCCTTATTTTGTTGTTTATAACTTTATTTTTCTTTATCATTTTGTCTTTCTTTTATTTTTTCCTTTTTTTTTGTAATACAATATTGCCCCTTTTTTTTGTAATTATTTTTTCTTTTTTATTCACTTTTGTTCTTTCTAGTTACAACCTCGTATTTGTTCACTTTATTTTTTACTTAGCTTAAAATCTTTTATGTCTTGTAAATGTATTTTTCAATTTTTCAATTTGATCTTTTTAGTAAAATTTCTTCGTCCAAAATCTTTGTTACTTTTTTCACTATTTTTATTTTTCTCTATTACTATTATTATTATTATTTTATAATAAAATTCAGCACTCTTTTTAATATTTTTTGTAATTATTATTTCTTTTATTTTTATTCAATTTCGTTCTTTCTATTAATAATCTCTCAGTCTTTTTTACTTTTTTTGTTTTGATTTTTTATTTTTGCTATATTCTTTATTTTATTTTTAGTAAAATCTCTTCATTTATAACAAGGAACTTATCTACTCAATCCGACTAGTTCCGGGTTTGAATCTCGGGCATCCCACTAGCATATCTAAATTCTAATTCTCTTTAGAGAAGTCCATATTTTTTCAATCAACTTCATTAAAAATTTGAATAGATCTACATACACCTTGGTTGACACGAGTATATAAGTCATGTTATAGTGTTGAATAACAAGCCTTCCATTTTCTATTTTTATTTGTAGAAACCTAGTGTGCTTGGGAGTCCCTGATTAAATAAATCAAGATTTTACCATGACTGCAATTTTAAAGAGACGCGAAAGTGAACGCCTATGGGGTCGCTTCTGTAACTGGATAACTAGCACTGAAAACCGGTTTTACATTGAATGGGTTGTAATAAGTACTAGACTATACGAACTCAATTTTGACTAAAGTAGTAGTAGATAATACTGTAGTAGACGTATCCAGTAGGTTAGTTATAATGATCACCTAAAAATAAGACTAAAACAGGCCTAAAACTTAGCTAGATAACCCATATCCATAACTATTATAGATTAGATGTGTAATACTGATACTTAGATATTTTGTTAATCAAGTTCTGAATCAGAAATCATTTAATTTGAAAACATGAAGTAGCTGAATTTCGATTCACGACAATGTTTTAATATTACTGAAACTAGATTAACTATAAACTTGTATTCAACTTTGTAGAATGGCAATCTGAAACATAATTGTAATCTGAGCATGCTTTAGTTAAAAATACAAATGTTCTTTTCAGATAGATAATTATGCAATTAGTATTGTTATTCAAATAACGATATCATATTCTGTTAGTTTACCAGTTGAATAACACCATTGATTTAAACTAAATATTAAGGGGCATAGTTAATTGTCAGAAATTGAAATCAGTAATGATCAAATGTTATTTGGCATTGTTAGAAATAGTTAATTGTTAGTATTGAATATTGTTTGTTCATAGCGTTGTTATTGAAATATTAATCTGACTTAACCCTGTTTTAGATAGTGATAATCTGGGCCCAAGTGTGAATAAAGGCCCAAATCCAGTTAAAACGGCTTACGAGTCTGTAAGATCAGACCCAAATAATATTGACTGGGCTGTAATTGGCCAGTTGCACCTTGGTGCATACTGATGGATCAGTCCAAAGTCCAGGCCCAAATAATAAAGATGGCCTGGATTCTTGCATACAACCTTGTAAAATAATTCTGAAATAATTATACTTAGGATGAAAAACCAAAAATAGAAAACGTAGCCCATTTAAGATTGGACGTTAATAAAATGGAGATGAGCCTCACTAAACCACAAATACTTAATTGTGGGGCCCTCAAACAAGTCTCAACATAAAATTCTAGATTCGGAAGGACCGTTTAGCGAACTTCATGGTCTTTCCCAAAGTTAATAAAGACGTAGATACTTTAGGTGCGATTAATAATATTACATTCCTAATACGGGTGCACATTTAAGTGACCCAAATCCAAAATCCCGGCGAAATTGAAATGCACTAAAGTCACAGGCGTACGGATACGATGTGACTCGAAATGCGTTTTCGCTACGTCGCAATTCTTAAAACTGACAAAGAGGAACATTAATAATGCATAAAAATGAAGCATATGAAAATCAGATAAAAACAAAAACAACAGTTGAATGACCGTGCTAGAACCACAAAACCCGGGAGTGCCTAACATATTCTCCCAGTTTAATAGAATTCTTTATCCGGATTTTTGATTCGCAGACTATAATATAGTCATAATTTCCTCGGTTCGGGATTAAACCGATGACTTGGGACACCATTATTTTCCCAAGTGGCGACTCTTAAATTTAATAAATAAATCTCGTTCCGACTATCCTTTAATTGGAAAAACTTCTTTCCTTTTTATTATTATATCTCTTCCCGTGGTGTAGTATTAAATAAATGGCATATATAAGTTTGAAAAAGGAGGTGTGACAATATGTATATTTCAATACTTCAAATTTCAATAATTGTTTCGTTTTTAATTCAATTAGCTACTCAATAAAATTCCCTTAAATCGTCTGAGGTTGTATTTTACTTAAATAAAAAGGAATTTCTACTAAGTTAATTTATCAAAATCCCTTATTATAGTTAATAGTTCATTCGGTGTTGTATTTTAATTGAAAAGGGTATTTTTTTTATTCAAATAACTTTTGTAAAATAACTTCATCTTTTCTGGCTAAGTTCCTAATTGATTTAGAAGTTGTACTTGTCACACCTCCTTTTTCACTACACATATACGTAAATGTAATGTGCCACTGTTTAATACTACACCCCGAGAAGGGATATAATAATAATAAATGAAGGAGTTTTTCCACTTAAAGGACAGTCGGAACGGGATCAATTTATTTAATTATTCAGAGTCGCCACTTGGGAAAATAATGGTGTCCCAAGTCACCGGTTTAATCCCGAACCGAGGAAATTTATGACTCAGTATACAGTCTGCGAAATTAGAAACCTGGATAAGGAATTCTGTTAACCCGGGAGAAGGTGTTAGGCACTCTCGGATTCCGTGGTTTTAGCACGGTCGCTCAACTGCAATTTTTGCTTTTATCTGATTTCTTTATATATTTTAATTATGTGCTTTTAATGCTCCGCTTTTAATTTTAGAAGAATTGCGACGTCACGAAAACACATTTCGAGTCACACCGCAACCAGTACGCCTGTGACTTTAATGTATTTCAGTTTCGCCGAGAGTAAGATTTGGGTCACATAAATGCGCACCCGTGATTAGGAAGGTATTATTATTAACTAACGCGCCAAAAGTAATTTCGCGTTTGTACTTTGCGAGGGTGTGACGACCTGGCCCGTCGTCACGGGAATTACCACCCCATTATGTTGTAATTACATGTTTTATACTTTTATATCAGTGTTAAAGTCTATCGGGTAAGTTAGGAGTGAATTGGATTGAAAATAAGGCATATAGCCTTTTTGAAGGAAACTTGAATAAGGAAAGTCAACTGGACGTTGACTATTTAGTTAGAGGGCTCGGAATTGGATTCTGATGATTCGGTTAGTTCCGGGAGGTGATTTGTGACTTAGGGGAACAATCGGAATTGAATTTGGAGGTCCGGTGTAGAAATAGGCTTGAATTGGCTAAGGTTGAATTTTGGCGAAATCCGGACGGTAGGTGAGATTTTGATCCGGGAGTTGGAATGGAATTCCGACAGTTGCAGTAGCTCCGTTAGGTGATTTTGGATGTGCCTGCAAAATTTCAGGTCATTCGGAGGTCGTTTGGTCGGGTTTTTGATCAAATAAGAATTTGGAAAGTTATAGTTAAACTTAAGCTTGAATTTGCTGAAAACGGACGATTTTGATGTTAACTATAGTGATTTAATGATTCAAGCAAGTTGGAATGAGGTAATAGATCATGTCTGTATATTTGGTTGAGGTCTCGAGGGTCTCGGGTGTGTTTCGGATGTCCAACGGGTCATTTTTGGAAGATTTTTGCCGTTTTCAGCATAAATATAATGATCCAAAGGTCTATTTTTAGTTCTAGAGATCCAAATTTAGTTTCGAGACTTCGAGAATTTAAATCATGAATTATAGGACTGATCTGGAAATTTTGGTTTAATTTCATCTAGTCGCGATTAGGTTTTTGACGCGATATGTGAGTTAATTGTTTAACAAGCAAAATTGATGTTGCACTGAGTAAATGAGATCCAAATTCAGTTTTGTTTGAACCACTAGATCCGTATCGAAATTACGGATCCATAAGAAAAAGAATCGTCGAATTCCGAGTTTGTATGATGGAGTTAGAGCCATTTTAGTGAAAATGGCTGTGTGCTGCAATTTCTGTATTGCTGCTGCATTTTTCTGCAGCGTATGAATAGTAACTCCCATGCATGCACAGTAACCGCGCGGGTGAACAGTGTCGACGTGCATGAACAGTAACCCGTGAACAGTGTCGACGCGCATGAACAGTGATTTCCGAAAAAAATTTAGTAAGTTGATAAAAATCGATTTTGGGTCATTTTTCCATCATTTTTGATCATTTAGAGAGCTTTTGGATGGGGCTTGAAGGAAGTATCATCGGGTATTCATCGGAGGTAAGATTCTTGACTCAAAAACATAATTATATGGTAGAATTAACATCAATTTTCATGAATTTGGGTAGAAATTGTGAAGGATTGTGGCCTAGAAATTGAAAACGAAAATTTGGGTTTTGAAAGGCCAATCGAACTCCGATTTTGGTAAATTTTATATGTACGGACTCGTGGCGAGACGAGGATTCTGGAAATATGAATTTCGAAATTTTTCGAGATGTGGGCCCGGGGCTCGGGTTTTGCCAATTTCGTGATTTTTGATATTTTTCGAGTTCTTTCGATTGGGTTATGTTCAATTAGCCTATTTTGATATATTTGTACTGATTTTGGCTAGTTTTGACGTGCGTGGATGCCGGTTCGAGGAGCTAAGGCGTCGCGGGCATGAAGCTTCTAACGGTTCGAGGTGAGTGGTGATAGTAAATAATGTACTGAGGGTTTGAAACCCCGTACTTGCACTTCACAGTGTTATGTTGAGATGAGACACGCGTCTTGTGACGGGCGTGGTGACATTGTGATTGGGGAATTGGACTTGGTCCTTCCCGGCTAATAGAATATTGTGTTGTATGACTGTTAATGAGATTATAACTGTACAATTGGGCTAATAGCCACGTTTGGGGCCTTGTGCCGATCTGTAGAGCATTAGGGAACCTATAGAGCTAGGTGACCCTTATACCGTGTTGGAAACATACACTCAGCCGTAGCTCTAGCTGTATAGCATAATATGAGCTCGTACTAGATGTGTACATTGAGAGAGATTATCTAGGGTGGAATTCCCTGTTCTAGCTGAGTGGGCCCGAAAGGCCAAGTCTATACCGATTGAGATGAGATAGGGTCAAGGACCCACTATGAGATGTTATATTGGGCCTGAAAGGCCAAGTCTATATTGACTGAGACAGGGTCAAGGGCCCACTGTGATATATTATATTGGGCCTGAGAGGCCAAGTATATACTGAGTGGGATAGGGTCGAGGACCCATTATGGGGTATTATATATATATATATACCTATATTGGATCGGGCTGCACGCCGCAGCAGTATATATATATTAGATCGCGCTGCACGCCGCAGCAGTATATATATTGGATCGGACTGCACGCCGCAGTAATATACATGTAAAATACATGTAATATACATGTGGGACGGACTGCACGCCGTAGTATTATTGCGCTTGGGCTGTAGGAGCCCTTTCGGAGTCTGAGTCTGCACACATTCTCAGTGAGCACTGGTGTATATTATGGGATCGGGCCGCACGCCGCGGAGGGAGTATAGAGATATATACATATATATATTAGATCGGACTGCACGCCGCAGTAATATTTGTGTGGATCGTGCTGCACGCCGCAACGGTATATATATTGGATCGGACGCCGCAGTATTATTGTGCTTGGGTTGTACGAGTTCCTCCGGAGTCTGTATACACCCCTAGTGAGCGCCGTCGACGTTAAATGGATCAGGCTGCACGCCGCATCAGTATATATATTAGAGCGGGTTGCGCGCCGCAGCGGTATATGTATACATACTTAAATACTTGTACATTATAGACATAGGTGTATATATAGATATATATATCATCATACATTGAGATGGTTGTACGCCATAGTGGTACGAGTGAGAATTTGGTCAGTGTGAGACCTTGTTGAGATAGATGTGGATCGGAGATCACAGTACTCACTGTAGTTATGACTTACCTGTGGGGGTTTTCCTTAGAACTGTTTAGTGATAGCACAGGAGTTCTTACCTTCAGTTTTTGTTCATTATTATTAATTGAAATATACTCACCCTACTCCCTGCACTTTTTGTGCAGATCCACAGGTGCCCGAGAGCAGTTGAGTTGTGGTAGTTGCTGATATTATACCCATTCTGTGGAGACTTCGAGGTAGCTGCCGACGTCCACAGTACCTGACCTCTTTCTTTTTATCATTTTGTTGTCTCCATTCCGGTTAGACTTGATTGTGTAGTAGATCTCATTTGTAGAGGCTCAGACTTGTGACACCACGATTTGGTTGGGACTGTGTTCTTGTATTTCATTTCTACACTTCTTGATTTGTTATGAAACAGGCTAATTACGTCGATTAATCAGTATTAATTTATAATTGGCTGGTTTAAACGGATAAGATGGCCGGGCTTGCCTAGCAATGTGTTGGGCGCCATCACGACCAAGGTTTGGGTTGTGACAAGTTGGTATTAGAGCCTAGGTTAACAGGTCTCGCGAGTCATGAGCCGGTTGGTAGAGTCTCGTGGATCGGTACGGGGACGCCTGTACTTATCCTCGGGAGGCTGCAAACCTTTAGGAAAGTTTCAAATTCTTGGAATTCTTATCGTGCGTGTATGATTCAGCTTGAGATGTAATTCTTGAAATTCCTCCTGCACGTTGATGTGCGCACTCGAGTGCTTAGTGATAAATTTGCCTTGATGGCTTATGATTCCCCAATCGAGGGACGAGATATAATCTCTATGAGTTCATGTCGGGCCTGTCTGGAGGACTTGAGGCCAAATCCTTGTCTATGGCTTGAGCACCAAGGTGCTAATTTCGCGAGTCGGTATTATGAAGTTCATACGATCGGTATTGATCTTAATTGTGAAAATTGCAGTTTGATAATGGGAGAGCTGTAAGGTATTCGGTTCTTATTGTGATTTGATATGTAGCACTAGCTATGGGCGTGAGAAATATGTTCATTGCCTCTTAGCGGAAATGTAAAGTGCACTACATCTGGTAGTATAAGTTCAAACTCAAGAAAACTGAATTGGTTGTGCTAGGTGTATCATTGTGAAAGGTATATGTGTTATGATTTGAGCAGGTGCAGCGCATGTTCATGTACTAATGCTGATGATATACATTGTGATGTCTTGTCGAGTTGCGGATGTATTATTAGGATGATTTTGGTGATTCTCTGGCAGGTGGATAGGCCAAATTACAAAGGAAACTCTGCCGAAATTTTTGGAAACTTTGGGACTTGGAAAGATTTCTGTCACCTAAAGAGAGTGGGCTTATTGGTGGTGTGTGTATAAATGCAAGAATTGCAGAAGAGTTAAGGTCTCTGATGATTCGAGTCTCTGTCAAGGCTTGTAAATGACTTGAGTTTAATCTCATTGTAACATTTCGGCATCACTTGAATAATAATGATATGAGTGGTTAAAAGTGCTTTGATGAATGGCTTCGAGCCAAGTTGGGGAGGTTGCTATTAAATAACTAATTGCACGGTTGTACGCTATGTGGGCACTGTCTTTAAGTATGTTGGGAAAATTCTGACAAGGTTATGGTGCTTCGTAGATGTGAAGAAATACTAGGATGTTTTGAACTACTGTTGGTAAGGAATGTTCGGTGTATAGAAAAGAATGATAGCGAATTATACCTGTAAGTAATCATGTTCTGCGATGTGAGAGTTCTAACAAAACACGAGTGGTTCTACTCAATAGGACAGTTGAATTACAGCTGAATAAGGGTGAATGATGCCCGAGAATGATTTTGCAGTGTTCAAGATTTTGCTTGTAACAGTCAGGTGCCTTAAGATTGTGTATGTGGCTAAAGATGGCGGTTTCGTCAGAAAAGATCAAGGCTTGTGTTATATCATGTGAATGATGGGATTCTATGTATCCGTATTGGAAAGTAATGATAACAAATTAAAAAAAAAAAATCGCTGGAAGTTCTTCAAAATAAAGTATTGTAGAAGGTGGTACTCGGGGAAACATTTGAGAGAGTATTCAGCGGCTCGTGAGCCTTAGACCGTGTGGTCTTGTGTACGAGTCTTGTGTGGTAAAAAGGGTTGAGGCATTGTCGTGCTACAGTAAAGACTGATATGAAATTAAAGATGAATCAGAAAGGAAACTAGGTAAATGGAACAATTTGTCAATAAACCAGAATGGTATGAAAAGGAATACGATTAATTCTTGGTATGTGATTGAAGTAATGAGTCTTGCAGATATTGTGCAACAAAGCTCTTGAGTGCTGGCAGTTGTGTAACTCGATATGGGTATAAGGACTCAATCCTGGCAGTTTAACTTATGCAATATAATTGTAATTGGGAGAAAGAGTTTATGATGTGTTTTTCCGTGGTTTGAAAATGAGTGTATTTCCTATTGGTATGCAAAGCTTGGAATGTGTAATGAGTTTTCTCTATATGGGATCATGAAAGTCCTTGACTAGTTGTGTGCGGCGATGTTTGCAGCGTAGGAAAGGAATATGAATTTCCATGTTATATTAGTGTGGTATGTTATACGCGATGTGTTATGGAAAGTTGATAATGACATATTCAAGGTTTTGAGATCAGTTCATAATATATGGGAAGTCAACAAAATTATTGAGCAGCGCAGACAGCTGCAGGTGATTTAAGAATCAATCTTCGTGGTGATTAAGGAAAATGGTACTGCCATTCTAGTAATTCGGCAGAGTATATGGTCAAAAAGGGCCAGGTAATATAAACTGATAATATCTAGTGGTGTGTGGTATCCTCCTGTTGGATTGACAATGATGATTGAGTTGTTGATGGCATAGGAAAATTTCTAAGTGGCTTACGTGGTATGAATGGATGTTTGATGTGTGTTATGTATTCGTACGGTAGAGTGTGGAATCAGGCATAGTTATTCATGTGTTATATATGTGTTGGAGACTAGAAATTCTCGTGATCTGCCTATGCAATGGTGGTATATCGTTTGTATCGGCACCGTTTAATGATTATTGGAAATTGGAAGCCCTAGTGGCTATTTTGTTACCTGATATGATGAATTTGAATGATATATGATTGTAGACTGGTTGTCATAAGCCAGGTTGTCTAGACTAATGTGATATCGACTATGTCAGAAAATGCCACAAACTGTGTAGCAGAGTGTATCAGATTATACTCCAGCAAGATAGATGTACCCTAGGGCCAACGGACAGCTGGTAGGTATTACTTTGTTAGTTGGGCCTTTGTGGCGGATGTTAGTGTAGAGGTATCTATCATTGATTCAATTTCGGTATTGAGGAACTTTGTCGGATGCGTTTCATGTGGCCGAGCTTGAGGCTATATATATATGTTTGTTGCAATGATCAACTTGACTCGATGTGCATTTGCCTTGCTAGATGTATTCGTGGATCGGGTGGCACGCCGCCACAGGTATAGTATTTGGATCGGGTGGCACGCCGCCACATGTATGGTATCAGGATCGGGTGGCACGCCGCCACAGGTATGGTATCTGGATCGAGTGGCACGCCGCCACGGGTATGTTATTGGAACGGGTTGCACGCCGCAACAGTGTGATGTGGAAAATATAATTTCCTATATGTTATCTTGTATACAATACTTCCTAGCTTCCGAGGAATAGTCCGTATTGGGTATCGCTCGGGGAATAGCACATCGGTTGTGTCTTCTCAGGATTTGATAGCGTATATTAATCGTATCACCACAGGTGTGATTGATTGCTTGAGTTCAGACCTAAATATGTGTGTGGCTGACCGTTTTGAGCATTGTGACTTGAGGTGATCCTAACATAATAGTGTTTGGATAGAATCATGAGTCGTTGCAAGGCCACGTGATGTTATGACCTTTCGAGAAGGAGTTAGGTACTTTATTCCTATGATGTGAGACGAGATCTCAGTTTTATGTTATGATGGTATAGAGGAATTGAGCTACGGCTCTTTTGTTTGACTTAGTTGTTAGGATTTGAGTATGATCAGACGTTTCTTATTGGAGCCTGTGTTGTGCTTATCGTGGCTTAGGCCGGTGTTGAGGTGTCATATCACCAATGCGGTGTGTTATAATCGAAATGATCATTGGAGCCAATAATGAGTGTGAGTATATGTGATTTCGACTGGTTAGAAAGGTAATATCGAGGTTCGGCCCCAAAATCTATTGTGGTATCAGTTAAAAGGGAAATGGATTCATGAATGGGTGAACTAAGAGATGGATTCAATATATCGCATGTTCGGTTGCCGTGGGCATGATGTGAAAGTGTTGGAATAAGACTTTAGCTAATGAAAAAGGTTTTTCAGTTGGTATTTGGTTATCGTGGGAAATTGTTGTGATTAGAGACTATCGTCTCGAGTGATTGGGTTGTTTGATACATCATATGATCTCACCCGGAGTGGCGAGTATCCTTTATTGCAGTGGATTCTAGTGTATCCCGAGTATAGGCATGGGATTAGCAATTAGTATATGATTTCGGAAAGTGCAATGTGGTTTATGGTTCAGATGGTCTATGAAATTTCAGCTATATCGTGTTATCGGACTTATGATAGCTAGGGTGAAATGGTATCACCCCGAATACATGCTTGGTAAGGTCATTCAACTATTGGGTTGCTTTTAGTACAACTCTGAGTCCGCTCGAGGACGAGCGTTTGTTTAAGTTGGGGAGAATGTGACGACCTGGCCCGTCGTCACGGAAATTACCACCCCATTATGTTGTAAGTACATGTTTTATGCTTTTATATCAGTGTTAGAGTCTATCGGGTGAGTTAGGAGTGAATTGGATTGAAAATAAGGCATATAGTCTTTTTGAAGGAAACTTGAATAAGGAAAGTCAACTCTGAGTTGACTATTTAGTTAGAAGGCTCAGAATTGGAATCTGATGATTCGGTTAGTTCCGGGAGGTGATTTGTGACTTAGGGGAACAATCAGAATTGAATTTGGAGGTCCGGTGTAGAAATATGCTTGAATTGGCTAAGGTTGAATTTTGGCGAAATCCGGACGGGAGGTGAGATTTTGATCCGGGAGTCGTAATGGAATTCCGACCGTTACAGTAGCTCCGTTAGGTGATTTTGGATGTGCCTGCAAAATTTCAGGTCATTCGGAGGTCGTTTGGTCGGGTTTTTGATCGAATAAGAATTTTGAAAGTTATAGTTAAACTTAAGCTTGAATTTGCTGAAAACGGATGATTTTGATGTTAACGATAGTGATTTTATGATTCAAGCAAGTTGGAATGAGGTAATATATCATGTCTGTATATTTGGTTGAGGTCTCGAGGGTCTCGGGTGTATTTCGGATGTCCAACGGGTCATTTTTGGAAGATTTTTGCCGTTTTCAGCATAAATATAATGATCCAAAGGTCTATTTTTAGTTCTAGAGATCCAAATTTAGTTTCGAGACTTCGAGAATTTAAATCATGAATTATAGGACTGATCTGAAAATTTTGGTTTAATTTCATCTAGTCGCGATTAGGTTTTTGACGCGATATGTGAGTTAATTGTTTAACAAGAAAAATTGATGTTGCACTGAGTAAATGAGATCCAAATTCAGTTTTGTTTGAACCACTGGATCCGTATCGAAATTACGGAGCCATAAGAAAAAGAATCGTCGAATTCCGAGTTTGTATGATGGAGTTAGAGCCATTTTAGTGAAAATGGTTGTGTGCTGCAATTTCTGTATTGCTGCTGCATTTTTCTGCAGCGTATGAATAGTAACTCCCGCGCGTGAACAGTAACCGCGCGGGTGAACAGTGTCGACGCGCATGAACAGTAACCCGTGAACAGTGATTTCCGAAAAAATTCAGTAAGTTGATAAAAATCGATTTTGGGTCATTTTTCCACCATTTTTGATCATTTAGAGAGCTTTTGGATGGGGATTGAAGGGAGTATCATCGGGTATTCATCGGAGGTAAGATTCTTGACTCAAAAACATAATTATATAGTAGAATTAACATCAATCTTCATGAATTTGGGTAGAAATTGTGAAGGATTGTGGCCTAGAAATTGAAAACGAAAATTTGGGTTTTGAAAGGCCAATCGAACTCCGATTTTGGTAAATTTTATATGTACGGACTCGTGGCAAGACGAGGATTCTGGAAATATGAATTTTGAAATTTTTCGAGATGTGGGCCCGGGGCTCGGGTTTTGCCAATTTCGTGATTTTTGATATTTTTCGAGTTCTTTCAATTGGGTTATGTTCCATTAGCCTATTTTGATATATTTGTACTGATTTTGGCTAGTTTTGACGTGCGTGGATGCCGGTTCGAGGAAGCGCAAGGCGAACTGAGGCTTCTACCGGTTCGAGGTGAGTGGTGATAGTAAATAATGTACCGAGGGTTTGAAACCCCGTACTAGCACTTCACAGTGCTATGTTGAGATGAGACACGCGTCTTATGACAGGCGTGGTGACATTGTGATTCGGGAATTGGACTTGGTCCTTCCCGGCTAATAGCGTATTGTGTATTTTGACTGATAATGACATTATAACTGTGTAATTAGGCTAATAGCCATGTTTGGGGCCTCGTGCCGATCTGTAGAGCATTAGGGAACCTATAGAGCTAGGTGACCCTTATACCGTGTTGGAAACATACACTCAGCCGTAGCTCTAGTTGTATAGCATAATATGAGCCCGTACTAGATGTGTACATTGAGAGAGATTATCTAAGGTGGAATTCCCTGTTCTAGCTGAGTGGGCCTGAAAGGCCAAGTCTATACCGATTGAGATGAGATAGGGTCAAGGACCCACTATGAGATGTTATATTGGGCCCGAAAGGCCAAGTCTATATTGACTGAGACAGGGTCAAGGACCCACTGTGATATATTATATTGGGCCTGAGAGGCCAAGTATATACTGACTGGGATAGGATCGAGGACCCATTATGGGGTATTATATATATATACCTATATTGGATCGGGCTGCACGCCGCAGCAGTATATATATATTGGATCGCGCTGCACGCCGCAGCAGTATATATATTGGATCGGACTGCACGCCGCAGTAATATACATGTAAAATACATGTAATATACATGTGGGACGGACCGCACGCCGTAGTATTATTGCGCTTGGGCTGTAGGAGCCCCTTCGGAGTCCGAGTTTGCACACATTCTCAGCGAGCACCGGTGTATATTATGGGATCGGGCCGCACGCCGCAGCGGTATAGAGATATATACATATATATATTGGATCGGGCCGCACGCCGCAGTAATATTTGTGTGGATCGTGCCGCACGCCGCGCATTATAGTGCTTGGGCCTAGGGAGCCCCTCTGAAGTCTGTATACACCCCAAGTGAGCGCCGTCGACGTTAAATGGAGCGGGCTGCGCGCCGCAGCGGTATATGTATTGGAGCGGGCTGCGCGCCGCAGCGGTATATGTATTTGAGCGGGCTGCGCGCCGCAGCGGTATATGTATTGGAGCGGGCTGCGCGCCGCATCATTTTACTTATTCATATTCATATATATACTAAAATATTTATATGTTATAGACGGATGTATATGTCTCTATATATTGAGATGGTTGTATACCGTAGTGGTACGAGCGAGGATGTGGTCAGTGTGGGACCTAGATGAGATAGATGTGGACTAGAGATCATAGTACTCATTATAGTGATGACTAACCTGTGGGGGTTACCTTAGAACTGTTTAGTGATAGTACAGGAGTTCTTATTTTCAGTTATTGTTTATTATTGTTACTCACCGAGTTGAAATATACTCACCCCACTCCCCTGCACTTTTTGAGCAGATATACAGGTTCAGGAGGGTAGTTGAGCTATCGCAACTGCTTTATTATCCCCATTCTGTGGAGACTTCGAGGTAGCTGCCGACGTCCGCAGTACCTGACCTCTTTCTTTTTATCATTTTGTTGTCTCCATTCTGGTTAGACTTGATTTTGTAGTAGATCTCATTTGTAGAGGCTCGGACTTGTGACACCACGATTTGGTTGGGACTGTGTTCTTGTATTTCATTTCTACACTTCTTGATTTGTTATGAAAACAGGCTAATCACGCCGATTAATCAGTATTAATTATACTTGGCTGGTAATTGGATAAGATGGTCGGGCTTGCCTAGCAATGTGTTGGACGCCATCACGACCGGAGTTTGGGGTCGTGACAGAGGGCCACGAAATTTGCTAAATGGCACGCCTCGAAATCTGACGTTCAATTTATAATAAAAGAGGGCTATTCAATTTGTCATTTTTGTTTTATACGACGTACCTTGATTTATTCTAAAGGGCTTTATTGTTCAAATTGTTATAGTCGGGTCACATGAAATGCATCCCCCGAATTTTATTAACTACAACTCACGACTTTGTTACGAGAGTTACCCGTAGCCTCATATGCTAGATCTTCGCCATCAGAGACACCAAATTGTAAAGTGTAAAGCTAAGCAAGTAAAAATATGACTAACATAGTTTAGTTCATTGTAAAAATGCAGGTACTTTACAAAACAGACCACTAAGCATGAAAGAACAAAAATTAAACTTCTGGATCATGTAACCCAGAAACACGTCAAAGTAAAACAGTAGTACTAATTTGAAATGTCAAACTATCTAATTTCATATTTATATATATTCACAACTTCTACAGAAAACACTTTCATTGAATACATGGATAGTGACCATTTATCATACATGAGTATTCTAGAATCTATTTATTTAATACTAATAAAATCAATTAGTCTCACAGGAGGTATTATAACTAATCTAGTTTCAAATAAGAAGGATTATATGCGCACTGCAACCTCTATATCTATACGAAAGTTTTTATAGCCTGATTGGATTCATGCAATAAAGACGCAACATATGCCATAGAAATAACACAAAGTACAAAAAAAAATTGATAACATAGACGCTAATTTGCAAGGTATTACAGAATGAACACAAGCAGTTGAAATTTATAGGTATATCTCAATTAGTACAAATGCAAAAGCTTATTGTTTATGGCCAGATTCAAAAAAAAAAAAAAAATACCAACAACCAGAATCTTATTATAAAATTATGGAGAAGATAAGTGAATATCCACATACCTATGAGTAGAAAACAACTGAGAATTAGCTGAAGCAAACTGTCAAATAACGCCTACATGAAATAGAAGAAGTCTGGCAAGCGTGAGTGGCTAAACTCAACAACGAAACAGCAGCAATGGAACTCAGTAACAGCTAACAACAAATCTGGCAATCTCGATTCGGCGATAGAAATCTCCGATGGACAACGAATTCAGAATCGAACTTCAATCTCAACTAACAGAAAACTCCATTGTTTTAAAACAAAATTAGATAAAATTATGGAGAAACAGAATGTGATTCTCAATACAACTTCAAAACCAATGGACAGCAAATTCAACGGGTAATCTGGAGCTTAGCCCCGGAATCCCAGTAGAGAAGATTGAAACCAACCCGAAAATAGAGAATCGGAACTGAAGCTAACGAACAGAAACCCTGACGAAACTCGAACTCGACGGCAACCTCGAGCGAGCTCGAACACAAAACAAAGCCAAACTCAAATGAATTCCATGAACAAAAGTCTGAAAATTAAAATGGGGAGACAACAATATATATATATATATATATATATATATATATATATATATATATATATATATATATATATATATATATATATATATATATATATATATATATATATATATATATATATATATATATATATATATATATATATATATATATATATATATATATATATATATAATGAATGAAGGAAGCTAAAATTCTTTTACTTGTTACTCCTTTCTCTTCTCTTTAACTCTCTACTCCATATGTGCGTATGCGCTCTATGATGGAAACAAGGGAAGGAGTTGAAGAAAATGTCAAGGAAGGCAGGGCCGGTGGTTTCGATTTTTTCTCTTCAGATCAGGGGAGCCCCCCTTCTCTCTGTGTGCTCCTGTGTATTTGTTACTGAAGGAGAGGAGTGAAGATGGAGACACGCGATTTTCGTGTCCCTTTTTTTTTTTAATTTTTTTTTGTATTTTTGCTTTATTTTATGAAAATCTAATTTCCTATCCATTAAAAAAATGCAAACTAAACATATTTAAATTAAAAATGCAAGATGTACCATTTTTGTTATTTTCTTGACATTTTGTTCTAAAAATAAATTGATACTAATTAGTACTAAAATGTGAAATTAAATTCCTAAATGTAAATGCATATTTTTGTATATTTTTATATGAATTTTCATGCAACTAATTAATACGCAAAATTGTAAAAAATAAGGAAAAATTGTTTATTTTGAATTTTATGGGAATAACTCATATATAGGGTAAAAATCACGTGCTCACAGTACTCTACTTTATGTTATGTAAGTGAGACTCCGTGAATATCTTAATTGCATTGGTTATGGAACCTTAACATAAGAACGTTGTTTTGCAGAGGGAGATAGAAATATGTGGGCACAAGGTGCAGGGTGTGCCAATGTTTGGTAATTGAGGTATGATATGAGACATCTAGTTTGAAATAGCTGGAATTGTGCACCATAAATGATATGATTTATTGAGCTGACATCACCTTCCTTGTTTGAGTATATTTTTACTTGTATGTGTTTAAGCTATGTTGGTGTTAATTTATTTGGTTATCTTTCATTTCATTCGTGTCTCCCTTTATTGTTTCTACTGATTGTAGTTTGTTCTTTCCCTACTGTTGATTTTACTTTGTCATCATTAGGTTGATATTTTATTATCATATCCTATTCAATTTATTTGACCAGTAGGTGTCTGGATTGTTCCTCGTCACTACCCCACTGAGGTTAGTCTTGATACTTACTGGGCACCGCCTAGGTGTGCTCATACTACACTTCTATATATTTTTGTGTACAGATTCAGGTAGTTGATCGGTAGTAGTTGTGCGGGTCGTTGTGGTGGAGACTCAATGTGAACCTACTACAACGTTCGCTGGCCTCGGAGTCTCCTTCGTTTATTTTCATTTGTTCTTTTTGTTTTGGAATAGTGATGCGTTATTTTGTATAACTACTCTTAGAAAGGCGTGTGACTTGTACCACCGGTTTTGGGAATAGTAATTTGTTCAAAGTAAATTAATTTAAAGTTAGTAAATATCAATGTTATTTCAGATAATGTTAGGCTTACTGTAACGACCCGGCCAGTCATTTTTGAAATTTATGCCCCGATCCCCAATTTAATGGTTCCCCTAAGTTTTTTTATGTTATTGTGGTTTGCTGGGAGGTTCGGTTCTAGAATTTGGAGTGTTTTGGGACACTTAGTCCCTAAATGAGAGCTTTATAGCTGAAAAATGGCCCGTATTCGAAACAGTATTAAGACGACCTTGGAACGAAAATTCGATGGTTCTATTAGCTCCGTTAGGTGATTTCAGGGTTGTGAGCGCATTCGGAATGTATTTTGGAGGTCTGTAGCTCAATTAGGCTTGAAATGCCAAAGTTTGAAATTTTTGAAAATCCGATCGATAGGTGAGTTTTTGATCCGGGAGTCGGAATGGAATTCCGACAGTTTTAATAGCTTTGTTAGGTGATTTTGATTATGTTTGCAAATTGTCAGGTCATCCGGACGTCGTTTGGTTGGGTTTTTGATCGAATAAGAATATTGAAAGTTATAGTTAAACGTAAACTTGAATTTGCTGAAAACGGACGACTTTGATGTTAACGATAGTGATTTTATGATTCTAGCAAGTTGGAATGAGGTAATAGATCATGTATGTATATTTGGTTGAGGCCTCGGGGGGTCTCGGGTGTGTTTCGGATGTCCAACGGGTTATTTTTTGAAGATTTTGCCGTTTTGAGAATAAATGTAATGATCCAAAGGTCTATTTTTAGTTCTAGAGATCCAAATTTGAATTCGAGACTTCGAGAATTTAAATCATGAATTATAGGAATGATTTGGAAATTTTGGTTTAATTTCATTAAGTCGCGATTGGGCTTTTGACGCGATATGTGAGTTAATTGTTTTAACGAGCGAAATTGGAATTGAAATAAGCAAATTAGCTCCAAATTCAGTTTTGTTTGAACTACTAGATCCGTATCAAAATTACGGAGCCATAGGAAAAAGAATCGTCTAATTTCGAGTTCGTATGATGGTGTTAAGCCATTTTAGTAAAAAAAGGTTGTGCTGCAATTTAGAGAAAAATCTGCTGCAATGAATAGTACTGTGAATAATACCCATGAATAGTGATAGTGAATAGTAACTGTGAAGAGTATCGTATACAGTAAACGTGAACAGTACTGTGAATAATACCCGTGAACAGTAATGCGGGAGAACAGTACGGGGGTGAACAGTAATTTTATTAAAAAATCCGGATAGAAGATTTTTAATTGGTATTTCATCCGCGAGCAAAATTATTTCCAACCATTGTTGAACACATTTTGGAGCTTTTGGACGAGGGTTAAAGAGGATTTCAACTAAGAATCAATTGGAGGTAAGTTTTATGAGTTAATTACATGTTTTTATACAAGAATCATCCATGGAATTCATGAAATTATGGCTAAAATCAAGAAATTAGGGCTTTGAGCAAAAACTTTAATTTTAGGATTTGAAGGACTATTTGTGGTCCGAATTGAGAGTTCTTGGTATGTACGGACTCATGGCGAGACGTGGATTTGAAAAATGTAAATTTCAGAATTTTTCGTGAAGCGTACCAAAAGTCGGGTTTTGGCAACTTTGTAGTTTTTGGTGTAAATCGAATTGTTTCGATTGGGTAATGCCCATTTGGCCTATTTTGATGTATTTCTATTGATTTTGATCAGATTCTACGCCTGTGGAGGCCGATACTCTTGGCAAGAGAGTTGTCTCTTAGCGGTTTCATACCGGAATCGAGGTAAGTAACTTGTCTAACCTCGTGTAGGGGAACCTTCTCCCTTAGATATTATGTGTTAATTTAAATGCCTTGTACGTGAGGTGACGGGCATGTACATGCGCAGATTGTTGGAAACCACCTTACTTGAACTGTTCAAATCGTGATATTTCTGTTATTTAGCTGATTAAATTGTAACATTTACCTGATATTTGTTAGAAAAATATGGTTAGATAAGATTGTCTGTCTAAGTGCCTATTTGTCTTACTTGAACTTCTTGAAATTTATTGATACTGGTTTTGGTGTAATTGTAGTTATGTACTTCATAATTCTCTATGCTTTCCTTTTTATTATTTGTATTAGTGGACTGCGGGTTCAATTCTCGGAGATCCAAGGGCTGCGGGTTCGATTCCCGGAGACCCGGAGTTGTAGTATTTGTGGACGGCGGGTTCGATTCCCGGAGATCCAAAGGCTGCAGGTTCGATTCCCGGAGACCCGGAGTTTATTAAGATATTGAGATACGGATTGCGGGTTTGATTCTCGGAGATCTCGATGTTATTGAGGTATGGACTGCGGGTTCGATTCCCGGAGATCCTGAGATTTTATTGAGACACGGGCTGCGGGTTCGATTCCCGGAGATCCTGAGATTTTATTGAGACATGGGCTGCGGGTCACCAATGTAGGGACTGCGGATTCAATTCCCGGAGATCCTGAGTTGTTGGATATAGAGAGGGACTGCGGGTTCAATTCCCGTAGATCCTGGACTTGTTGAATTGAATTTATGTTGTGTTGGTTACTTGTTGTAGCTTAATTGTAGACGGTTACAGTAATTACTTTATTGTTGTTATTTCAGACTCATTCTTATTTAAACTGCTTATTATTGTTATTATCATTGTGTTATTGTCTCTCGGTAGGGCCCTAACATTCCTCGTCACTACTCCATCGAAGTTAGGCTTGGCACTTACTGAGTACCACCGTGGTGTACTCATACTACTATTCTGCACACTTTTGTTGTGCAGATCCGGGTACATCAGGTCAGACACATTTCAGGTGATCTAGCAGCACTTCAGGAGACTTGAGGTATGATCTGCCACGTCCGCGGATCCAGACAGTCTCCTTTTATTCTCATTAGTGATAGCCGTTATTTTCCCTTATTCTCGTTGTTTAGACATTCTTGATGTATACAGCCACAATTATACTCTTCTCTTAGTCTGTGTTGCCCGTGGGTTTCCGGGTCTTGGTAGTATGTTGCTTAGTATGTTTTGGCGAAGTGTATGTGCCAAGCGGCACTTATTACATTTTATTTACATTTTTTTCCACTGTTATCTTATCCTTTTTTTGTTCATGAAATTGTATATTCCGCATCGTGTTAGGCTTACCTAGTCGCGAAGACTGGGTGCCGTCATGACAGGTTCACGATTGGTGAACTAGGGTCGTGACACTTACCTAGTTTAGAGACTAGGTGCCATCACGACTCATTCGGAGGGATTTTTGGTTCGTAACAAGTTGGTATCAGAGCTCTAAGTTCGTAGGTGCTACGAGTCACAAGCAAGTTTAGTAGAGTCTTGGGAATTGGTACGGAGAGATCTGTACTTATCTTCGAGAGGCTACAGAACTGTTAGGAAATTTCACTTCTTTCATTCCTTATCATGCGATATTGATTCAGCTCAAAGTATATAACTTATGTTCCTCTACATCCACTTGTGTATCATATTACGCTCTGAGTGTCCGCTATGCGCTAGTGGTCTGTGATGCTACAGATGGTCTACGAAGGAGTCAAGGATGCTCGAGCATTGTCTCAACATGTCGTCCAGACTGAAGATACATAGGTATCGAGAGTATCTTCAGTATTGAGAGACTATTCAATTGTTTACATGAAGGCGCAACGGAAGTGTGGTGGGTGATGATTGAGGATAGTTGGCGATATTGGAGTACCTTGTGATTTGTGTTGCACGATTTAGGAAGGGTAGATTTGCGGATCATCAAATGTCATTTTCTATTGCTTTGCGCCAAGTGGAGGAGTCCATCAGCAGCATTTAGGTTGTAGAGTCAAATGTATATCAGTTTTAGCCTAAGAAATGTGTATGTGTGGTATTGGTAGGTTCTCGGATCTGGGGTATAACCAGGGCTTGAGATATTGCACGAGATGATATTGGGGCTTACAGTATTTCTACGTCAATAATGGTGTGAGCACGTGATTTTTGCCTCACACGAATTATTCCCAAAATATCAAAAATAAAAGAGTTTTTGTTTGTTTGCAATGTTTGGGGATCACATGCTCTTTTTCTTATCGTTTGCATTTGTGGGTCTGCGTTTGTTTGCTTAAGTTAATAAACAAAAAATACATATACCAAATATGTCGCATTTATATTTATAGGGTTAGTTCCGTACTTAGAAATAGTTAAGTTCAATTTTTTACGAAAATGAGAAAATCATAAAAAATGTATTCCTCGCATTTTTCTTGTCATTTTAATGTACATATGTAAATATTCGGTATTTACGTATGTCAATTGTTAGTGAAATTAATTATGTGTGTTACGAATTAATCTGATTATATATATATATATATATATAGTAACAAAGAAGGAAAATCGGAATTGGGCCATAGCAAAACCAGGCCCAATGTAATTACCCAATCCCTTACCCGATCTGCCCAACCCCAAATGGCCCCGTTGATCCGGACCGTTGGATTTTATTATCCAACGGCCCAGATTAATCAATCAATTCCCGAATATACTCAGACCTTAACTTAATCACACGACACCGTTTGGTTTAAGTGAGGAGATCCTGGTCGTTGATCGTAAATGATCCAACGATCAGGATTTAATCTCTTGATTCATATATAAGGCCCATCCTCACACCCCGCCCCCCAAGCCGGACCCCCCTTACACTCGTCGTCTCTCTTAGAGACGAATTAACCTCGCCGTCCACCACCGTGCTCCGCCCGCCGGAAATCGCCTCACGGCGGTTCCGGTAGGCCAACGGCCACCAAATTAACACCAACCCTTCTCCTCACCTCCCTCTCTTCGAATCCGGCCTCCGTTAGTCTCGAATCCGCTTCGAGCGTGTCGAATATTGAATCAAAGGTCGCCGGAATTTGAAAACCATGCCAAACCTCACCAAAATCACACCATAGCTTCCCCTCACCTCCCTCATACCCCTACCGGCCCTGGTTTGGCTCGAATCTTGCCAGAGCCGGTCGAGCCCCAAATCTCGGCCATGAACCCTAGATTTCGATTTCTGCCTAATTGAGGTCTAATAGACCTTAATTGGGATGTTTTCATTGTTGAAAACATCTCAATTAAGGTCCATTGGCCTAAAAAACAAAAGGTCCAAGCCCGAGTTGAATCCAAGATGGGTCCGAGGTTCGTTCGAGTGCGGTTTTCTCCTTACATGGTATTTTTCTTTCTTTCTTCATATGTTAGTGTGTTAATGATGTGAATTTTATCCTTTATTTCTTCTTTTAGTTTTCTGTTTTCTTCATCTCCAGTAGACCTTTTATCCGGTCAATTCCCATCTCTATCTGTGTTAATTCGATGCTAACTGCTTTGTATATATAGTTTATTTAGCGTCATCAACGAGTTAACTCGTTTGTATGATTGTTCATTTAAGTGTCTGCCTGTATGCAATTCACAAGTTTAGGGGCCTGTTATTGCTTGATTCCGGACTAGGAGTTAATTGGATATAGAAATCAGGATTCGAATTAGCTGATTAGGAAATTAAGGTTTATCATTTTAGAATACTTTAATGCCCTGCACATGAAGCTGGACAGTGGAGCCTGCTGTCACAGCAGGGCACTTAGCCATGTCTGGGCCGAGTTTATAGTTAACTAATAAGGCCCATACATGGACAATGGATAGTGGGAGTTCAGGGAGCAATAGGGCCTGGGCAGAGATAGGAATGGGCAAGGGTATTAGTTTAAGTGAGGGGCATTCATTCAGGAGGGAATTGAAAACTATAAGTGGGGGACATTGTTTGATATCCAGGGAGAGCTGAGAGGATACACGAATAAGCAGGGATACACACACACACCTTAGAGACAGAACACTGGGTATACACATTCGCAGCATAGATATTCACATACACCCATACAAATACATTAGTATTCACTGCCTGCTGGGTTCTCCTGCTGTGGCTCTTTTGTTCTTCTGTTGCTGCTGTTGTTGTTGAGGCTGTTGTGGTCGTGGTTCTGTTGTTCTTCTGTTGTGCTGTTTGTTGTCGATACTGCTGTGCTTGTGTTTTGCTACTGCTGTGGTGGTGTTTTGCTACTGCTGTGGTTGCGTTGTACTACTGCTGGTGGTTGTGTTTTGCTACTGCTGTTTGTTTGTGCCTGGCTACTGCTGTTAGTTGTGTTTTGTTGTTGTGTGTCGTTGGGTTTTGTTGCTGTTGGCTGCTGGTCTATTGCTACTGTTGCTATCACTGCCATAGCTGATCCCTTGGTCCTTTATTTTTGTCAATTTCCAGGTACACACTCTGAAACCATGTCTTAATGTAAACCTGAAGTTGGAGACGAAATGAAATGCTTGTCAAGTTTCCTTTTGAGTTCTCTAGCACCTTTAACTGGATGTCAAGTAGAAATTTTTTACTTGTAACGGATTGATAAATATATGAATTGAACCGTCGAATCTATCTCTAGAAGCATGTGAATATTCATTGTAATTAATCTTAGTTGATGATTGTTAGTTATGAAATACAGTGTGGTTAATGCATTTCCAGTTAGTCGTAAAATAGTTTCAAATAGTTTACAGGTTCAAATAGTTCAAATGGAAATCAAAAAATGTTAGTTCAATGTATATAGTTCTAAATTTACGAGGTCACTCGAGTAAGTAACATCATTTTAAATAGCAATTCAAATAATATCAGTAACTAATGTTAGTGATGAACGATAGCATGAAGTTCAAAAATGACTTTTGTATTACACGTAGTTAACTTCAATGGTTCGATTTACCTAATACTGGTGGTTTAAATTAATTAGAGAATGGTTAGTTTGTGTTAACATTTTCTCAAACTTGCATGCTATTTATAATTGTTGTTTTAGTATTATTCACTTGTAGAATCAGGCGTAAAACAATCTCCCTTATGTAAGCTCGGGTGCAATTTCCGTTCACCTTGATCTAATAACTAATAAGAGGCCCGAGCTTATAAACATGTAATAAATTAGGACCTTTTTTTTTGTTTATTTTAGAAACGAACTTAATAGAAAATGTAGTCACTTTAGGATTGTCCTTTAAAATGAGACGAGCCTCGCTGCACAAAAATATATAATTGCGGAGCCCTCAAATAATTGTCATGAGAACTTAGACTTGGAAGGACTGTTTAGTGAATTTCACGGTCTTTTCCCAAAGTTAAACAGACGATAGACTCTCTAGGTACGATTTGAAATAAAATTACTTTTCTAAATACGGGTGTGCATTTATGTGACCCAAATCTAACTCTCGGCGAAACTGAAATACATTAAAGTTGCAGGCGTACTGGTTGCGGTGCGGCTCGAAGTGTGTTTTCGTGACGTCGCAATTCTTCTAAAAATTTAAAGCGGAATATAAGAGCACACAAATCAAATATATAAAGAAATCGGATAGAAACAAAATTGCAGTTGAGCGACCGTGCTAAAACCACGGAATCCGGGAGTGCCTAACACCTTCTCCCGGGTTAACAGAATTCCTTATCCAGGTTTCTAGTTTCGCAGACTATATTACAGAGTCATAAATCTCCTCGGTTCGGGACTAAACCGGTGACTTGGGACACCATTATTTTCCCAAGTGGCGACTCTGAATTAAATAAATTGATCCCGTGTCGATTGTCCTTTAATTGGAAAAACTCCCTCGCGCTCCCGCGGGTGCGGTAAAAAGGAGGTGTGACAGCTCTGGCGACTCTGCTGGGGATAAGTAATCCGGAACTTCGGTTCAGGGTTTAAGAATTCGAGCTCAGTTAAATTGTTGTTTTTGCCTATATCTGATTTTATTATATGTTTAATTAATGTGCTACATGTCTACCGCTTTGATACTAGTTGCACTGCATATACAAATTGCTATATGTTTACCGCTTTGATATTGCGTGAATTGTATATAAAGCTGTGCCGAAAACCCTTCTCTTCTTACCTCCGGGGGATGTGCTTACTGGTTGAGACTCCCCTTTCTGTTAGTGTCAAAACCAAAATAAGAAAAGAGGCAGGATAAGTTACAAAGCCGGACGATCACGCGGGTCCCCGGTACGTAGCTCCCTCCTCAAATCCGAGTTGTCTGCTCGGGTACACGGTCTAGTACCATTGAAAAGCATCAGGATATTGAGCCTAGATTTAGGACGTTTATTTGCATCATATCCGACTTAGGGGACTCAACACAGGGGTTGGGTCCGTCTAGGACAGGCAACCCGAAATGAAAAGACCATCTTGCTATATCATATTTGTTGTAAGCATTTATTTAGACTGGCATGCTGACCGGTTTTTAAATACGGAAGAAAAACAAAAGGAAATAGTATGGGGAAATAAATATTTTTCAGAAAATACAAAAAATGTGTTTTACCAACAAGTCAATAAATTTAGTTGGCCGATAAAAAACGACGGAAGGTTGGCTTTGCCAACAAAATGGTTTTCTTGACAAAATGCGTTTTCTTTGTCAAGTCAATAAAAGAAAAATAGTTGTGTTGACGGACCGAACTACGCGGGTTTGATTCTCACCAGGTGTGAGATACGTAGGCAACCTTTAACGGGTCCAACTTCTCTTCATCTCAAAATAAGTTTTCAACGACCACCTTTTTTCATCAGTCTTAATATTTCGACCAGTCAATTCCTGTGGTCCGTTTCGTTTTTTTAAGAAAAGATAGTTTTGTTTGGGTCAAATAAAGATTTCTCTTTCATCTAAAAAAATTACCTTAATAAATGTGCAGAATGAGCACGAGTCAGAATACAACCGAAGCTATCATAAATAAGGTCCCCTTAAGTTTGCATAGGTGGTGGAGCGACTTGGGCGAGCAAGGACAAGACACAGTTAAGCTGTACCTGGGAGATCTAGTGGGGCTACTAAATATTCCCCCGAGAGGAGACATCATACGAGCCTTGATCTCTTTCTGGGATCCGGCACACAATGTGTTCCACTTTTCAGACTTTGAACTCACACCAACATTAGAAGAATTGGCCGGGTATATCGGAAGACCAAAAGTCCCTATGAGAGAACAATATCTCATTGCACCGAGGGTAGCGACAGTACATAGGTTTTTGGATACTGTGAAAATCCGCAGAACTGTACACAACCCAGACTTATCAGAAGGGTTCTGCACTTTAGCATTTCTATATGATAAATATGGTCATTACGGGGTTTCAGCAAACACAAAAGCAAAATCTGCATTGGAGAAAACCAGTTAAAATGGGAAGAGCATAGACGCATAACCTTCATGATAGCTTTTCTGGGTTCATTAATATTTCCCGGAAAAGACGGGAATATCAACATACAAGTGGCAGGGGTCGTCAGCACTCTGATGAAACAAAACAATAGTACTTTGGCTCCCATGATAATATCAGATATCTCTCGTGCACTCACTATTTGCAAAGCTGGAGGGGTCTTCTTTGAAGCTTGCAATGTATCGCTCCAAATGTGGATGATCGATCACTTATGTCGTCGCCCGCAGTTTATGAGGTATAGTTTATCGGAGAAAACCTGTGTAGAAGAATTCCCTACGAGGGTCGAGGGACATGATTTGCCAGAAGGGATTAGTGGATGGATACGACTTTTGCGTTTGATTCCAGCCAGCGAGATAGAATGGACCTTCGGCTGGCTACCCGTGGAAGAAGTCATATATGCATCGGCCACGGAATCATATTTGTTGCTAATGGGCCTCAACAGCATCCAGCCCTACGCACCAGGTCGAGTATTGAGACAGTTGGGACGATGCCAAATAATCCCAAAAGAAGAAGACCTCAGCCCGCATGCGGTTGAAATTGGACCGGGAGGATAGTTCCTTGAAGCGTTGGTCCGAAAGATTTGGAGTGAATGTCAAACATTGAAGATAGACACTCGAGTGCGAGATCGAGCCCGGGGTGAAGTATCGTCGGAATACCCTGCATGGTATAGCAGAGAACTGGAGCATCAAAGGCCCACAAAAAGGCCCCACCTCAGGGAGTTTGCTGGAGCGTCACAAGAACAATGGGACTGGTTGGCCAGAGAAGAGGCTTATAGAACAAAAATTAGCAGGATAGAGCAACGGACTCAGGAGCTCCAATTTGAAATGGATATGCAAGCCGCCGCCAACGAAGGAGATAAAAAGAAGTTGGCACAAGAAAATGACTTTTTGAGAGCTCAAATCCAGCAAATGAAAAGGGATGCTGACAGACAGTTGAGGAGTCGAGCAGACGAAAAATTGATAAAGGGTCTGAGAAGCCAAGTTGCCGATGTCCAAAGGGAAATGGAAGAGTCGAAAGCCCAAACAATGAGGATCCGTGCTAGCTGGAGAAAGGAGGCACATCAACATGCACTTCACCTACAACGGGTGGAAGAAGATTACACTGAGACCATCACTAGTCTAAGGGAGGCAAATGTCATCCTTAGGGAGCGGGTTTTCAAGCAAGCCCGAGATGCTAGAACAGACCTCGACCGTTGCCACAATTTGATGGCTCGACTGCAAGAATAAATAGGCAGGCTCCTAGACCAAGTCACCAACAACGCTCAAAGATTGGGGGCGAAAAACCAGCAGATAGAGCGGCTACTCAGAGAAAGGGACATGATCAAGGATAGAATTGGAGAAATCGGGCATTATGTCACCATGAAGTGCCTAGCTTGTGAACAAATGCCCCGCACCGACCTTTTTGCTTCGATTATGGGCTATGTGCATCAGATCATGAGAGAATTAAGGGGACTACACAAGGACCTCACACCAAGGCCCGCGGCAAGGCCGAATGATGCCTCGCGGGCCCCCAGGAATTTTAGAGCATTAGATTTTTGATTAAAAATGTATTTTTGAAATATTGGGTCAAGCTAGTTGGCATTTTTATTTTTACATTCTCGAGTCAAGCATTTCTTTTATTTTGCTGATTGTTGTAAGACGTGTTTTGTAACTTTAAGGTTTTATTCGATATAAAAGTTACTGAATTTTGCCACAATCTTGTTACCAGAACTACGCTCGGTCTGATTCACGTGGGGACGTGATACGTAGGCAATCCACATAAGATTCGACCACCACTAAAAAGAAAGGAAAAGAATACGAAGGTTAATAACAATAAGGTCAAGGATAGTTGAAAAAGAAGAAAAAGAAAAAGAGAAAAAGAGAAAAGCCGGAATGACGCATGTTATGAGTACATGTAGAAAGGGTTATTTGGTTAGGTGCATTACATCCAACGTGCTATAACATATCTGCTAAACTCGATAAACTAACAAGTTTGTCAATTTCCAGAAAAGTTTAGCAATTGGTTTGACAGAATATACTGGCCAGCCACCACTACCGTACTAGATCTAAAGGGCCAATTACAGCAAGCATGTCTAGTTCCGGTAAAAGTCTTGAGGAAGAGAAATCGGAGATACAAGCCATGAAAGAAGAGGTAGACCGGTTGAAACAGCAGATAACATAAATGCACCTGGCCTGGGCTAGGGGACAGTCTTCACCAAACTGCCCTACTCTCGCATCAGCTCCAGAACATCCACCCCTTGATCCATCGACAAACACCCCAGTCTATCCATACTACCAAGGGGAAAACCCTTATGTCACCCAAATTCCACCAGCCAAACAAAATCCTCCTCCGGTCACCCCTGTTTTTGTGGCACCCCCACCTGCTACTCTACAAAAGTCACCCGGTGAGCCGCATGTTCAAATCCATGACAATTCTTACTATCTTCCCGAGCCTACCTTCAGGGCTCTTGAACCACATCCACACACCCCTCATTGAGATAACCCGGCAGAACCGGAAAAGCACTTCCAAAGTTCGGAACATGAGGAAGTTATTAGAAAAGTTAAAAGGCCTGGAGCAGTCCTTCAGGAATATGCACGGTTTGGGCAACCAGGTCAGTGTCGCTTACAAGGATCTGTGTCCATTCCCAGATGTCCAGTTGCCGGCCGGGTTCAAAATGCCCAAGTTTGACCTATACGAGGGGCATGGTGATCCTGTAGCCCATCTTCGAGGGTTTTGTAGTAAAATGCGAGGAGCCGGAGGACGGGACGAGATTCTGATAGCTTACTTCGGTCAGAGTCTGGGAGGATCTGCGCTGGAGTGGTACACTAGACAGGACCCCGGCAGATGGTTTACGTGGGATGATTTGGCTCAAGCTTTTATCGGCCAGTTCCAGTACAATCTTGAAATAATCCCCGACCGCTTATCATTGCTAAAATTAGAGAAGAAACCCGCTGAGAGTTTCAGAGAATTTGGTTTCCGCTGGAGGGAACAGGCAGCAAGGGTAGATCCGCCTATGAGAGAGAGCGAGATGGTGGACTACTTCTTGCAGACACTAGAGCCAACCTATTTCGGACATCTGGTGACGTCCGTGGGCAAGTCATTCACTGAGGTGATAAAAATGGGGGCTATGATCGAGGAAGGCTTGAAAGCCAACAAGATCATGAGCTATTCAACATTGAAGGCCACCACTCAGGCTATCCAAAGTGGTACTGGAGGAGTACTTGGGAAAAAGAGGAAAGAGGAAGTCGCGGCAGTCGAGTCCGGGACATGGTTCAGAAATAGAGGCCCTGCACCCCAATATAGCCCGCCCCAGCCTCACCACCAAAATTACTTCCACAATCCATATAACCACCCGCAACATTACTATCCCGCACCTGATCCCCATTTTACTGTCCACCACGCACAGTCCTATTCTGCACCTCCCGTCCATGCACCGTGGCGTGCACCAAGCCCGCAAAGTAATTACCCACCCCCAAGAGCTTACAGAAACCCCTCGGGCGCGAGTTTTCGTCCGAACCAGGCATTCGAGGGCGACAGGGCGCCAAGGCCAAAGGCTTTCACTCCCTTGGGGGAATCTTACACCAGTCTGTTCCACCGGTTGAAGCAAGTAGGGTTGCTAAATCCGGTTGAAGCTAAGCTACCAAACCCTCTTCCAAAGAACCTGGACCATTCAGTAAATTGTGCATACTGCTCAGGATGTCCAGGACACGACACGGAAAAGTGTTGGAGGTTGAAAACGACCATCCAGGAGCTCATCGACACTCGCAGGATTGAGGTCCAGACTCCAACAGAGCCCAACATCAACCAAAATCCACTTCCAGCTCATCATGAGACCAACATGATCGAGTTGGTACGGGTAGAAGAAGGAAAGGAGAAAGCCTCCCAGACTGTAATGATGATCAAGTCTAGCGGGCTAGGAATGAGAAAGGGTCCGAGCCTTGATGAGTCATCTATTTGCAAGAAGGACATACCAGGAGGGTCAGAAGCAGGAAAGGGAAGTGTGAACGAAGTACCGGTAAGGCCGGGGGAAGCAAAAATAGTTGTACCAGGGGTAATAACCAAGCCCGTCTTGATGGTAGCAGGCGTTCGAATGGATCCTTTTATCATCAAGCCAGCAATACAGTTGCCAATAACCGATAGCCGAGCTATTCCATGGAATTATGCTCGGATTACGACAACCTACAAAGGAAAGGAAGTGAAGGAGGAAGTTTGCGAAGCGCAAGGTTTGACCCGCTCGGGGAGATGTTTTGCCCCTGCGGAATTGAGGAAGATCACTCCGGCAACATTGAAAAAACCGGTAACTGACGAAGAGGCGGAAGAATTCCTGAAAAACATGAAGCTGCACGACTATTCTGTCTTAGAGCAGCTGAAGAAAACGCCTGCGCAAATCTCATTGCTATCCTTGCCGATACATTCTGAAGAACTTCGGCAAGCTTTGATGAAAGTTCTGAATGAGGCTCACGTACCGGATAAAATCTCAGTAAGTCATTTGGAGAAGATCACCAATAGGATCTTCGAAGCGAATCGGATCACCTTCACCGATGATGAGTTGCCTGAGGAAGGCACCGAGCACAACAAGGCTTTATATCTTACGGTAAAGTGTGAGGAGGCGGTGGTTACCAAAATCCTTGTCGATAATGGATCCAGTGCTAACATATGTCCTCTCTCCACACTGGACAAGTTGAAAGTGGACATCGGCAGGATACGCAAGAACAGCATATGTGTTCGAGGGTTTGATGGAGGAGGCAAGGCGTCGGTCGGGGACATAGTGTTAATTTTGACAATTGGGCCAGTGGAGTTCACCATGGAATTCCAGGTGCTGGACATGGTGGTGTCGTATAACCTTCTGATAGGACGACCATGGATCCATGCCGCAAGAGCAGTTCCATCCAGCTTACACCAACTCGTCAAGTTTGAGTGGGACCAACAGGAGATCGTCGTCCATAGAGAGAATGATCTACAACCAGGCACCATCGTCCCCTTTGTTGAGACAGAAGAGGATGTTGGGCCGTGGGTATACCAGATCTGCGATGTGGTATCCGCCAACCGAGTTCCAGAAGGGGAATGCATTCCCAATGACAGAATAATTACCGCAGACGTCATGGTGGCTCATGAAATGTTGAGACATGGTTTCATACCCGGCAAAGGTCTAGGTGCATCTCTGCAAGGAATCATACAACCGGTATCTGTGGTCGAAAACGTAGGAACCTTCGGCTTGGGATTCAAGCCAACATCGGAGGACATCCAGCAAGCCAAGAGGAATAAGCAGAAGACATGGGTGCTCCCGAAGCCTGTTCCACGCCTTTCCCAATCTTTCGTCAGGTCTGGAGTAAGAGGACGTCCGACGATAAAGATTCTCGGTCCTATGGTTAGGCCAGATGAAGAGTTCTTAAGAAAGTTCGAGGACCTATTCGCAGATGTATGTATGCTCGAGGATGGTGAAGGATCCAGCCATGCCGAGATACAGTTTGTGGGACCAAAAGCAAAACTGAATAATTGGAAGGTTACTCCTCTCCCTATCCGGAAGGAGTCTTGGTAGTCTGCTTTGGATTGTTTTCTTTCGAAATTTCATGTTGGGGGTTGTCCCCGGAGTAAAATCCGTTTGTTTTAGTTCATCTCGATTTGAGTTTGCAAGTTTGTTTTTCCTTGTACTGTTCCCATTAATGAAAGTTTGTTCCCTTCGCGTCTAATTTTGTTTATTTTTCTTTCTTTTTACTTTTCTGAACAGCCTTCTTTCAACCTGATCTTAATGATATGGCGTGCTTAAAGATTAATCAACCCAGTCTAGAAAGTCAATCGGGTTTGGAAATAATAACGCATGAAATAAGAAGTGACGAGAGTGAGTCGGAATACGGCGATGATGAAGCCGTAGAAGAAATCGGTGAAGAATTAAGTCACTTCGAGGAAAAACCCAAACCAAATTTAAATGATACCTGAGGCCGTTAATCTGGGGAACACGGATGACGTCAAAGAAACCAGGATAAGTGTCCATATTGAACCAAACCTGAGAGAGGAATTGATCAAAACACTCATGGAGTTTAAAGACATTTTCGCATGGTCGTACGACGACATGCCAGGACTCAGCACTGATCTAGTGGTTCATAAATTACCCATTGATCCGGCATATCCTCCCGTCAAGCAAAAACTACGGAAATTCAAGACGGAGATGAGTGTAAAGATCAAAGAGGAAGTAACCAAGCAGTTGCAGGCGAAAGTCATTCATGTCACTCGATACCCTGAATGGTTGGCTAACGTAGTACCGGTGCCAAAGAAAGACAGAAAGATCAGAGTATGCGTAGACTACCGCAATCTCAACAAGGCAAGTCCTAAGGACAATTTCCCGCTTCCTAATATCCATATCCTGATTGATAATTGCACTGGACATGAAATCGAATCCTTTGTGGACTGTTATGCGGGGTATCATCAGATCCTGATAGATGAAGAGGACGCAGAAAAGACGACTTTTATCACACCGTGGGGGACTTATTGCTACCGAGTGATGCCGTTCGGTTTGAAGAATGCAAGGGCAACATATATGAGAGCGATGACTACGGTATTCCATGACATGATACACAAGGAAATTGAAGTGTACGTGGATGATGTGATCATAAAATCCAGAGTCAAGAAGACCACGTTGCCGACCTCGGGAAGTTCTTTCAAAGACTTCGAAGATATGATATCAAGCTCAATCCGGCCAAATGCGCATTCGGAGTTCCATCAGGAAAGTTGCTAGGATTCATTGTCAGCCGACGGGGCATTGAGTTGGACCCATCCAAAATCAAGTCCATTCAAGAGCTACCCCCGCCAAAGAATAAAACAGAGGTAATGAGTCCGTTAGGAAGGTTAAATTACATCAGTAGGTTTATTGCTCAGCTTACAGCAACCTGTGAACCCATATTCCGTCTGTTGAAGAAAGACGCTGCGATAGAATGGATGACAGAATGTTAGGAAGCGTTCGACCAAATCAAAGGGTATTTGTCAAACCCACCTGTACTAGTTCCGCCTGAACCGGGTAGACCCCTGATTCTTTATCTGACGGTTTTGGAGAATTCGTTCGGCTACGTACTGGGGCAGCATGATCTTACCGGCAGGAAGGAACGGGCCATTTACTACCTCAGTAAGAAATTCACGGTCCACGAGGTCAAGTACACTCATCTAGAAAAGACATGTTGCGCCTTGACTTGGGTAGCCCAAAAGTTGAAACATTATTTGTCTTCTTACACCACTTACCTCATTTCGCGTTTGGATCCGTTGAAGTATATTTTCCAGAAACCTATGCCTACAGGGAGGTTAGCAAAATGGCAAATATTACTTACCGAGTTCGACATCATATATGTGACAAGGACGGCTATGAAAGCTCAAGCCCTAGCCGATCACTTAGCTGAGAATCCTGTCGATGACGGATACGAACCTTTGAGGACGTATTTTCCGGATGAAGAAGTATTGCAAATTGATGGGTTGGAATTGACTGAGGATCCGGGGTGGAAGCTTTTCTTCGACGGAGCGGCGAACGCAAAGGGAGTCGGAGTAGAGGCTGTGCTTATCTCTGAAACAGGACATCATTATCCTGTTACTGCTCAATTGCGTTTTCATTGTACCAATAATATGGCTGAGTATGAGGCATGTATCTTGGGATTGCGATTAGCGGTGGACATGGATGTACGGCACGTCTTGGTCTTGGGGGACTCGGACCTCTTGGTGCATCAGATTCAGGGAGAATGGGAAACCAGAGATTTAAAGCTTATCCCATATCGTCAGTGTTTGCATGATTTGACCAAACGCTTTCGATCGGTAGAATTCAAGCACATCCCAAGGATGCATAATGAGGTTGCCGACGCTCTAGCTACTTTAGCATCAATGCTACATCACCCGGACAAGGTTCGTGTCGATCCGTTACATATTCAGGTTCGGAATCAACACGCTTATTGTAACATGATAGAAGAAGAGATGGATGGTGAGCCATGGTTTCATGATGTCAAGGAATACCTCAGGTTAGGAGTATACCCAGAGCAAGCAACCGGAGATCAAAAGCGAGCTATTCGGCGGTTGGCGAACGGATTTTTCCTTAGTGGAGGGGTGCTGTACAAAAGGACCCCAGACTTGGGATTGTTAAGATGCATAGATGCAAGTCAAGCCACAACAATGATGACGGATATACACTCGGGAGTTTGTGGACCACACATGAGCGGGTATGTATTGGCAAAGAAGATTCTTCGAGCAGGATATTACTGGCTCACTATGGAGCGTGATTGTATAAGTTTCGTGCGAAGATGCCATCGGTGTCAGATACACGGAGATTTGATTCATTCTCCACCGACCGAATTGCATACAATGTCGGCACCATGGCCGTTTGTTGTATGGGGTATGGATGTTATCGGACCTATAGAACCTGCAGCTTCCAATGGTCATAGGTTCATTCTGGTAACGATCGACTATTTTACCAAGTGGGTGGAGGCCAAAACCTTCAAATCGGTAACCAAGAAGGCGGTGGTAGACTTCGTACATTCCCACATCATCTGTAGGTTTGGAATTCCAAAGATAATCATCACAGATAACAGTGCAAATCTTAACAGCGGATTGATGAAAGAGGTATGTCAACAGTTCAAGATCACACACCGAAATTCCACACCATATCGTCCCAAAGAAAATGGTGCGGTTGAGGCAGCAAACAAGAATATAAAGAAAATATTGAGGAAGATGGTAGAAGGGTCTAGGCAGTGGCATGAAAAGTTACCATTTGCACTGTTGGGTTATCGCACTACCGTCCGGACTTCGGTAGGTGCAACTCCCTATTTGTTGGTGTACGGGACTAAAGCAGTAATACTCGCAGAAGTTGAAATTTCATCCCTCCGAATTGTCGCTGAAGCTGAGATCGACGATGATGAATGGGTCAAAACCCGATTAGAGCAATTGAGCTTGATCGACGAAAAGAGATTGACAACGGTATGTCATGGCCAATTGTATCAAAAGAGAATGGCAAGAGCATATAACAAGAAGGTACGTCCCAGGAAATTTGAAGTGGGACAACATGTGTTGAAGAGAGTTCTACCACATCAAGCCGAAGCGAAAGGCAAGTTCGCTCCAAATTGGCAGGGACCGTTTGTTGTGACTAGGGTATTATCCAACGGCGCGCTATGTCTAACTGATATTGAGGGAAGATGCACTGATATGGCTATTAATTCCGATGCAGTCAAGAGATATTATGTGTAATTCTATAAGGTATTTGTCAACGATTGGTTTCGTCTGTATGTATTTTGGCATTTTTCGGAGAATGAAATGACAGAGGCAATTTTTCTATTATCCAAACACTTTAACCTTTGTTTTCCCCTTTGAGCCTTAATAATTCTTTCATACACCCTCTTTCGGAATCACCAAGGAAGATGTGTAACAAAATAGAAAAAAAAAAGAAACAAAGAAAAGACACAAGAAAAAGTGAACTACGTTCGACCTGATTCCTCAAGAAGGATACGTAGGCGCCACACGGCTCGGTCATAATAAAATAAAACTCAAAAGTTCCCCAAGCAACAAAATTGGGGCAGAAGTCATTGTTTCATTTGGAAAAATGGTGTGGATTCCGAAAGTTGTAATGAGCTAACCGTCGAGGTTAAACCCCTTTTCTTTAGCCTCACGCACAAAACCACATTAATGACCGAAAAAGACCTCTCGATCAGTATTCGAGGAATGCCAAGTCATGCGAATGAAAGCCAACAGTGACATCCCGACCCTCGATTGAATCCAGGATGCACAAGCCGAAAAGGGATAATGCTCTAGAGGGAATCTCATGGGTGATACCCCACCACAGGGAAAGAAAGCGTAAATAAGAGAGTCTTAACGGAGAAAACCCTCGCGGGCACCTTAAGGCGAAGAAAGTTGAGAGAAATAAAATGAGAGAGTCTTACGGTGAAAACCTTTACGGCACCCTAAGGCGACGGGAGGTAGAGAAATGAGAGAATCTCATTAGTGAAAACCCTTCAAAGGGCACTATGAGGTGACGAGGCAAGATGGTTACAAGATGTCTGCATGAGACAAGGTTTGGACATTCGTTTATTCCTAGCAAAATGCGGCCATCAGAAAGTGATTGACATGAATAGATTGGGTAGATTAATCTCAAAGGCGCGGCATAACCATTGAATCAGTCACACATTCAGATAAGTTTTCCTATTTTTGAGTTCAGAAAAGTTTTCCTTTTCTTTTGTCATTTGCGGTCAGCATTCTTTTTCTTTTCTTTCGTTTTTGAAAATTGATTTTTCAAAGCTTACTACCAAGTCTCCCAAAGCATTATAATGAAAATGAACAGGCGTGGAACGAGGCAATAAGGCAGAAGTCGTTCCGATAGTAAGATTGGAACGACAGGTGGATTGGAGGGTTCACATGAATTATGGAGTATGATGGACACATGTGGCACGTCCGGAAGATGATTTCTCACAACAGATCACCGGCTAAAAAGAGTCGGATCAAACCAAAGATTGGAATAAAAGGGAGAGATGAGAAACCATCTGTGGAAAGAGCATCATCCCCAGCAAGCGCCAACGTCGTCCCCAAAGTTCGAGGGAGGCCAAGCAGCTGAAAGAGAAAAGGAAAATAGCCCCAACAAGAGTGGCACGACCACTCACTGCATTTTGAAACTAACGAATTTTCTTTGATTTAAAGCAGGAAAAGAGGGTTCATCGGCGGAAAAGCATGCCACGTAGAAGGTCATCAAACTGGGGCAGAAAATTTTCTCCGATTGCGAAAATTTTCTTGAAAGCAAAACACCCGGTGGATAAGGATAGAAAGCAACACGAGATTTTGGGAAATGCCCGTTCCGAGCAGAATAGTGTTGAGAGAGGCCCGACAATGCAAGGAAGTGATCTTTGAGCCGGTATCATCCCCAGCAATTATTGGGAAAATGAAACACTAACTTCGAGATTCCCGCAGCAGCATTATATCCCATAAGTTTTCAAAGAAGCAGAGGTGTGAGTCCCAGAGGAGGAATGGGAAGAAGGAAGAGGAAAAGAGGGCCCCCGCCAGGATAATCCCCGGTCCATAACATTTCAAACCCGGCGAGTCCGAGAGAGAATGAGGGTGAAGGAAACAAAGAATACTTCCTCAGCAGCATCGTCCCCAGCAGATGAGTAAACAGTTCCAAAGATATCCCCAGCAGCCAAAAGAAAAGTAATACGACCCAGGGGAAAGCAATTCCAAGACAAGATAATTCAGAATAAAAGGTGGCCCAGTAGGCGATGCAGGGAGAAGAAAAATGGCACAGAAAACAAAGGAGGGCGATAAGGATGGGATGAAATTAGAAGTTGTAGTTGAAGTCAGGGAGCCCGCCTGGAGAATGGAGTGGCGATTTTATTTGAAGTAGTAGTTGAAGTCAGGGAGCCCGCCTGAAGAATGGAGTGGCGATTTTATTTTGAAGCAGTAGTTGAAGTCGGGGAGCCCGCCTGAAGAATGGAGTGGCGATTTTATTTTGAAGTAGTGGTTGAAGTCAGGGAGCCCGCCCGGAGAATGGAGTGGCGATTTTATTTTGAAGTAGCAGTTGAAGTCGGGAGCCCGCCCTGGAGAATGGAGTGGCGATTTTATTTTGAAGTAGTAGTTGAAGTCGTGGAGCCCGCCCGGAGAACGGAGTGGCGATTTAGTTTTGAAGTTCGAGTTGAAGTCGGGAGCCCGCCCGGAGAACGGAGTGGCGATTTTAGTTTTGAAGTTGTAGTTGAAGTCGGGGAGCCCGCCCGGAGAATGGAGTGGAGATTTAGTTTTGAAGTTGTAGTTGAAGTCGGGGAGCCCGCCTGGAGAATGGAATGGCGATTTTAGTTTTGAAGTTGTAGTTGAAGTCAGGGAGCCCGCCTGGAGAACGGAGTGGCGATTTAGTTTTGAAGTTGTAGTTGAAGTCGGGAGCCCGCCCGAAGAATGGAGTGGCGATTTATTTTGAAGTTGTAGTTGAAGTCAGGGAGCCCGCCTGGAGAATGGAGTGGCGATTTTATTTTGAAGTAGCGGTTGAAGTCAGGGAGCCCGCCTGGAGAATGGAGTGGCAATTTTAGTTTTGAAGTTGTAGTTGAAGTCAGGGAGCCCGCCTGGAGAATGGAGTGGCGATTTTATTTTGAAGTTGTAGTTGAAGTCAGGGAGCCCGCCCGGAGAATGGAGTGGCGATTTAATTTTGAAGTTGCAGTTGAAGTCAGGGAGCCCGCCTGGAGAATGGAGTGGCGATTTTATTTTTCAAAGTTGTTGTTGAAGTTAGGGAGCCCACTTGAGGAATGGAGTGGCGATTTATTTCGAAGTTGTAGTTGAAGTCGGGGAGCCCGCCTGAAGAACGGAGTGGCGATTTATTTTGAAGTTGTAGTTGAAGTCAGGGAGCCCGCCTGGAGAATGGAGTGGCGACTTAGTGTTGAAGTTGTAGTTGAAGTCAGGGAGCCCGCCTGAAGAATGGAGTGGCGATTTATTTTAATTTGGTCGAGAAAAGCGGTTAAATGTAACAGAAATCCCCGGCATGAATCCAAGTTCGTAAGCAGAAGGAAGGCAACAAGGATCAGAAAAGATAGATTCAGATTTCGAAGGAGAATAGTTCGAAGACCACAAAGAAAGAACCATTGGTCGGAGGTCGGCAATCAAGATAGGCCGAGACAACAATTGTCAGAGGAGAAGAAGCACGTGAAGAAACATCAGAGCCGGCAGGATGGCAAGGAGCATGACAAGATCAAGTTAAAAAGGATAGATAAGAATTTGTAGTATTGTAACTTGGTCTAGCTTCTTATTTTTGTTTAGCACGGTGTAACAAGGAGATCAGTTGAGCAGTGGCAACAGCAGCAACAACAGTAACAGCAAGATCACAGCAATCATGGTAGTCCCAGCTACCAAAACTTCCCGAACTACATTGACCTGATTCCTGTTTAGCCCAAGATATGTAGGAGGCCTCCCGAAGTAAAGGCTCGGTCAAGATCTTTTTAGAAATGCTTCACACGGAGTGCTCGAACGGGCAAAAATCGCTCGTATTCGCTCACTATCTTTGCACGAAAACTCTTCATGTTTCCGCGCAAAGAGGGGCAGCTGTGAGCACGTGATTTTTGCCTCACACGAATTACTCCCAAAATATCAAAAATAAAAGAGTTTTTGTTTGTTTGCAATGTTTGGGGATCACATGCTCTTTTTCTTATCGTTTGCATTTGTGGGTCTACGTTTGTTTGCTTAAGTTAATAAACAAAAAATACATATACCAAATATGTCGCATTTATATTTATAGGGTTAGTTCCGTACTTAGAAATAGTTAAGTTCAATTTTTTACGAAAATGAGAAAATCATAAAAAAATGTATTCCTCGCATTTTTCTTGTCATTTTAATGTACATATGTAAGGATTCGGTATTTACGTATGTCAATTGTTAGTGAAATTAATTATGTGTGTTACGAATTAATCTGATTATATATATATATATATATATATATATATATATATAGTGTAGGAAGTAACAAAGAAGGAAAATCGGAATTGGGCCATAGCAAAACCAGGCCCAATGTAATTACCCAATCCCTTACCCGATCTGCCCAACCCCAAATGGCCCCGTTGATCTGGACCGTTGGATTTTATTATCCAACGGCCCAGATTAATCAATCAATTCCCGAATATACTCAGACCCTAACTTAATCACACGACACCGTTTGGTTTAAGTGAGGAGATCCTGGTCGTTGATCGTAAATGATCCAACGATCAGGATTTAATCTCTTGATTCATATATAAGGCCCATCCTCACACCCCGCCCCCCAAGCCGGACCCCCCTTACACTCGTCGTCTCTCTTAGAGACGAATTAACCTCGCCGTCCACCACCGTGCTCCGCCCGCCGGAAATCGCCTCACGGCGGTTCCGGTAGGCCAACGGCCACCAAATTAACACCAACCCTTCTCCTCACCTCCCTCTCTTCGAATCCGGCCTCCGTTAGTCTCGAATCCGCTTCGAGCGTGTCGAATATTGAATCAAAGGTCGCCGGAATTTGAAAACCATGCCAAACCTCACCAAAATCACACCATAGCTTCCCCTCACCTCCCTCATACTCCTACCGGCCCTGGTTTGGCTCGAATCTTGACAGAGCCGGTCGAGCCCCAAATCTCGGCCATGAACCCTAGATTTCGATTTCTACCTAATTGAGGTCTAATAGACCTTAATTGGGATGTTTTCATTGTTGAAAACATCTCAATTAAGGTCCATTGGCCTCAAAAACAAAAGGTCCAAGCCCGAGTTGAATCCAAGATGGGTCCGAGGTTCGTTCGAGTGCGGTTTTCTCCTTACATGGTATTTTTCTTTCTTTCTTCATATGTTAGTGTGTTAATGATGTGAATTTTATCCTTTATTTCTTCTTTTAGTTTTCTGTTTTTTCTTCATCTCCAGTAGACCTTTTATCCGGTCAATTCCCATCTCTATCTGTGTTAATTCGATGCTAACTGCTTTGTATACATAGTTTATTTAGCGTCTTCAACGAGTTAACTCGTTTGTATGATTGTTCATTTAAGTGTCTGCCTGTATGCAATTCACAAGTTAGGGGCCTGTTATTGCTTGATTCCGGACTAGGAGTTAATTGGATATAGAAATCAGGATTCGAATTAGCTGATTAGGAAATTAAGGTTTATCATTTTAGAATACTTTAATGCCCTGCACATGAAGCTGGACAGTGGAGCCTGCTGTCACAACAGGGCACTTAGCCATGTCTGGGCAGAGTTTATAGTTAACTAATAAGGCCCATACATGGACAATGGATAGTGGGAGTTCAGGGAGCAATAGGGCCTGGGAAGAGATAGGAATGGGCAAGGGTATTAGTTTAAGTGAGGGGCATTCATTCAGGAGGGAATTGAAAACTATAAGTAGGGGACATTGTTTGATATCCAGGGAGAGTTGAGAGGATACACGAATAAGCAGGGATACACACATAGACCTTAGAGACAGAACACTGGGTATACACATTCGCAGCATAGATATTCACATACACCCATACAAATACATTAGTATTCACTGCCTGCTGGGTTCTCCTGCTGTGGCTCTTTTGTTCTTCTGTTGCTGCTGTTGTTGTTGAGGCTGTTGTGGTCGTGGTTCTGTTGTTCTTCTGTTGTGCTGTTTGTTGTCGAGACTGCTGTGGTTGTGTTTTGCTACTGCTGTGGTGGTGTTTTGCTACTGCTGTGGTTGTGTTGTACTACTGCTGGTGGTTGTGTTTTGCTACTGTTGTTTGTTTGTGCCTGGCTACTGCTGTTAGTTGTGTTTTGTTGCTGTGTGTCGTTGGGTTTTGTTGTTGTTGGCTGCTGGTCTATTGCTACTGTTGCTATCACTGCCATAGCTGATCCCTTGGTCCTCTATTTTTGTCGATTTCCAGGTACACACTCTGAAACCATGTCTTAATGTAAACCTGAAGTTGGAGACGAAATGAAATGCTGTCAAGTTTCCTTTTGAGTTCTCTAGCACCTTTAACTGCATGTCAAGTAGAAATTTTTTACTTGTAACGGATTGATAAATATATGAATTGAACTGTCGAATCTATCTCTAGAAGCATGTGAATATTCATTGTAATTAATCTTAGTTGATGATTGTTAGTTATGAAATACAGTTTGGTTAATGCATTTCCAGTTAGTCGTAAAATAGTTTCAAATAGTTTACAGGTTCAAATAGTTCAAATGGAAATCAAAAAATGTTAGTTCAATGTATATAGTTCTGAATTTACGAGGTCACTCGAGTAAGTAACATCATTTTAAATAGCAATTCAAATAATATCAGTAACTAATGTTAGTGATGAACGATAGCATGAAGTTCAAAAATGACTTTTGTATTACACGTAGTTAACTTCAATGGTTCGATTTATCTAATACTGGTGGTTTAAATTAATTAGAGAATGGTTAGTTTGTGTTAATATTTTCTCAAACTTGCATGCTATTTATAATTGTTGTTTTAGTATTATTCACTTGTAGAATCAGGCGTAAAACAATCTCCCTTATGTAAGCTCGGGTGCAATTTCCGTTCACCTTGATCTAATAACTAATAAGAGGCCCGAGCTTATAAACATGTAATAAATTAGGACCTTTTTTTTTATTTTAGAAACGAACTTAATAGAAAATGTAGTCACTTTAGGATTGTCCTTTAAAATGAGACGAGCCTCGCTGCACAAAAATATATAATTGCGGAGCCCTCAAATAATTGTCATGAGAACTTAGACTTGGAAGGACTGTTTAGTGAATTTCACGGTCTTTTCCCAAAGTTAAACAGACGATAGACTCTCTAGGTACGATTTAAAATAAAATTACTTTCCTAAATACGGGTGTGCATTTATGTGACCCAAATCTTACTCTCGGCGAAACTGAAATACATAAAAGTCGCAGGCGTACCGGTTGCGGTGCGGCTCGAAGTGTGTTTTCGTGACGTCGCAATTCTTCTAAAAATTTAAAGCGGAATATAAGAGCACACAAATCAAATATATAAAGAAATCGGATAGAAACAAAAATTGCAGTTGAGCGACCGTGCTAAAACCACGGAATCCGGGAGTGCCTAACACCTTCTCCCGGGTTAACAGAATTCCTTATTCAGGTTTCTAGTTTCGCAGAATATATTACAGAGTCATAAATCTCCTCGGTTCGGGACTAAACCGGTGACTTGGGACACCATTATTTTCCCAAGTGGCGACTCTGAATTAAATAAATTGATCCCGTGTCGATTGTCCTTTAATTGGAAAAACTCCCTCGCGCTCCCGCGGGTGCGGTAAAAAGGAGGTGTGACAAATGGATCTACATTTTAGCATCAAGGGGAGTCGGAGGAACAACTTCAGATTCATAGAAGGTCCATTCAACATGGTGCTGTAGCTGCGGCAGGACGAGGTGCTTCAGAGGAAATAAAGTGGTTTATGAGCTTCTAGATACGCAGTTCGTGTTAGGATCATCTGTGTTTGGGGATTTGATTGGGATTATTGCATATAGACTATCCGAAGAAATGGGTTAGCTCAGTAGTGTTGGGATGGGTCAGCATAGTAATGGAAGTAATTATTCCTTTTGAATGGGAATGCTCTACTAGCATTTATGGCAGCACTCTGGTATTGGAAGTTTTGTGTGACTCGGTGATTTGGGGAGATACAGTCCTAATGGCTTGGTTATGTGCGGATAGATCTCGGGGAGTTCTCGATGGTTTGGGCAACTGCTTGACTTTGCTGGTTCCCATGGCATAAGGAATATATGGTACATTGTAGCTTTCCCATGAATAGGTATCAGAAATTAATAGGCAGTTGACCTTGTTGGCTATTGTGAGCACGTGGATTTTACCATATATATGAGTTATTCCCATAAATTCAAAATAAATAACTTTTTCTTATTTTTACAATTTGTGTGTTAGTTGCTCATGTTAAATCATATAAAAAATACAAAAAATATGTATTTACATTTACAAAATCAATTTCTCATTTAGTAGGTATTAATTCATTTTAGAACAATTAAAGAAAAATAAAAATAGCATAGCATTTTATTATTTTAATTGGAAATTACTACAAAATAGTTATTAAATGGTTTTAGACTTTAATTAGTTTAATTGTTAGTTTAATCTCTCAATTTTATAAAATACCAAAAATACAAAATACAAAAATACAAAGGCAAGCAAATACAATAAAAAAATCATAGTAAAAATAGTTTGGGCTCAAAACACCCCAGCCATCCAGGCCCAAACGGATCCAAGACAAACTCTGGCCCAAATTTACCCAAATAAACCCACGCCCAGCCCAGACATATACCTGACCCAACCCATTACCCTGCTAAATAACGGAAGCTTCTTCATCAGATAGAGACACGAAAATACCGTGTCTCTACCATGCCTCCATTGAGCAAAAGCCTGAAGGCTATTTTAGATGAAGACGACGAAGACGCAGGGGGGATTGGAGGAAATTAGGGGCGATTTTCAGAGAGAAAACGGATCAGATTTTGGGCGAGAGAAAGAAAATTGGCAGAAGATTTCAGAGAAAAATTGAGAGAGATTTTTTTGGGTGAAAAAGATTGGAGAGAAGACTTGAGGAGAAATTCAGAGAAATAGTTAGGTTTTAGTTTTGTTAGATTGAGCGAACTTCTTCTGATTCCAATTTGAATTGTGTAATAACAAATTTTCGATTTCGAAGATTATATCTCATTTGGATTCTGCAACTCGAATTGAAGGTGTTATTGAATCTCTTGCTGACATTTTAGCTTCTACAGGTTCCTTTCATTCCCTGTGTGAGATTTTATTGAATTGAATCCTTTTCTACTACTGGTGTTTTGTTTCAATTCATGTTTGGATGTAAATGTTGTTACAATTTGTTTTTGTGGGGTTCTATCGGATGATTCTTTGCAGCGATTGATTATCTTCGTCCGTACAGTTCATATAATACTTATATCGATTTGCTCTGCTTAGGTGATTTCTCTGTTTGTCATTCTGCTCGATTTTTTATTCGGATTGATATTTTGATTTTATCTCAGTTTAATTGATATTAAGGAAGACACTTTATTTGATTTTGAGCTTCAATTTTGATTCCAAATATGAGATATGTGATGAAAAAATTAGCTCTGCCCTGTTAGTTCTGCTTTCCAAAATTTGAGTGATTTGAAACAATATTTTCAATCGCTAAGAGTTGTTGTTTGAGTTTCGATCCGAGATTGTGATTGATTTTGTCGATTCTTCAGTGACTGGTTAATATCATAGTTCTCGTTTGCTTTATGATTTGAGAATTGTGGCGATTAGATTAAAACTTCACTGTCCTACTTCTTCTTCAACCTTCCAACGACCTCAACCTAAGTTAACACAACACAGCTCTCTGTTTTCTTCAGTTAATCGAATTCTTGTTCTAAAAAATGGAATTTGGTTTAAGACGAATTGTGTGAGGTGGTGTTGGTGGTCAGATCTTGAGAGACCGTTCATATATGGAAGTTTTGAGGTTGAAAGGTGTTAACAAGAATAAATCTGCAGTTTCACTTGTGATGTTGTTGAGTAGGAGGAGTGAGGAAGGTGGTTCATGTTGTAGAGGTATTTCAGGTCTCCATGTTGTCAGAAAGCATGCGTGCAATTTGTGGTTTGGGTAATGTCCCATTCGAGAGTTGCTAGTGATGCACTAGGTGTAATTACCATTTTGATTGTTTCTATTTTGGTACTTTTTGGGTTGTTCAGCATCTTGTACTTGGTCTATTTTCACACGAGGACTTACAGGCAAGGTTATATTCAACTTAGCTATTTTATTGGTTCTTGGATCATCCGTATTACATTTATATTGTTTGCGATTTGGCGGGGTTTTGAAGAGGTTGTTCGGCTTAACTTGTTCAGAGATGACGGGAGATTGTTGAATACTTTTAGCTTCAAAGGGCAGGAAACTGTTTGCAAGTGTTACATTGTTTCAAGCATAGGTTTTGCAGAACCTTGCCTTTACCTCACAGTTGTGTTTCTCCTTCGGGCTTCCTTACAGAAGTCAGGTACTTTAGGCCATAAATGGAATGGCAAAACAGCTGAATATATACTTCTCTTTTGCCTACCGGTTTTTGCTCTACAGCTCATACTTATTACGGCTGGACCGCAATTTAAGGAGGATTACATTAGCAAATTGCCGCATTATTTCACTAGTCCAGTTAAGCGATCTACGAATGATCAGGATGTTGCCCTCTGCATTTACCCTCTGTTGAATACTTTCTTCCTTGGTCTTTTTGCCATCATACTGACTTCTTATTTATTCTGGCTTGGTAGAAGAATCCTGCATTTGGTTATCAATAGGAGTCGGCAAAAGAGAGTGTTCATGCTAGTGGTATCAGTTTCTGCTTTCTTTCCTATAAGGTTTTTATTGCTTGGTTTAACTGTTAAAACAAAGCCAGAATATTTACCTTCTCAAGCTCTTGCATTTGTGGGTTTTTCCTTCTTTTGTTGTATTGGATTGGGCATCTTCATGCTTGTTTTCACCCGTGTGGGATGTTTTAGCATTGAAGAAGAGCTCAGAAAGGGATATAGGGGCTAGGAGAAAGTTAAGTGATGAACAAATTGATAATTGCATGGCCCTCATTTTTTAATTAATATTGAATTGATCCTTAGATTCCGAGGCGTGCCATTTAGCAAATTTTCATGGCCCTCGCAAAGTTGTAAACGCGTAGTTACTTTAGGCACGTTAGTTAATAAAATATTTTTCTAATTACGGGTGCGCATTTATGTGACCCAAATCTATTCTCGGCGAAACCGAAATGCATTAAAGTCACAGGCGTACTGGTTGCGGTTACGGTGTGACTCGAAATGTGTTTTCGTGACGTCGCAATTCTTCTAAAATTAAAAGCGGAACATTAAAAGCACATAGTTAAAATATATAAAGAAATCAGATAAAAGCAAAAAATTGCAGTTGAGCGACCGTGCTAAAACCACGGAATTCGGGAGTGCCTAACACCTTCTCCCGGGTTAACAGAATTCCTTATCCAGGTTTCTAGTTTCGCAGACTGTATTATAGAGTCATAAATTTCCTCGGTTCGGGATTAAACCGGTGACTTGGGACACCATTATTTTCACAAGTGGCGACTCTGAATAATTAAATAAATTGATCCCGTTCCGACTGTCCTTTAAGTGGAAAAACTCCTTCACTGATTATTATTATATCCCTTCTCGGGGTGTAGTATTAAACAGTGGCACATTTACGTTATTTACGTTATGTGTTGTGTGTGAAAAAAGGAGGTGTGACAGCTATCATATGTGAAGAATGTGCATTTTTGTAAAGGACCTTGAGTTTTGGTTCGCGGGTGCGTGGCTAGTAGCATGGTAATTACTGGGTTTTGAGGCTTTCAAGGTTCATATTTTGTTGCGCGACCAGAAATCCTATATGAGTGCCTCAGTAGAATAATAGGATGTGAGTGAGATACCAGCCATTTGATTTGCGTAGTTGAGTTGGTTATGGAAAATTTGGTATTCCTAGGTTTGGGGATAAAAGCCCTCATATATGGACTATTTTCTGTTTGTGGATTTTGAAGAAATGTTGAGAATGGGATGATTAATAGCAGTTGTTGTGGATCCTTTTGAAACATATTTATCTAATTGGGAAGGATCAATATTTGGTTGAGGCAATGTGAAAGCTCAACGAGAATATGTATCTTGTATCATGTTAAGTTTGTGTGCTCTTGTGAGGTTGCCATTTTGGTTATGTTATCAGGCAGAATGGATATCATTTGTGCATCTGGCCTATGTTATATGCTGCTCTCTTATGTTGTGATAAGCTGTGAGGCGGTATGATTATTCTTCACGCATGTTGTAATTCTGTTCAGGCCTCACGGCGACGTAGGTGAGATAGCCCTCGTGATAATTACTCATTGCACCTCAGCCGTGCATGTTTCTTTTATGTCTTATTACTTATATTCACTTTTTCCCACAGTTTTATTTGTGCGCTTTGTTGTACTTGATATCAGAATTTTTATGATCAGTGAGCCCAAGCATTTTGGCCCGATGAGTAGTTGGGAGCGCGCTGCACGCCGCACCGGATGTTATGTAGGATACTATTTCCTTGTGTTTACCTGGTGTCGTGTTTTTCCTCTCTGGCACGAACTGATTAAAAAAATTATACTTTTGTTGTTACACATGTTTTACTTGTTAGATAAATCTTTGCTTTCCTTTATTTGTGCTGCATAATTGAGTCATTACTAGGTTGGTGTATAAACTGTGTAGTTTGAGAATCCGTGTGGTTCCGTGATGATCTGTTAGTTGGGTAGCTTGTATTGGCTGAGATAATGTTTTTAGACCTGAAGTTAGGGGTGGGCATAATACCGACCGGACCGAAAAAACCGGCCGAACCATAAATTTTGGTTTTTCAGTTTCGGTTTAACCGGTTTTTCGGTCGGTTTACGGTTTTAAAATTATTAATTTTCAGTTTTTCGGTGCGGTGCACGATTTATTTATTTCGGTTTGCGGTTGAACCGAAAAACCGAAATTTAGGGGTATTAGATAATTATTATATTGATTAGTAGTACTCTATTCTATATTTATAATTCTATATGGATTATATATCTGACACAATAATATGCAAGCCCAATAATATCCAAGCCCACCTCAGTGCTACACTGCTACTGGCCTACTGCTCACCCCATTTACAAATTTAATTACACTCTTTTTTATTAGGGTTCCTCACATTCACAGATTCACTCTTCTACTTCTTCCTCAGTTCCTCGCCGTCAGAGTCGCCTCGCCACTGTGTCGTCACTCGTCAGCCGTCGGTCTTCTTCAGTTGTTCGTCGCCACTGTCCTCTCCTGTCCTGTGCTGCCGCTGTGGCTGTGCGACTGCGTGTGACTGTGTGCCTGCCGTGTTCGTCTGTGCTGTGCGTGTCTGCATCTGGTCTGCGACTGAGCTGCGACTTGCGAGCGTGCGGCCTTCTTCAGTTGTTCCTCGGGTTAGTGGTACTGGAACCCCCCATTTCAAATCTCTAGTTATACACCTTGGTTTAAGTCCTTCTCTAAGCCACGCATGTGTTGTGTAGATAGCATTCTGACTCCATCCCCCAGCCACTAACGTCTGACATGTTGTTGACATATGCTTCTAATCTATCCTTCAGCAAAGGGAGCTCAAGAAACAAATGGTCTGTATCTCGGATACATGGGGTGTTGCGACAAACCTGTTGAGTAACCAAGCAAAGACTTAAGCAGTTAGTAAATTTACCTCAGTACAGTACCTTTAAAACCGCGCCTGGCAGCGACACAGCGTCCCAATATTTGGTTATTACCGGACTAAATATTTTGGTTATTACCAAACTGTTTAAAACCGAAAATATAAACCGAACATAACCGAACCGATTTTTAAAAAAACCGTACCGAACCGTAAATACTTTGGTTTGATTTGGTTATTAAAATTACAAACCGAAAACCGAATAAACCGAACCGAAATTCTACAAAACCGAGTTGTTTCTACTAAGAGTTGGTTAATGGCCACTGGCGGGCGAGAGAATTTCTTGACTTGTTGACTTCACGAGCGACTGATCTTCCGCATGTTTCTTTATCATGGGCAATCATATGGAAGTCCGGAATAAGGATGTACTCAATGAGAAGTGTATTGTCGACATCCAGAGTGTTATTAGAGCAGTTATGGTGGTCAAAGGTTATTGCTTCGAGTATTTGATCTGTGATCAACATGTGATTGTATGCTGGGTTGGAATTTTTGGCTCAATTCAGCTTGTTCGAATGTATTCAGTGTAATAATGTGGAATTCAGGTCCTATGATGAATTTCAGATGTTGAGGTCCGATTTCTGTTCAAAGGTTATGGACTAAGGAGGAGACGAGACCTTTAGTCAAGTGGTATTGTCAGTTCTGCATGGGTTGGGTGATGGGGAATCACCCCCAGGTGTATGCATGGTGAGCTCATGCAGTGGTTCGATGACTTGGGAACGACTCCGGGCACGTTCGAGAACGAACGTATGTTTAAGTGGAGGATGATATAATGATTCGACTGGTCATTTTGAGAAATTTCACCTGGTTCAGCGGTTCAAGGTCAAGAGCAGCTTCACATTATGTATATCGACTGGTATGCATGGTTGGATTTAGTTTTTGAATGAATCGGAGTCGAATTGGAAAGAAGAAATATAGTTCTTTGAGCTTAAGCAAAGAGAATTTGACCGGAATTTGACTTTTGATTAAACGGCTCTGGAATGATTTTTGGATGATGTCAGTAGCTTCGTATGGTGATTTTGGACTTAGGCATGTGTTCGGATTTGGGTTTGGAGGCACGTAGGGTAATTTGTGGCATTTTGGTAAAAGTTAGAAAAGTTAAAGTTTAAAAAATGGAAAGGTTTGACCTATAGTTGAATTTTATATTATCGAGGTCGGAATGCGATTTTAAAAGTTTAAACCGGTCGTTATGTCATTTGAGACTTGCTTGCAAAATTTAGTGTCGTTTGGAGTTGATTTGATATAGTCGGACGCTTGTTGCAATTCAAGAGATTCTTGAAGTTAATAGTGGTTTTCATGCATTTGGGCATCTAATTCGTGGTCTTAGCGATGTTTGAAGTGATTTTAAAGTGGGGCTAGGTCGTATGATGTTATGGGATGCGTTGGTACATTTCGTTGAGGTTCCGGGGACCTTGGATGGGTTTTGGGGTGAGGTTTGATCGAATTCGGACATTTCGGCACTCAGAAGTTGTTACGGATTGTGTGGGGGCCGCGAAAAGTGGCAAATCATCACCCCAGCAGCCAATAAGACTGCTGTCCGCGGTGAAATTTCGTTGTATCGGTGGAATTTTTACGGTAGCGGAAAATGGTCCGCGGTCCACGGTGAAGAAGAATCCACAAGTTCACTCGTCAAACTTCGGAAGCCTATATCTTCTTATCTACAAGGAATTTTGAGATGAATCAAAAACGAAAGTTGTAGCCCTTTGTGTCTAGTTTTTAAAAAGATAAAGAAATCACAATTTAGAAATCTATAGAGAATGTTGTGGATAAACTAATAAAGTATGTCACTGTAGTCAATATTCTCCGCGGTAACGGTGGATTTACCGCGGTCAACAGTGATGGACCGCAGTCAGTGGTGGTTTTTTTGTGCTCAGCAGTGATGAAAATCTGGGAAGTGCACTATAAATATGAGGTTTAGGTTTTTATTTCATATTTTGACCTAGAGAGCTCGAATCTTGGTAAATATTTGAAGGTTTTTCAAGAAATTCATCGGGGTGATTCTAACTTGGATTTGGCTCAAATACATGAATCTATCATTGAATTCATCATTTGATTCGTGATTTGGGATGGAATTTGGAAAAAATTTGTAAAGTTCTTCAAAAATGTAAAATAAGATGTGAAAGACCAAATGTTATCGGAATTGGATAATTTTTGTATAGGTGAACTCGTATCGGAATGGGTATTCGATTTTTGTGAATTTTGTCAGGTTCCAAGGTGTGGCCCAGGGAGTTGACTTTTGTTGACTTTTTGCAGGTTTTATAATAATCATAGTTTTTTTAATTGAAATTATTTTCTCTTGCATTGTTAGATGTATTGAAGTCGTTTTTGGCTAGATCGAGCCGAGATGATGAATTGGTAAACAAAAAGCTAAATAGAGTATTGAATTGGTCGGCTTGAGGTATGTATATTGCCTAACCTTGTGTGGGGGACTTCCCTTAGGGTTTTAGTCTTCTATGCTAATTATAGACAGTGCACGTGAGGTGACGAGTGTGTGCTCAGACTTATTTGTGGGAAATTTACCTTTAGGGTTCTTAGCTCCTTATATTCATTATGTGCAAAACGTTCTGTCATGCTTGAGTTTCCTAATTGCTTAAATTACCTCTATATGCTCTATATGATGTTGCTAGTTTTCCTCTTCTTACGTGTTACTTGGCCTCTGATTGCCTTAATTGAAGTGATTGCCTTCCTTATTGTTTTGATACTTCTTGATTGTGAGTTCCCTTATGAGTTTGTGCAAATATATTACATGTCCATTTGTTATCATTACCGGTGTAATTATTACGTGCTTATTATGTCTTATTACTTTGTTAAGGTTAGTGTGCTTCTTGGTTTTCTTTTTGTGATCCTTATTTTGTACTATCAATGCTTGAATTGATGAGTATTCATGTTGGACCAAGCTTATGATAATTTCTTGGTATTTGACCATTGATGAGTATTGATTCAAGTTGGAATTCATTTTGTGAAGTTAATTGCTGAGACACGATTGATTATTATTGTTTCCCTTGCTAGGGTATTGTTTTTATACTATTGTTCCCTTGCCTGGATTCTATTGTGATGTTATTGATTCTCTTGCCCAAATTGCTAGATATTAAGTTAGTAGAATTATTTTCTCTTGCCTTGTTAAAGGTAATAGTTCATTCGATGTTGTATTTTTATTGAAAATGGTATTTTCTTTATTCAAATAATTTCTAAAAATAACTTCATCTTTTCTGGTTGAGTTCCTAATTGGTTTAGAAGTTGTACTCTACTTTATGTTATGTAAGTGAGACTCTGTGAATATATTAAGTGCATTAGTTATGGACCCCGTGTAATGAGTAACATAAGAATGTTGTTGTGCAAAGGGAGATAGAAATATGTGGACATAAGGTGCCGGGTGTGCTAAATGTTTGGTAACTGAGGTATGATATGAGACATCGAGTTTGAGATGGCTGGAATTGCGCACCAGAAATTATATGATTTATTGAGCTTACATCGCCTTCCTTGTTTGAGTACATTTTTAGTTGTCTGTGTTCCGGCTATGTTGGTGTTAATTTATTTGGTTATCTTTCATTTCCGTTCGTGTTTCCCTTTATTGTTTCTAGTGATTGTAGTTTGTTCTTTCCCTACCGTTAATATTACTTTGTTATCATTAGGCTGATAGTTTATTATCATATCATGTTTAATTTATTTGACGAGTAGGTGTCTGGACTGTTCCTCGTCACTACCCCACTGAGGTTAGTCTTGATACTTAATGGGTACCGTCGTGGTGTTCTCATACTACACTTCTATACATTTTTGTGTACATATCTAGGTATTTGATCGGTAGTAGCTGTGCGGGTCATTGCGGTAGAGACTCAAGGTAAACCTGCTACAACGTTCGCAGGCCTCAGAGTCACATTCATTTACTTATTTCCATTTGTTCATTTTGTTTCGGAAATAATGATGTATTTATTTTGTATAATTACTCTTAGAAAGGCTTGTGGCTTGTAACACATATTTTGAGAATTATAATTTGTTCAGAGTAAATTAATTTATAGTTGTAAATATCAATGTTATTTAAGATAATGTTAGGCTTACCTAGTTTAGAGACTAGGTGTCATCACGATTCCTTCGGAGGGATTTTTGGATCGTGACAATTAGATTCTCTAAATTCCTAAATATAAGTTCAATCTAGAGAGGAGGGGAGAGAGGAGAGAAAAAAAGGAAAGAGTGTAACTAAATCCCTTGATTAAAGCCACAAATAATAGATTGAGAGTCTTTTAGGGTGGATTGTATATATTTTGTAAACAAAACTTGTTTATGGCAGATAATTAGCTAAACATGAACAAGTAATAAAGTTTCAAATAGTGTATATGTACGAAAAAATCCCAAACTTTTTATACACTAATTTGACAAGTTTTCAGTGCTTATTTTACCCGTGTATAAGCTTATCAAAATATCCTTTGTGTTATTCAATTCTTTCATGTATTAGTCTGGAACAATTGAGAACTACATTATTACCAAATGAAAGACGAAAAATTTTCCTTTGCTCAAGCTTATCTTATGAAAAGAATTTCAAAAGTTCCATTTCCTGAAATTTGGATTTAAGATATGTCGTATCCTTTCTAAAAACTCAAGTAAACTTTAATTAAAAAGAGAAAGTCAATTATCTAATATTCTAATTCTATTCAGTGTCTCAGATTATTACCGTTAGCTTATTTCAACCTAAACTTCAACTATTGTTGCTTAAGATACTTTGGACCCCTTTAGAATTTCAGAAAAATTGTTGTGATCATTGTCTAATATCAAACTAATGAGTCAACTGATTCGGGCACAGTTAATCCAACTTATCAATTTCTTCTCCAATACCTTTTAGAAGTTCCACTCTTGGTTAAGTTCTATTTTACGTTATTAACTAGCCTTTACGTATTTGCTACGCTGCAGTGATATTTCAAGCAAAAATTGTGGGGAGGGAGGAGGGAGGAGGGAGGAGGGAGAGGGGACAGTGGCGGAGCCAGAATTTTCCTCAAGGAATGTTAAAATATAAATAATTAGATAAATCAAAAAGTTAAGGGGAATCAATATATTATAAATATATATAAAATAATAAAATTTATCTAATAATATAATATAAATTTTCAGTGAAAGGAGCGTCGCGTGATACCCGGGGGACGGGGTTAACCCAGCGACAAGAAGTAGAAAATATGGTATGGAAAGCTCCAAATAATTAAACGTGATTGGTTAGAGATCGTGGAAGTGGTTTTCGAAGATGTAGGCCAAGTATTTTTCCTCCAAAAATATTTCGTAAAGCTTTTTTAAAAGAGTATATAAAAAATATCTAAACAACTACATGGTGAAATAAAGAGGGAATAATCCGATTAGTGCATAGTCTAGAATTCTAGATTATAGAGCTCCGCACATAGGACTAGGTGAAGTCATTGCTTAAGTCACTGGACGAATTATAGCATTTCAATTTTCACAAAAACATGCTTATGATTCCACACAAAAATACCACTCACGAAAGAGTTGATATTTCCTCCACTTTGGTTTTATCTATCGTGTGAACGGGACGGATCTAGAAGATGATATATGCATTTTTGAAAACTTAATAACTTTTACGTAAATTTATATTTTTATTGAGAAAATTTATTAAATATTTAAAAATATCTATTCGTGAATTCAGTTATTATTGAATATTAATTTAAATTTACAATAAAAATTTATAAACTTAAAATTTTAAATTTGCCTCTGCACGTTAATAAATAATTATTATTGAATATTAATTTAAATTTACAATAAAAATTTATAAACTTAAAATTTTAAATTTGCCTCTGCACGTCAATAAATAATCATTCTTGTTACAGACCAGCAAAGCTTGTTAATTCCAAGGTTGACCACCCATGCTGGCCCTTATTTAATGGTCTAACGTTGAAGATGATAAAATCTAATTCATTTTTTAGTAATCCGATCGACTAACTCCTTTAAGTTTAAATGAACTAAATTATGATCAATATATATATATATATATATATATATATATATATATATATATATATATATATATATATATATATATATATATATATATATATATATATATATATATATATATATATATATATATATATATATATATATATATATATATATATATATATATATATATATATATATATATATATATATATATATATATATATATATATATATATATATATATATATATATATATATATATATATATATATATATATATATATATATATATATATATATATATATATATATATAAATAAATTAGTTTTACTTTTTAATTTTGCTTTTCAAAAAGTAAAATAAAACAATTGTATTGGACGAAAAAATTTAACCCGTCATTGACTTTTATATATTAATCTAATCATTCTGTTCCAAACAAATTTAATAGGTTACGTCACGATACCGTTCATTCATTTTACATATTCTGTCATGACCACGTTTATTCATTTGAACACATTTTGTAGAGTAATAATCTGTTTGGTCAAGTTTTTTTTGGCCAAAAATATTTTTTTCGCTAAAAATATTTTTGGCTAAAAATTAAAGTGTTTGACCAAGCTTTTCGAATAAAAAAAGGTACTTTTGAGGAGAAACATAAGCAGTTTTGGAGAAGAAGAAAAAAAGTAGATTCTCTCCAAAGTTATTTTTTTTTTAGAAGCACTTTTGAAAAAAATACACCTAGAACCAGTTTTTAAAAGCTTGGTCAAACACTAATTGCTACTCAGGACGTATTTTTCAAACTAATTTGTCAAACACAAACTGATTCTCACCAAAAATACTTTTGAAAAAAAAAAATATTTATCAAAATAAGTTGATTTTTATAGCTTGGTCAAACATGCTCTAAATTTGACACTAATTTGCCACCTCTATCAGTCTTAGTCAAGCAAGAAGCTATGTTACTTAGTACTACTTGGTTTGGATTTGTTTCCAGTTGGTCGGTTAGTAGATAAGAGAAACTACATCCACAGCAAAATGGAGCTTGTCACACTCACAGCCACCCCACTAGGAAAACAAAATAAGGTTGGGATAACACTTGCTAGCTGCACCATTGAGAAAAGGTCACTGTTCTTTGCCTCTTCAAGAAATGAAATCATTTTTTAGCAAATTGGGTCAAACTAAATTAGCCAAAACCCAAAAGACAAAAACCATTTGCCCAATTCAAAGTGGAGTTGGATGGTCTACTCAATTTAATGTATCCGTTGACCTCATTTCAATTGCGTTGGCCAACGGAAAAAGGATATAATTTCTCCGTTGACCTCATCACAAACTGCTTTTCATTCACCTAATCTATTCAGATTATAAAATGCTCCAAATGCAATGGCCAAAGTTAGTCGGCTCTACTTTTCCTCTTCAAAAAAGTCCACGCTCGCTTTTTCTATTTTGATTCCTTCTACTATTTGCAATTTGAAAAGCAGGCTAGCGGGTACAAGTAATTGGTGATGCAATATTTTTCACACTCCTAAAAGAATAATGTGTACATATTTAATGAATTTTTAACTATAAGTATAGAGTTTCAATCTTACCCCATTTCCTCGTAATTGGGGGGAGGGGGCAACTTTTAGGGTAAGGAAGTTCCAACCCTCCTCATTTTTGCCTCTAAAATGGGGATGAATAATTTTTCTTCAAATATAGGAGTACACATTATTATTCATGTATATTTTAATATTTAATCTTTTAATTTATTTCTTTATATATATCTAATTATGCTTATGTTATATCTTTATATTATATTAATTTTACATCTTAACTTTGGCGTATAATTTTGATAAATTAATTTTTCATGCATTTATTATTTTTAAGTAAAATGTAAGTTAATTTTATTATATGTTATAACTGTACAAAAAATATATAATCAGTCAAAAAATGAATGCTGCAAATATAAAATATTAGATATTGCAAAATTGAAATGTGCGAACATAAAATATTAGGTGTTGCTAAAATTGAAAAGTACATTAAAATTGAAAATAGAAATAATTGAAAATACATTAAAATAAAATACATAAAAACTACAACTACGGTGAATTGCATAATAACTTAGTAGGGAGGTATGTTGTTTCCAGATATACCAAAATTATTACAGTATTAAGTTATTGTGGCTAAGGATTGTCGTGGTTGTGACTATGGATATTATTGACTTCTTTTATACATTATTTATTGTTGTTCTTCTCGCATAAATTCACGACGAGTCGGATAGATAATAGAAGTCACATCCATCATTAAAACTTTATATTCTTCTTTTATTTCTTTTACTCTTAGTTTTTCTTTTTGAATAGTCAAAACTTCTTTTTTTTAAAGAATTTTTAGCTCGACATATAAGAATTAAGGATAAAGAAGCTTATTTTGTACTTCGTAATGCATTAATAGATCATTTATGGGAGGATACTAGAGGTTGAAGTTTAATATTTATGTAGTATATTAAATAAATTTTATCGTTATATAATATGCATTTAATTAATCTTGTATCGCAATAATTTTACTTTTATTTGAATTATTAGTTAATCTATAATAATTGCTTAGAAATTATATTATTTAAAATTATATGAAATTGTTTTAATGGAAATTATAAATCAATAAAATAAAAGATGAAATTTATTTTATGAAATTAATAAAATTAAAATGAAAGATAATAATATAATATAGAAGAGAAAAAAGGATATTCTCTTTTGGGAGGAAAAATGAGGCAACTGTTGGGCGTAAGTTGTTATCAAAGGGGGGGGGGGACAAAAATAGGGTAAAAGTTGGAGATGCCCTTAGAACCTACTAATTTAAAAGGATTAGTATCTCTGAACCCATAAATTTCAAATCCTGACTCCGCTTCTCAACCTGCTCATATCTGATCCCAAATTCGAATAAGCAAGAGGGTTATATAAGTTGACAATCATCATGAAATGCTAGTATTAGTACCCGCGCGGATGCGCGAACACTAATCATGTCAAATATTTAAGTTATTTGGATTGAATGTAAATAATCTTAAAATTTACATTTTCTTAGTAAATATTGATAATCATTGGATATTAACTACATGAAAAAAATTAAATATTTTTTCTATTTTTCTTTTTTTGATACCATTCTTGCCCCTTAGATCCTAAAAATAGTTAGGAAGCAAAATAATAATAATCTATATTTATGGCAAAACAACCAAATATTGAGACAATGAATGACTCTTTGAATAAGACTTAACTCTTTTATCACTACTTGTACTCTTATTTGGTATGTTGATATCTCTTAAAGATATTTTTTTCTTAAAATTTCAGTTTCTAAATATTACCTTTCAAGTTATAATAATGTAATGAAAATTTTTATTCTTAATTAAAAAATTATTTTAGTTGGCTATCTAAAAATATAAAGAATTCTTTAACTGGTGATTTTTTTACACTATTTTGATATTTGACTTTAACCGTGTTAAATATCTGAGTTATTTGAATTATATGTAAACAACCTTAACATTTAAACTTTCTAAAATAATTATTGATAATCGTCAAATATTAATTAAAAAATACTAATGAAAAAAGACTAACATTTTCTCGATTCTTATAGTGATAATTTTATTTTTGCAAAATTCTTATAGGTATCATTGAAACCTAAATATAGCCACAAAGTAAAATAATAACTTATATTTATGGCAAAGTACAAAAGTTGACCCGATATAAACAATTCTTTGATTACGATACTACTCTTATACTACGGCTTTAACTCTTATTTGATATGATTTTATCTTTCAACAAATATTCTATTTTGAATTTCTAAAACTTTATATATATTATAATAACGCAAGTGAAAATATCATCCTTAATTTATAATTCACCTTAATCGGTTATTTAAAAATTTAAATGATTCTTTGGCCGGAATTTATTTCGGTATGACTCCATATTAAGTATATAAACATATCTAGCTCCGAAATTTGAATTTTTAATAACCTATATATACAAAAAATTTGTTCTTTGAATCATTAAATGTTAAATTATTTAATGTTTATCATAAAATATTGCATATATTATCTTAAAATTGTCAAGTAATTTATTTTTCGACACCATACTTGGTTTAACCTCAATACAAACTACTCAAATTGCATTCGAATTTAATTTCAAGTATCATATTAGTTTGCTAGTAATAGTGATTTTTTTTAAAAACGACAGACAAGGTAAATTAAAAAAAATATTCTAAGATATCCTTATCTTATAATTTATGTATTTTAGTTGGAAAAAAATTGAAATCAATGGGGTTAACTTTAAAAAAATTTAAACTAAAAAAAGATGAAACATAAGAAGAAATTTATTGTAATCTTTTATTTCTTATATTTAGATCTGTCTAAGATTCTATATTTTTTTCCTTTATCTTATTTTTTTATGTCATTTTGTTACAAAATATTCTTTTTATTTCACAATAAAAGGACGAGTTCTAATAAAAATTATCTAGATATGAACTTTAATTATTTTTTAGTCTTTGGTTAAAATTATTCCATATTTTTCTTTTGGCTTTATCTAATCAGCCTAAATAGGTGTTCACTCGACCACTTAAATTAAATAAATTAAATGATATAATTTCTATTATAATAATTTTAAAACTCTCTACTAATGTTCAAAAATATCTTATATTTTTATTATATTTGAATTAAAAAAGTAAAGAGTTTTTCCGAAATAATTTGTTTACATTAAAAAAAAATTACATCAGACCAATTTTTTCTTTATATATACTCTTTGTTACACTTAAAAGTCGCTATAGAAACTATCAATTAGAAACCAATTTCTCTCTTGTTGAGTCTGAAAAAAAAATCACATAATCTAATGATTCAAAATAAATATTCTTCAACGACAAAAATTATTATACCCTTGCAATATTGGCTTGACTATAGCTAAATGAAGGGATTTTAGCTTATATCCTTCATTTCTTGAATGTACTAAATTAAAATTAATGATAACAATTGTATAACCAAAGTTTTGTTACTTATTTGATATCAATTTATGCAAATTGACTCTTCAAACAAATAGTCCGAAGAAGAAAAAAGAAAAACTTTTTTTAATATTGACTGATTTTGTGATGTTTCTTTCTGGAGCATGTATGTTTACTTTATTATATATGTACGTAAGCTTTTATTTGATTTTGTAAACTCTTTTTTGTTATTAGATAAACATAGACGTGTACCTTATATATTACATTTATTTCAAAAAAAATTATTTTATTCAAATCTAGCTGTAGTGTTTCAAAGAACTATACCTATAAGATTATAAATGTGAAAGAGTTATAAAGTAATATGGAATAATATTTTTTTTGCTAATGGCGAAGTAGTATTTAAATAATTAGAAAAAAACAACTAAAGTTCCTAACCGAATTAAGTATGATAACATGATAAAAAAGATAAATTTTATTTTTAATTTAAATTCAAATTTTAGAACTTTATCTATAAATTCAAAATTATCTATATATATATATATATATATATATATATATATATATATATATATATATATATATATATATATATATTAACTTGCCACATATACATTGACATTTATTAACTTGCCACTTGGCTTAACTATAATGTCAATTATATATAGTAACGTTTTTGCTTTAACATATATATAGATTTAATTTCACAATAGAAATATACTTTTGTCGAATATATTTATGTAGTAACTAGTTTAACTGGTTGGAATTTAATTTTCTGCACTAATAATAAAAAATATCGTGTTATTATCAAGATATTTAATAATTATCTATAGTAACTCTAACCTATTTAACTATAAAAGACAAGTGATATTTAGAATACAATTAAATATCGCTTATGACATGTCATTACATCTTTTCCCATTTTCATGCTACAAACTACAAAGTACAATGCATATTGACATTTCCTGAGCTGGCTTGTTAATGATATGATAGCCTAAAACTTGTTTATTTTGCCTAAATAGTGTTTAAAATGAAGCCCTTCACGAGAGGAAAGATTCTTCGAGAATATACCTTTCTCCTTTTATGTGTATACAATGAGAATATAATAATGCAACAACTACAACAAAAATTTATTAATAATTTCACTAATGGGACTGAGGAAGGTAGAAAGGCTATTTCTGGAAGATTTTCAGCTCAAAGACAAAAGATCGTAACAGAAACCAGAAATCACATAAAAGATCTGTAACAAAAAACAGAAACCAGACAACAAGACTATAATGCAAAGAGGTAGAAATAGAGCATCCAACCATTGAGAGGGAGCAAATGAAATTGCAGTTCATAGGAGAAATTGAACAACAAAAGAATTTCAATTGGACAATAAAATTTCATCTTTTTTATTTCAGAATCATTGAAATCAGATACAAAAACGTCTCCTACACTCTCAGGAAATATCATCAAATTAATCTTATTACTACCAGTATAAAAATTGCTATTTATCTCATCGTCAATGCAATCAATCAAAGTGAACAACTCAAAGTCCAATGAGGCCACAAACTCATGATCAGAAAAAATTGCAGACACATATGTTTCCATATCTACCAATTCTTCAAAATCTTGGATCAACTCGAAATTTTGCTCTGAAATTATCGAACTTTCTTCTATATCACTGCATCTAACTGTCACCCAATCTTCTTCCTCAACCCAATCAGGTTTCAAAGTACATGATATTCCTTCATCACCAATCAGCCGTGTGATCCTATCTGCAGGGGAATCAACGGTGATACTTGACTCTAATGAAGAAGATTCCATCACCTCAAACGAATTCCAAAAGCCTTGATCTAAAATACTAGTGGGAGAACCCCTCTTCAACTCTTCAACTTTCAAATAATTAGACCCAATAGATTGCAAAAATGGGTGTTGAAGAAGTTGTTTAGCAGTCCATCGCTCTTTTGGGTCTTTTATCAAACACTTTGCTAAAAATTCAGTAGCGTCGTTGGATAAACAATTTGGGAATTGAGGCACATCCCCTGAATAACCAATTCTATACAGAGCAGAAACATGATCCTTCATATCAGTCCAAGGAGGTGATCCTGTAGCCATTTCAATAATAGTACACCCAAAAGCCCAAATATCAGCTGTAAATCTTTGTTCTTCGCCGCGAGCAACTTCAGGTGCCATAAAAGCCGGTGTGCCAGAAATTACAGAATTCGCAGAATTTTCATCTCGTACAAATTTCCCACATCCCAAATCTGCAATCTTGATACCATCTTGACCAATTAAAATGTTTTGTCCTTTTATGTCACAATGTACAATTCCAATTGAGTGAAGATAATCCAAGCCCTGTAGAATTTGTTGAGCGTAAGATTTTATCACTGACTCATTCAACGAACCTCCTTGTTTCTTGATCAAATCAGAAAGAGTGCCACCTGGTATATACTCCATGAACATGTTGTAAGTGGTCTTATTTTGTTCACTAGTAATGTCAAAGCCAAAGGACTTGACTAAAAATGGTGAATTGAGCTGAGAAATTAGAGAGTACTCTCTTTGTAACATGTTAGAACAAGACAGCTCAGTGGATTTAACAGCAAAGAGCTCCCCTGAGGAATTGGTAGCGAGGGAGACGGTGGCAGAAGAGCCACGACCAATAATTGGACCCCTAGTCCACTCCATTGAAAGAGAGCAAGAAGAGATGAGGAGGAGTTTGGTGTGTGGGTAGTGTGGTTTCAACTTTAGGCAATTCTAATGAAAAAAAAGTATGCTTGGTTGGTATATTTATATGCTCAAAATTTTTTGCCTACAAATGCAGCTAAGTAGTTAATGGTCATTGGTCGAGGTCTTTATTGGGCATTGTCCTTGTGTACAAAGAATCTTTATTATATTATTTGTCCTACGACAGCAATGTATTTCCCTTTTTGTGCTTTCCATTTTTAAGTCTTTTTCTTGTGGTTAGAGGTTTATGTGGTTCCATTAAACTCCTAATTTTGACATGAAATATAATTAATATATAAGATTTATTAAAATCAAAATAAATAATTATAAATACGAGTCCATAACTTTAAAATTATAATAAGTTAATTGTTAAAAATCGTAAAAATTGAACTCATATAGTTTAAATCATGGATTCACCTCTACAATTGTAGTCGGGTTCAATACTTCCAATTTGGATATTTTCACACAGATTAAGAAATTCACCTTTTAATATTAATTTGCAATGAAATTGATCATATTAACCTTTATTATCTCACATAAACACTTCAAGCACATATTACCAACACTATTATTACAAGGGGGTTGCTCTTATGGAAAGCAACCCCCGCTTCCAACCGAGAGGTTGTGAGTTCGAGTCTCCCCAAGAGCAAAGGTGGGTAGTTCTTGGAGGGAAGAATGCCAGGGGTCTATTTGGAAACAACCTCTCTACCCCAGGGTAGGGGTAAGGTCCGCATACACACTATCCTCCTCAGACCTCACTAAGTGGGATTATACTGGGTTGTTGTTGTTGTTTGTTGTTATTATTTCAAGGACAATGTAAGAAAAAAAATATTTAATTTATTCTTGAAATCTAGAAAAATCACTTATTTTGAATTATAAGAAAAAAAAATCAAAAATTACTTATTTTGGACCGAAGAGAGTATATATTTTTACATAATATTAAGCTAATAAGATATTTTTTATAGATAATTAATTTAGTGTACATTTTTTAATTTATCAAATTTAATTTGCCTCTTCCTCTAAGTTTGAGGCAAGAAATGTTAAGTGGAGAGTGAAGCACGTAGCAAAAAAAGAGGAATTGACAGCTTTGGCCGACTGCGGGCGGCATTTCTTTAGCTCTAAAAAAAAGCCGTCCACATGAATACACGTGAGCATGTGCCTTTAATTGCGCTAACACCGCTACGCAATATCTGACCAATCGTATTGCTCCGCTTTCACTTCAAATTGCGGCGCGTTTACTGTTTGCGCAAGGGACACGGAAACGGGCCGCGTTTTAAACCGTTACCGAGTAAAGTGCTTCTCTACTATTTAAAATCTGTTTGAAAGGTCAATTCTGGTCTTTAAACTAACCCTATAAGACTTGGCAAGTCGTTGCGTGATTGCAGTTTCAGTTTTTCCCATGTGAAACTAAGAACAAATTGTATGTTCACATTGTTAGAAAATTGTATTTTCTATTCACATTAAAAAGTCAAACTAAAATAACTATAAGTAATTAAGCAAAGTCTTGTGCTTTCACATTTCACAGTAGGTATAACATAAAGCCTTTAAGCTTGCAGGCAATTGCGTTGAAAGTGCATATATTTTTATTTTCTCATTTTGTTGAAACTCATCATTTTTGTTTACCGAGTAAATGTAGTTTCTTCAAAACGTTCACAAATCACATACATTTTAAGTTCTTAAACTATCTTCCCAATGTGCTTACAAATGTGAAAGTAAGACCAAACAAATGTTCACATGGTTCATGTATATTGCATATTCTGATTTAAAAGTCCACCTAAAATTTAACTAGAAGCAAAGTCTTGCGAGTTTTTTTTAATACAAAGTCAACTCATCAAATTTCATTCAAGTCGTATTTTACGTAATAATTCCCTTGAGCATGCCGTCAATTCAGTATACTGTATATGCAGTTTTCTTTTCCGCATAGTTGAAACTCATAATTTTTGTTTCCCCAGTATGCATACTTTCTTTGAGGTTCACATACAATCTACCTTTCTGTTTCACCAAAAAAAAAATACGGATCTTGGTTCAAATAATTAAATTTATATAATTAAGGGTTAATCTTAATTAGCAATAATATTTCTAGATGAAGCTTTCAAAAGTGTGATAAACAGAAGATGGGTTCGGTCAGATAATGATAACAACATGCAATAACTGTTCTAGAAAGCACGAGCAATAACGTAGCATTCAATAATAGTGAATATCAATAAATGACATTAAAGTAAATAGAATGAATGATTCACCCAATAAAGGATGAAATAGATCTATTTTCCTCTTGATATTAATGATGAATGATAGATAAATCCTTGAATATTCGAGTATTCTCGGATCTCATAAAAAAGTATGGACAAGAATCCTAGTAAAAAGTGGTATTTGTATCTTATAGAGAGAGAGAGAGAGGGAAACGACCATTGTTGAGATCTTGACTACGGCTCTTGTCGACACTTCGACGAGGAACTTGCTGCTTCTTGGGTCATTTTGACTAACGACGAATTGAGAACTCTTCCTTTAGTATTATCTTTGCTTAAATACTATAGAGATAGATTTTGACCTATACAATTAGTCTCTCCGCTTATTGAGACAAGCTTCAGGCGAGATCAATGAGCGAATTTTCTCGTTCTGGTCGAAACAATTGAGCGAGCAGTTTAGATCGTGGTGGTCATAGCAAACCAGCAGTGTGGCCATATATAAACCACTTATTTCAAAACATCTCGAATTTCTGATCGGTTTGTTGAATTTTGGTTGTCCAAATTTAGGATGACGTCATGCGTCATTGTGATACATTTTTCCAATATGTTGCTTTGTTTCACGTATGTCCCTTGATTGAATATGCCGCTTCGATTACGGGGCCAGTAATGATGAACCATTTCCGTTCTAGTGCTCAGGTTCTTATAAATAGAGATGTGAGGGTGTGATTTAGAAGTTTTAAACTTTCTACTTTGAATCATATCTCTTTCTTTCTTCTCTCTGACTTGACACTTTTCCTCTCTATTCTAGGGGCTTTCATCGTTTTCAATTCTTCATTGCTTGATACTTCCCTTTCTTCTCATAAAATATTACTAACGTACCTTCCAAGCCTAGTGAGAGAAGTGATGCAATCCCTTTAGTGATGGTGCTCCCTCTTCATGGGGGAAATGCTTCTGCCGCCATCGAGGACAGAGGCTTCCCTTTGGTGGAGGAGATAATTCCTCGTAATTCTGATACTAGGTCTGAATTCTCAAAATCCCCTGACGTCGACCCTAGAACCTTTCGTTCAGTGATGACGGAGAAGGAATTGAGATAACTTAGGGTTAAGTACAGCATTATCGATCACCTCGAATTAATCTCGACTAGGTGGTATACGATGCGGATCCATCACCTGGATATTGCGCCTTTTATGCCTACCCTTCCAAGTCGCCTATAATAGCCTTCTCCTTCCGCTAGCGGAGAAATTTTGCCTATATTATGGCATCTTCCCAGCATAGCTTGCCTTACATGTTTACAAGCTCATAAGGATGCTCACCAAATTCGCCGAGCTGGCCGGGGTCGAACTCATACTTCGATATTTGATACACATGTGCCCCTAGATTTTATAGAGGGAAGATATTAAACCTTCTCCACCGAGGAGGTAAATGCTTGGTGGTCAAAATGGACGACAAAGCTAACTGCCAATTTTGGTTAAACTACTTCTTCGTCATAATTGAAGATGTGGGGGCCAACGTCGATAATTTTCTTGAGGTTTGGAATTATACTCGTAAGTACCTAGTTTACTCGTTCGTATGTGTCTGATTTTTTTTCCTTCCTTGGTTGTGGGTTCTAATTTCTGGTCCTTTTTTTGTGCAGCCAATATCTCTCTTCCCCCTTTGGTCGAAGGCATTCCCAACTAGGCTATTCAGCTCCTCTCTCATATCATGGGGATCCGTGAATGGCCAGGCTTCTTCAAGATATTTTGGATCTCCCCTTAGCTGGTAAGTCCCTTATTTTTGTTAGAGTCTTGGTTTCTTTTCTTTTTGTTGATCTTCCCTTTACCTATGTTTTTACTAGCTTCAACCAGTGGACCTTCGACGAGGTCGAGAGCTCCCACCCCTTCATTCTATAAAATAAAAGTTGGTGTGCCCTTAACTTCCACTCCATCTACGATGGTGGCTATTTTTACTCGCGCCTCAATCCATCATGTTGCGTCTAGTTCTGCTCCTTCTGTGGTCGTTGGGGCTTCGACAACGAAGACCTCGTCCTCTCTTATATATTGTCTTAGAGTTGAAGACGATGAACTTATGCGGGGCGAGGGGGATTTGATACCCTTTAAGAGGAGATCTGTAGATGCCGTCGACGAGGTCGCCAGGGCCATTGACTCTATGGCGGGTGACTTTTCACTACATGAGATGGCAACCATGACTATTGGTGATGATATTGAGCCGGAGACTAAGACTCTGAGGTTGAAGGAAACCAAAGTGGATACGCCTTCTATGGAGGCGAATGCGGAGAGATCAGCTGCTGATGTTCCCGATACTTCGAGGCGAGAGGAGGCATCGACTTCCTAGTTGGCTACGGATGCTTCTTTGTTGACCAATGAGAAAGTTAAAGGTGTTGCCGAAGAAGATGTTGAGATAGGTTAGGATGTTGATGTGGATGATCTAAAGATGATGGAGGAGGGTTTTACCCAACTTGAGATAAGGTTTCAGTGGTTTGTGAGGACCATTGCAATCCATATATGCGACTTGTTGAAAAACAAAGAGAACGTGGTTCTTGCCCTTGGCCCATTTTACCAAAAAATTAGAGGATATGACCCAAGAATTGGATGACATCACCTTGTCAAGGATCATTGCCGATCTTGCTCTTAGGGGGGTGCTTGGTGTTTTGTCCTTCTCTTTTTTGTCATTGTTAGCAAGGGAATTTTCATATTTGCCCTTATTTCTTTTTCTTTTTATGATTACAGAATGTGATTTTGGAGATTGAAAGTACCCGAAGGAAGGAGAAGCATAGGGAAATATTTTTCAGGTTGAAAAATACATATTTTGAGTACTACGACAAGTACTAGGAATTTTGCATGCGGTTTTATAAGGGAAATAATATGCATGCCCTTCGTGATGACTTAAAGGAGAAGGATGAAGAGTTGGTGAGAGTCATCAGAAGTGTAGAGTCCGTGAGGAGACGTTTAGGCGTAGGTAAGAGGAAAATGAGATCAGCAAGGCCGTGGAGGCCTAGTATAATGACCTTCAGGCACAAGTTGTCGAGTTTTGCGGGCAATTAGAAGAATGTCAGCTTTAGCTGGAGGTCTTTATTGGTGAAGTTGCAGAGAAGCAGAGTGATCTTGAGAAGGCGAAGTCTCCTTGTTTGAAGGCTACGAGGAAATTGAAGATGCTAGAGTTGGAAAATAAGACTCTCTAGGCTGAGCGTGATATTAAACAGTCCACGGTAAAGGTAAAAGAGGATCGAATAGAGGAGAGTATCGGAGAGCTAAAGAAACACAACTTCATCCTCTATGATCGGGTGACTGTTTTAAAGGCTAAGAAGGACCAACTACTTGCACAATCATCTTCTTCTCGTCCTTTAGATTTTCCCAATGTTCCTCGAGGCTCAGTTGTACATGATTCCAAATTTGCATGAGGCGAGGTCTATTTCTACGAACGCCCTTGATGATGTTCGTGTTAAGGCCCGCGAAGCTTGGGTCGCTTGTGGGTATGATTCTGCCATGCTTGAGGCCATTGATAACGAAAGGGATAGGGGTATGGATCAACATAAACATAATGCCTGATATGATGTTGCATACCTTGAGGGTGAAGGTGACGATGGCGAGAGAGATCAAGACGGACGAGGTATCGATGGCCAAGACTTGTGTATTTTTTCCGGTGTCTTCATGAACCTTTTTAAAAATGTTTAAGTATGAAATGCCAAGGTTGTTCTCTATATCTGCTTCCTTTCCTATGGTTTATTTCCTGTGGCAATACCATCTCGATCCTCCGGGCCACATTGGCCGCCTCTTAAAAAGTAATACCACTCCCCGCCTCTCTAGCCATATGGAAATGAATAGTCTAGATCAAACCATCAAAAAATCTCCTCACCCTCTCCTCCCAGTGAGGAGTATGACAAGAGCATGGCGAGCTAGATCGATAAACCTGGTCTCATACTGAGTGACTGTCATAGAACCCTGCTGGAAGTGCTCAAACTACCTCCGATAAGCATCACTCTGAGTAACCTATAGAAACCTCTCCAAGAACAACTCTGAAAACTGATCCCAAGTCAAAGAAGGCGACCCTGCTGGTTTGGCTAAACAAAAATCCCTCCACTAAGCCTTAGCGGATCTCGATAGGCGAAATGCAGCGAAATCAACTCCATTGGACTCCATAATGCCCATGTTCTATAGAACCTCGTAGCAGTTATATAAGAAATCCTGGGGGTCCTTAGGAGAAGTACCGCTGGATGTAGTAGTGAAGAGCTTGGTGAACCTATCCAGCCTCCACAAAGCATCTGCGGATATAGTCGTGCCATCCGGTCTGAGCAACTACCCCTTGCTGAACTGCCATAACTGGCTGAACCACTGGAACCTGACCCTGGGAGGCTACCTGCTCTGGAGTATGTACGGTAGGAGTCTGGGCTCCTCCTCCAGCTTGAGAAGTAGTTGGTGCTACAGGAAGCAATCCTGCTCGGGTGACACTCTCCATGAGGCCCACCAATCGGACCAAAGCGTCCTCAAGAACTAGGGTAGCAATAAACCCTTCTGGGACCTGAGCTGGGCCTACCAAAACTTCTGCGGCTGGGGCCGGAACCTCATCGTCAATGTCAACCTGAGGCTCTGCCGCTGGTGTTGTTGTTGTCCGACCTAAGCTCTGCCCCTACCTCGGCCTATTGCACGACCTCGTCCTCTGCTCCTAGCGGGAGCTGCCTGGTGCTCGTACTTCTGATCAGTAGATGAGGAAGCGCGTGTTCTCTCCATCTACAAAAGAACATAGTAGGAATTAAATTGGCATTGAGAAACAGAACCGCACCACAAGAAAGAACTCTGTAGCCTCTGGGATAAATACAGACGTCTCTGTACCGATCCCTCATACTCTACTAAGTTTGTATGTGAGTTGCGAGACCTATGTAACCTAGTGTTCTGATACCAACTTGTCACGACCAGGATTCCCCACCTTCGAGAGTCGTGATGGCGCCTACTATTAGGAGCTAGGTAAGCCAATTATTTATTACCTTTTTTAGCAAACATCAACAATTTTATAAAATGAAACATGTAATAATATAATCGTAAGTCTCAAATGTAAATAACTGAAACATATGCGGAAGTTCCAATACAAAACTCTACCCAAGACTAGTTCCGCAATACTCACGGACTTCTAAGATTTTACTAAATACAATAGTCTGAAAGAAGTCGTAATTTTTTTGTTTCAGTACAAAGGATAACAAATTGAAAACTAAATATAGAGGAGATTCCGGGCCCACGAATGTCAGCACGGATACCTCAGTGTCTCTGGACAGAAAGACTACTCCCAATCTACTGTTGTTGTCCAAAAGCTGCTTCAACACCTGTGCAAAAGAGCACAGAAGTGTAACATCAGCATAACCGACCCCATGTGCTGGTAAGAGTCTAGCCTAACCCCGGTGAAGTAGTGACGAGGCTAGACTGGATATCACATAAGCCTGTGCAGCTATTATATACGAGTACAACGGAAAATAGCAGAAACATAACAATTTAAACTGGGGAGGGGAACATACTTCAAGGGTAACAGTTAGAAACAAATATCAGAAATAAAGGTAAGTACATCTACAATTTAACTTCTAATAAATAATGAACATACAAGACAACTTTCATATTCAACTCATCTCATTGCAGGCATGCAACCCGATCCCATTTCTCAATATCTCGTGGTAGGCGTACCACCCGCTCCCATTTTAATATCTCATAGTGGTAGGCATATCACTCGCTCCCATTTCAATATATCGTATGTGGTAGGCGTTCCACTCGCTCCCTTTTTAATATATCATGTAGTAGGCGTACCACTCGCTCCCTTTTTAATATATCATGTGGTAGGCGAACCACTCGCTCCCATTTCAACATATCAGGTGGTTGGCGTACCACCTGCTCCCAATTTCGTTACAACACAATATCACGAAGAAATCCCAACAAGGGAGTAAGGCAATATAATAAACTTCCCGGCAAGGGATCAAGACAATATAGCAAGTTCCCCGACAATTGAACAAAATAATATAATGTTTTCCCGGCAAGGGGACAAGAAATATCAAATCAACTATCCCGGCAAGGCATATTCCAGCTATAACCAAACCTATTAAATTTCTGCTTAACACAAATAATACCAATGCTCAGTCATAACAATTACTTGCTCGATTTTAAAGATCTTCAACCAAGACTTCATAAGCATCATTTTAGATTACAACGACTTAGTTGTTTAAGACTCACGGTCATGCTAGACACCAATGTATAGATACTCATCACCATGCCTATACATCATACTCGATCAATTAGCAAGAAGCAAACAAGACTCAACTTCTATTCCCTCGAGCTAGGGTTAAACGAAACACTTACCTCAATGCTTCAAACTCAACTCAAGTCTCAAGTATAGTTTTACCGCTCGATTCTGCCACAATACCGCTCAAATCTATACATAAATTACTTGAATACATTAACAAATGCTAATTGAATCAATTTGAATGCATAAAAATGAATTTCCCATAGTTTTGCCAAAAAGTCCAAAAATACCCTCGGGGCCATGTGGTCAAAACTCAAGGTTCGAACTAAAACCTCATTACCCATTCCCCCATGAACTCGAATATACAAGTTATTTTGGAATCGGACCTCGAATTGAGGTCCAAAACCCCAATTTTAGAAAATCTAGGTTCTACCCTAAGTTCCCAAATTTCCCCATTAAAATCTTTGTTATGAAGTTGAATTTATGTTTAAAGATGTTGAGTAAAGATAATAAGTTAGAAATCACTTACCAATCGTTTTGGAGAAGAAGAATCGTTTGGAAAATCGCCTCTTATGTTTTGGATTTTGAAAAAGTAAAAAATAACTGAAAATCCCGACCTTTTATACCCTCCTGAAGGCTCAGCGTGAACCGCACAAAAATGCACCACGGCCGCGCTGAGGAGCTGGAATCACCTTCTCTGAACCCACCCAGTATGGACTGCCTGATTTGGAGTGCGACGCAACGGAGGAATGGACCAAATCCCACTCTCTGAATCTCCCAGCGGACTGCGCTAATATGGCACGCAGATGCACTGCTCGACCTAGGACCACTGGCCCTCTAAACCTAGCCACGCGGACCGAACCTAAATGCACGGTCACGCGGCTTCCAGCGTATCCGCGTGGAGTCGACCACGGGCGCGTTGGGGGCCTTGCAATCCCTGAACCTGCAACCATCTGCTATTTGTAAGCCTAAGACCTCTCAGGACCTACTCAAAATTCACCCGAGTACTTGGAGTTCCAAATCGAACATACATATAAACTTAAAAACATACTACAGACTCATCTGTGCAATCAGTTCGCCCAAAAAACATCATTAATCATCAAATTAGGCCTCAAGACCCATGATTTTCTTCCAATTTTTCATAGAACATCAAGTTAGAGTTCTAGTTCAAAACACGTCTAATGACATCCAAATTAAACCCAACTTTACAGCAATTGCTTAAACCATATATTAGACTTGTACCAGGCATCAGAACTAAAATACGAGCCTGATACCACAGTCTTTTAATCAAATTTCACTTTCCAAATTCCTTAATTATTTTTAAAAGAAAATTCCGCATAAAAATTTGTTTCTCGGACTTGGGACCTCGGAATTTGACTCCGAACATACATCCAAGTCCTGTAATTTCCTACGGGCCCTCTAGAACTGCCAAATTACGACTCCGGGTTCGTTTGCCCAAAACATTAACCGAAGTCAAACTTAACCAATTAAATCCCAAGATTTATTATCTTTTTCGCAAATTTCATATTTAAACGTTTTGGCTACGCGTCCGGACTATGCATATGAATCGAGGAAACCCCAAGTGAGGTTTTTACGGCCTCAGAAGTACAGAGTGAGTTAAAATACAGGTGATGAACCTTTTGGGTCATCACATTGTCTGTGATGGGCTATATTCATGTTATTCGGTAACTGTTCTTCTCATCTCCAGTTGGAATGCTTCTTTGCTCACTTGCTCATGCAACGGTTGTGTTCCTGTTTATGCAAATAGCAGAAGATAAACCAATATGAGATATTCCTTACCTCAATTTGACGAGCTAATGAACGAGAGTAGCCTCATATCATTGTTCGCTCTGCCTGACTAAAAAGTGATTGATGGAACGGTAGTTTGTCAATTTGGCAACCGTATTCGGCCTTACCTTCCTTACCTTATTTCTCCCCCTCTCCTTTTTTACATGCTCTGTCTCTGCATGGGTTGAGTTTGCGCACCATTACGTGGGTCATCCCATAAGATGTGTGCATTCTCTTACGTGATTTGCGCAACGGGCACCGTCTTCTCTTGCAAGCTTTGCGTGGATATTGGCTGTAACTTCTGCTTCTATGTAGCATAGTGCTTTACATCAGCGTGTGAGGTTTACTTGCTACTCTTTATGGTGGGTAATTTCATCGGTTTTGGATGTGAAGGAGGCTAGAAATTTGGCTAAAAAATTCTCATAGACTGCGCCAAATTATTCAACCAAAAAATATGGAAACATTTTCGATTAAATCAATGAATGATAATAATGGAGTAAATCTTGGTCAAGTGTAACCAACTTTTGATCTGAATATATATTGCAAGATGATGAATGAACAAGAGGAGCAATCACTGTTTAATGATGTTGATATTTCATCTCAGATGAAGTAGAGACAATAACAATAACAACCTAGTATGATCCCACAAGTGGGGTCTTGGGAGAGTAATATGTACGCAGACCTTATCCGTACCCCGAGGGGCAGAGAGGCTGTTTCCAGATGAAGTAGAGAGAAAAGTCGTTTTACATCTTTTACAAGAAATTTTCAGAGCAAGAGTGAAGAGGAGAAGTCCCACTTTTTTCGATGAATTCCCTGCTATATATAGTTTCAGGATCTTTGTTGTGTTCTATGACCGACATGCCTTCATACAATGCTCTTTTCAATCGTTATTTGGGTATCATTCTTATCATACACTATCGACGCTTGGGTCGAAACTGGTCGTGGTGCTTCTCTTTATTTCGCCACCCAGGCGGGGTCCCAACTTGATCGACCATTGCCATTAGATTTTGACCTATACAATAATACACAAAAGGTGTATTTGTTTTTGGATAGCCTACACATTTTATTTAATCTTTGCATAACTACCTATAAATAAAGTTCCAGGAGAATTATACCTACATTTAATCCCCCAAAATGCTAGCGTCATTGGCACTTGAGTATTCGCGATATTGCTGGAATGCTGGCTACTAGCTACGTAACAATTAATTTTAAACCAATGGAGTCTTTCTTTTTAATTCCTTAATTACACTAAATAAGGAGAGAGAGGAATAATAAAAGTCAAATGATATGCAACTGCTCTATATCGTCCATAATAATTGACCAATTTATCTTGGACATATCCATTAAGAAAATACTAAAATATACACATAACTAGTTAGTATGATTAAACTCTCCTGAATTAAATGTTGCAGCATAATTTAATGTGACGAGTAAAAGACTTTTAGGAATAAATAAATAAGGGTAATTTTAAAAATAAATTAAATTTTTTCTTGATTATATAAATAAATATTTATTTTAAACAAAAAAAAAAAGTAATCTAACTTATTATGGACTGATGAAAGTATAAATTAATCAGAATAGTAAATTTGGAATACCACGTGATTTTTGTTTCAAAGACTAGAACTGCAGTAATGAGCAATTTGGAGCTCATGGAAAAACTGCATCTTGTGGCAGTAAAAAGGAGGTAAAGGCAGCACATAGCTTTAACCTTTAATATCCAATTAAAGGCCATTGCGTGCGCCAACCTGACGTATCATATCGCTCAGCCACAAAAAAAGAAATCCACGACACGATTAAAGCATTTAGTTCTTTGTAGTTTTGGTCGAACTACCACCACTTAGTTTGGTAATTTAGGTAAAAAGCTAGAAAGATAGAGGAGGTAAATTGAAAGCCAACTTAACGGCTGCAAAGTTGGTACAACAAACCTCGCTTCATAAATTAGAATCCAGAAGCTCATGAACAGAAAGTCACAACCGCCCACACCTGCCCTCCGAGATAAGATAAGCTACAATCTAGTATATCCATTTGGATTTTACATGCCATTGATATGTGGTCTAATATATTCTTTTACATTATTAATTTGTATGTATTCTGTTTTACATAATAATATTGTATGTAGTGCATATCCTTGTTGATAAAACCTATATCTGAAATTCATGACGTATAATAGAGCACATCATACGCATAATATTTGAGCAAATCTTAAGTTACAATTTATGCCTAAATTAATGGCAAAACGTGAGATTTGTTGTTTTTTGCTATTCGTATGACTGTGACTAAATTTTTCTATTATATAGAAAAGAGAAGGGATGTTGACCAAGGGTATTATGGTCATTTAAAAATATAACCACATTGTTTGCTTGTACAATAGGCTTAAAAGATTGATTTTGGGTTTGTAATAAGGGAAAAACCCAAAAGTAACATAGCGCAAACCATTGAATTCTTGTGAACCCACTTCCCATTCAACCTTGTCACGACCCCAAATCCGGTCGTGATGGCGCCCAGCACATTGCTAAGCCAGCCTGACCAATCAATATAAACAACGGAGCTAGAAGCTCTCTTTTATCCCATTTAAGCATATTAAATCACAAAGCAATAGCAATACAAATAACGAAAACAGGGAACCAAGTCCCATAATACATCAACTCCCATAGACCAAGGGTCAAGAGTCATGAGCCTCTAAAGAACATAAGTGTATAAAGGTTTACAAAATACCAAGTGCGGAAAGAAATGTCAATACAAAATCAAAAGACAGTAGGAAGGAATATCGGGTCCTGCGGACTCTGCAGCTACCTCGAATATCCACAAACGTCGCCTCGCACAGCTACTGGATCACTGCTGAGAGGTACCTGGATCTACACACAAGGTGCAGGGAGTAAAATGAGTACCGCCAGACTCAGTGGTAATAAACAAGGGTAAGACAACGCAGATAAGAAATCCGCAATAAAGCACTATGTAAAACTATAATCAGCTACCCTGTCATAGAATCAATATTCACTGTACCTGTACCAACAAATACCAATAAATAGCATAACAGCCAGCAGATGTAGCTAAATGCAATGCAATGCATGATATGACCGCTACGGCGTGTAGCCCGACTCTCCAATTTTGGGTACCCGTGCTCACTGTGGGGGTTCAGACTCCAGAGGGGCTCCTACAGCCCAAGCACATCTCATAGAGATATTCTCGCGGCGTGCAGTCCGATCCAACATATATCCTGCTGCGGCGTGCAGCCCGATCCACTACTAGTCAGCTAATATGCAGATACAGCCTCGCAAGCTCAAAAGTAGTTTTTGAAAACTCTTTTATCATTTTTCAGTTGGAAAACAGTAATATCAAGTTCCAGAGATTGGAATTAGCATAATAACAAAAATAGCTGCGGACTAGTAGTAAACTAGCATGTCTATATGATAAGACAATGATAACGATCCTCGCGGGATCCAATAACTTGGCTCACGGCCCATATGTATACTCAACCGCCCAAGAAGGGGGTTCCTCGGCTCAAGAGTGGCCATTATCACAATATATATATATATATATATATGCAACCATCCGAGAAGGAGGTTCGACGGCTCTAGAATAGCCAATAATACAATATCAACAGATTGGACTAATATGTAGTCTCCAGTTCATGATCGACCCCGCACTCTCAAGAGTGTGCGTGTCTCGCCGCTATACAGCGTCAGAAAGTGGTATACCGGGGTTTCGAACCCGCTGGTCATCACCCACATCTATTACTCACCTCAATACGGCGCGACGACTACTCCGCAATGCCCTTGCCATGAGAATCAAGCTCCGTACGCGTAGAATCTGATCAAATACAGTAAAAATACAACAATTTAGGCCAATGGGACGACACCCAATCAATACAACTCAATTTACATCAAGATTCCCAAAGTTGTCAAAACCCGAGCCCCGGGCCCACATTCCGAAAATTTACGAAATTCACATTTCTGGAACCCTCGTCTCAATACGAGTCTAAGCATATCAATTTTACCAAAATCGGACTCCATTTGCCCATTCGAAACCTTGATTTTCTAAAGTCCAAGACTAGGGCTAAATCCTCCATAATTACCCCAAATTCCTCCATTTTCATGATATAATTGCATGATATTATCAATACTAATCATAATATGAGTTCATAGTTGATTACCTGATGATTTCCCTTGATTTCCTCCTCAAAATCGCCCAAAATCGCCCTTAAGCCGAGACCCCCAAATGTAAAAATGTTTCTGAAATTTTTCTAACTTCTGATACACTTACTTACAGCGATTTTCGCTTCTGCGGAACATTTTCCGCTTCTACGCTCCCGTATCCGCGACCAAAGGGTCGCTTCTGCGGTTACAGGCCTAGCCGGCCATTTCCGCTTCTGCGATATACGGACCGCCTCTGCGCGTCCGCTTCTGCGAAGACTCGACCGCTCCTGCGGAAATTTCCGCTTCTGCGGCTAGGTGTCCGCTTCCGCGGACTCGCCTAAGCGTCTAGCCTTCCGCTTCTGCGATACTTCCCCCATAGCCCTTGGCCGCTTCTGCGGCTCAACATCCGCTTCAGCGGTGCCGCACCTGCGGGCTCCTTTCCGCTTCCGCGATCACAAGCGCTTCTGCGCTCCAATATCCGCTTCTGCGGACTCGCTCCTGCGACCACATTTCCGCAGGAGCGAAAATGACAGAACCAGAACTCTCAACCTGAAATTTCCATGATTTTTCTTCCGTTTAACCATCCGAAAACACCCCGAGGCCCCCGGGACCTCATCCGAACATACCAACACATCTTAATACCTTATTCGAACTTGCTCCAATCCTCAAAACACGTCTAACAACATCAAAACTCATAATTCGCATCGAATTCAAGCCTAAATTCCTTAAAACATTCCAAATTACACATTCAATCAAAAACCCGACCAAACGACGTCCGAATGACCTGAAATTTTGCAGCACATCCAAAATCACCTAACGAAGCTACTGCAACTGTCGGAATTCCATTCCAACCCCCGGATCAAAATCTCACCTATCATCCGGATTTCGCCAAAATTCAACCTTAGCCAATTCAAGCCTATTTCTACACCGGGCCTCCAAATTCAATTCCGATCGCTCCCCTAAGTCATAAATGATCCCCCGGAACTAGTCGAATCATCGGAATCCGATTCCGAGCACTCTAACTCAATAGTCAACTCTTGGTTGACTTTTCATATTCAAGCTTTCTTCAAACATGCTATTTGTTTCATTTTCAATCCAAATCACTCCTAACTCACCCGATATACTCTAATACCGTTTTAAAAGCATAATATATGTAAATGCAAGGTAATGGGGTGGTAATTCCCGTAACGACGGGCCGGGTCGTTACATTCTCCCCAACTTAAACAAACGCTCGTCCGCGAGCGGGTTAAGAAACATACCCGGAGCATCAAATAAGTGTGGATATCTGCTCCGCATTTCCTGCTCGGTCTCCCAAGTTGCTTCCTCCACAGGACGACCTCTCCACTGCACTTTCACTGAAGCTATATCCTTAGATCTCAGCTTACGAACCTGTCGACCCAAAATGGCTACTGGTTCCACATCCTGTATCGTGCTGAAGTCCAACACATGAGACGGGTCTCCGACATACTTCCGGAGCATAGATACATGGAACACCGGGTGAACTCCCGACAAACCGGGTGGCAAAGCAAGCATATAAGCCACCTCCCCAACTTTCCTAAGCACCTCAAAAGGTCCAATGAACCTTGGGCTCAACTTTCCTTTCTTTCCAAACCTCATAACACCCTTCATAGGCGAAACTTTCAACAACACCTTCTCACCTACTGAATAAGACACATCTCGGACCTTTCGGTCTGCATAACTCTTCTGACGCGACTGAGCTGTGCGAAGTCTCTCCTGAATCACCTTCACCTTATCTAAGGCATCTTGGACTAACTCTGTCCCTAACAACCTAGCCTCGCCGGGCTCGAACCAACCAACTGGAGACCTACACCGCCTCCCATATAAAGCTTCATACGGCGCCATCTGAATGCTGGACTGATAGCTATTATTATAAGCAAACTCCGCTAAAGGCAAATAATCAGCCCATGAACCACCAAAATCAATGACACAAGCACGCAACATGTCCTCCAATATCTGAATAGTACGCTCGGACTGCCCATCCGTCTGTGGATGAAATGCCGTGCTCAACTCTACCTGTGACCCCAACTCTCGCTGAAATGTCCTCCAGAACTGAGATGTGAACTGGGTACCTCTGTCCGATATAATGGAAATAGGAACTCCATGCAACCTCACTATCTCACGGATGAATATCTCCGCCAGCCGCTCCGAGGAATAAGTAGTACACACTGGGATGAAGTGAGCTGACTTAGTCAGTCTATCCACAATCACCCAAACTGAATCAAACTTCCTCGCTGTCCGAGAGAGTCCACTAACAAAGTCCATAGTTATTCTTTCCCACTTCCACTCCGGAATATCAATACGCTCGAATACACCACCAGGTCTCTGATGCTCATACTTGACCTGCTGACAGTTTAGACACCGAGCCACATGGCTCACAATATCTTTCTTCATCTTTCTCCACCAGCAATGCTGCTTCAAATCCTGGTACATCTTCGCGGCTCCTGGATGAATAGAATACCGCGAGATATGGGCTTCCTCCAATATCAATTCACGAAGGCCGTCAACATTGGGCACGCATATCCGGCCCTGCATCCGCAACACACCATCACTATCAATAGTGACATCCCTAGCATCATCATGCTGAACTCTGTCCTTAAGGACAAGTAAGTGTGGATCATCATACTGGCGCTCTCGAATACGATCATATAAAGAAGAACGAGCTACTACATAAGCCATCACCCGACCGGGCTCAGAAATATCCAGCCTTACCATCTGATTAGCTAACGCCTGAACATCAACTGCTAGGGGTCTCTCCCCAACTGGAATATACGCCAAACTGCCCATACTAATAGCCTTCCGGCTCAATGCATCAGCCACTACATTGGCTTTCCCGGGATGATACAAGATAGTAATATCATAGTCTTTAAGCAATTCAAGCCATCTCCGCTGCCTCAAATTTAGATCTTTTTGCTTAAACAAATGCTAAAGACTGCGATGATCAGTATACACCTCACAAGAGAAACTATACAGGTAATGTCTCCAAATCTTCAGAGTGTAAACTATGGTTGCTAGCTCCAAATCATGTACATGGTAATTCTTCTCATTGGGCTTCAACTGGCGAGAAGCATAAGCAATGACCCTACCCTCCTGCATAAATACATAACCAATGCTAACTCCCGAGGAATCACAATACACAATATAAGGATCTAAAGCTGTCGGCAGTATCAAGACTGGTGCCATGGTCAATGCTGTCTTGAGCTTCCGAAAGCTCTCCTCACACTCCTCGGACTACACAAAAGGAACACCCTTCTGAGTCAATCTAGTCAAGGGTGAACCAATGGAAGAGAATCCCTGAACAAATCGGTTATAATACCATGCAAATCCCATGAAACTATGAATCTCAGTAGCTGAGGTCGGTCTAGGCCAACTTTGCACCGCGTCTATCTTCTTCGGATCCACCTGAATACCATCACTGGACACCATGTGTCCTGAGAATGCCACGGACTTGAGCCAGAACTCACACTTGGAGAACTTGGCATACAACTTCTCCTCCCGCAACCTCTGTAATACAACTCTCAAATGCTGAGCATGCTCCTCCTGACTACGGGAGTAGACTAGAATGTCATCAATGAACACAATCACAAATGAATCCAAATAAGGCCTGAACACACTGTTCATCAGATGCATAAATGCTGCTGGAGCGTTGGTCAGCCCAAACGACATCACAAGGAACTCATAGTGACCATATCCGGTCCGGAATGCAGTTTTCATAATGTCAGTCTCTCTAATCTTCAGCTGATGGTAGCCTGAACGAAGATCAATCTTCGAGAACACCCTAGCTCCCTGGAGCCGATCAAACAAATCATCAATACGAGGCAGAGGATAATTATTCTTCACTGTTGCTTTGTTTAGCTGCCTATAGTCAATACACATCCTCATAGACCCGTCCTTCTTCTTAACAAACAGGACTGGTGCACCCCACGGCGATACACTCGGCCGAATAAACCCCTTATCTAGGAGCTCCTGACGCTGCTCTTTCAGTTCTTTCAACTCAGCTGGTGCCACCCGATAAGGAGGAATGGATATGGGCTGAGTGCCCGGCACCAAGCCAATGCCAAAATCAATATCCCTGTCCGGCGGCATGCCCGGCAGGTCTGAGGGGAATACATCTGGAAAATCCCTCACAACAGGTACATAATCAATGCTAGGAGACTCGGCTCCCACATCTCTCACAAAAGCGAAGTACGATAAACACCCTTTTTCAACCATTTTCTGAGCTTTTAAGAACGAAATAACACGGCTAGGGACGAAATCAGTCGAACCCTGCCACTCTATCTAAGAAATACCAGGAATGGCTAACGTAACTGTCTTAGCATGACAGTCCAATATAGCATGGTACGGAGACAACCAGTCCATACCCAATATAACATCAAAGTCCACCATACCCAACAATAACAAATCTGCCTGGGTCTCCAGACCCCAATAGATATAACACAGGATCTATAGACATGATCCACAACAATCGTATCACCCACGGGGGTGGATACATGAACAGGTAAATCAAGAATACCACGAGTCGCACCCAAATGATGTGCAAAATAAGAGGATACGTAAGAATATGTGGACCCCGGATCAAATAGAACAGAGGCATCTCTCGTGACGGACGTAAATGATACTCGTAATCACAGCGATCGGAGGCAATCGCATCACGCCCGTCGGGAAGTGCATAGAACCGTGCTTGGCCTCCACCATATCTCTCCTCGCCCCCGGGGCGACCACGAGAAGACCGACCTCCACCTCTACTAGACCGAGATGGTGCCGAAGAGGAGGGCTGATCCCTCTCCTGAGTCCTGCCCCTACGTAGTCGAGGGCAATGTCTCCTCATATGGCCAAACTCACCACACTCATAACACGCACCCGGTGCCTGGAGAAGTAGGTGCTGCACTCTGGGCTGGGAGGGCACCAAGCGATGACTGACCCTGCTGAAACCCCTGTCGACCACGACCATAAGAACCTCCGCTCTGCTCTGGGCGGCCTGAATGAGAAGGTCTAGATGAGCGACCTCTGCTCTGCTGGGAATGCCCTCTAGATGGAGCACCACTAAAACTGCCAGAACCACGAGGCCTCTTGGCCTCCCGCTCCTCTCTCTCTCGGCGACGATCCGCCTCAATGGAGCGTGCCATATCAACAACCTGCTCAAACGATGATGACAAAACTCTCTCTCTGGTCATAAGAATGCGGATAGAGTAATTGAGGCCATCAATGAACCTCCTGATCCTCTCCCTATCATTAGGGATCATCCATGTGGCATGCCTAGCCAACCGTGTGAATCCGAGCTCATACTGGGTCACAGACATGTCGCCCTGAACCAACCACTCGAACTAGCAACGTAGCTCCTCGCGACGAGATTGAGGTACATATTTCTCTAGAAAGAGAGTAGAGAACTGCTGCCATGTGAGAGGTGTTGCTCTTGCAAGCCTACGCCTCTCAAACTCCTCCCACCAATCAAATGCGGGACCGGTGAACTGAAATGTAGTAAATGAAACTCCGCTGGACTCAAGAATACCGGCCGTACGCAGCATCTTCTGACATTTATCCAAGAAACCCCGGGCATCCTCGCCCTCAACGCCACCGAAATGGGGTGGCCGAAGTCTACCAAACCTCTCAAAACGACGCTCGCTCGTCCTCGGGCATAACCTCAACCATATGCTTCTGGAGCTGGAGCGGGTGCAGCCGGAGGAATAACCGGTGCAACCACCCGAGCGGGGACTACCTCTGGCGTCCGAAGTCCCCGAACAACCGGGTCGGGTGTGCGAGCCGCAGGGGTCCGCTGACCACCCCCGACTGAGATGTCGCTACGGTAGCGGTAGCCGAAACTACCCGAGCCAAACCGGAACACACCGATAATATCCGAGCAAGAGTCTCCCGAAGACCGGGAATAGCAATAGATATAGTCCGGCCCCGAACTGGGACTGCCGGAGCATCAACCACTGGGGGCTGCTCCTGAACTAGCACAACAGGTGGGTCAGCTGGCACTGCCTCGACCGCCCTACCTCTAACTCTAGCACGACCGCGCCACGGCCTCTAACAGGTGGCAATGGAGGTCGTCCACCTCGTCCTGATGCTCGCGTTCTCGCCATCTGTGCGAGAGAATAGAATATAGAAGTTCAGTTCTCAGAACAACAAGATCGCACGACAGAGTTCAAGAAAAATGAAGTTTTTCCTAAAGGTTCGCAGCCTCCCGAGGATAAGTACAGGCGTCCCCGTACCGATCCACAAGACTCTACTAACCGGCTCAAGACTCATGAGGCCTAGTAAACCTAGGCTCTGATACCAACTTGTCACGACCCCAAATCCGGTCGTGATGGCGCCCAGCACATTGCTAAGCCAGCCTGACCAATCAATATAAACAACGGAGCTAGAAGCTCTCTTTTATCCCATTTAAGCATATTAAATCACGAAGCAATAGCAATACAAATAACGAAAACAGGGAACCAAGTCCCATAATACATCAACTCCCATAGACCAAGGGTCAAGAGTCATGAGCCTCTAAAGAACATAAGTGTATAAAGGTTTACAAAATACCAAGTGCGGAAAGAAATGTCAATACAAAATCAAAAGACAGTAGGAAGGAATATCGGGTCCTGCGGACTCTGCAGCTACCTCGAATATCCACAAACGTCGCCTCGCACAACTACTGGATCACTGCTGAGAGGTACCTGGATCTGCACACAAGGTGCAGGGAGTAAAATGAGTACTGCCAGACTCAGTGGTAATAAACAAGGGTAAGACAGCGCAGATAAGAAATCCGCAATAAAGCACTATGTAAAGCTATAATCGAATACCCTGTCACAGAATCAATATCAACTGTACTTGTACCAATAAGTACCAGCAAAATAGTATAACAGCTAGCAGATGTAGCTAAATGCAATGCAATGCATGATATGACCGCTACGGCGTGTAGCCCGACTCCAATTTTTGGGTACCGTGCTCACTGTGGGGGTTCAGACTCCGAGGGGCTCCTACAGCCCAAGCACATCTCATAGAGATATTCCTGCGGCGTGCGGTCCGATCCAACATATATCCTGCTGCGGGCGCGCAGCCCGATCCACTACTAGTCGGCTAATATGCAAATACGAGCCTCGCAGGCTCAAAAGTAGTTTTTGAAAACTCTTTTATCATTTTTCGATTGGAAAACAGTAATACCAAGTTCCACAGATTGGAATTAGCATAATAACAAAAATAGTCGCGGACTAGTAGTAAACTAGCATGTCTATGTGATAAGACAATGATAACGATCCTCGCGGGATCCAATAACCGGCTCACGGCCCATATGTATACTCAACCGCCCAAGAAGGGGGTTCCCCGGCTCAAGAGTGGCCATTATCACAATATATATATATATATATGCAACCATCCGAGAAGGAGGTTCGACGGCTCTAGAATAGCCAATAATACAATATCAACGGGTTGGACTAATATGTAGTCTCCAGTTCATGATCGACCCCGCACTCTCAAGAGTGTGCGTGTCTCGCCGCTATACAGCGTCACAAAGTGGTATACCGGGGTTTCGAACCCGCCGGTCATCACCCACATCTATTACTCACCTCAATACGGCGCGACGACTACTCCGCAATGCCCTTGCCACGAGAATCAAGCTCCGCACGCGTAGAATCTGATCAAATACAGTAAAAATACAACAATTTAGGCCAATGGGACGACACCCAATCAATACAACTCAATTTACATCAAAATTCCCAAAGTTGTCAAAACCCGAGCCCCGGGCCCACATTCCGAAAATTTACGAAATTCACATTTCTGGAACCCTCGTCTCAATACGAGTCTAAGCATATCAATTTTACCAAAATCGGACTCCATTTGCCCATTCGAAACCTTGATTTTCTAAAGTCCAAGACTAGGGCTAAATCCTCCATAATTACCCCAAATTCCTCCATTTTCATGATATAATTGCATGATATTATCAATACTAATCATAATATGAGTTCATAGTTGATTACCTGATGATTTCCCTTGATTTCCTCCTCAAAATCGCCCAAAATCGCCCTTAAGCCGAGACCCCCAAATGTTAAATTGTTTCTGAAATTTTTCTAACTTCTGATACACTTACTTACAGCGATTTTCGCTTCTGCGGAACATTTTCCGCTTCTACGCTCCCGTATCCGCGACCAAAGGGTCGCTTCTGCGGTTACAGGCCTAGCCGGCCATTTCCGCTTCTGCGATATACGGACCGCCTCTGCGCGTCCGCTTCTACGAAGACTCGACCGCTCCTGCGGAAATTTCCGCTTCTGCGGCTAGGTGTCCGCTTCTGCGGACTCGCCTAAGCGGCTAGCCTTCCGTTACTGCGATACTTCCCCCATAGCCCTTGGCCGCTTCTGCGGCTCAACATCCGTTTCAGCGGTGCCGCACCTGCGGGCTCCTTTCCGCTTCCGCGATCACAAGCGCTTCTGCGCTCCAATATCCGCTTCTGCGGACTCGCTCCCTGCGACCACATTTCCGCAGGAGCGAAAATGACAGAACCAGAACTCTTCAACCTGCAATTTCCATGATTTTCTTCCGTTTAACCATCCGAAAACACCCCGAGGCCCCCGGGACCTCATCCGAACATACCAACACATCTTAATACCTTATTCGAACTTGCTCCAATCCTCAAAACACGTCTAACAACATCAAAACTCATAATTCGCATCGAATTCAAGCCTAAATTCCTTAAAACATTCCAAATTACACATTCAATCAAAAACCCGACCAAACGACGTCCGAATGACCCGAAATTTTGCAGGCACATCCAAAATCACCTAACGGAGCTACTGCAACTGTCGGAATTCCATTCCGACTCCCGGATAAAAATCTCACCTACCGTTCGGATTTCGCCAAAGTTCAACCTTAGCCAATTCAAGCCTATTTCTACACCGGGCCTCCAAATTCAATTCCGATCGCTCCCCTAAGTCACAAATCACCTCCCGGAACTATCCGAATCATCATAATCCGATTCCGAGCACTCTAACTCAATAGTCAACTCTTGGTTGACTTTTCATATTCAAGCTTTCTTCAAACATGCTATTTGTTTCATTTTCAATCCAAATCACTCCTAACTCACCCGATATACTCTAATACTATTTTAAAAGCATAATATATGTAAATGCAAGGTAACGGGGTGGTAATTCCCGTAACGACGGGCCGGGTCGTTACAAACCTTAACCATCTTTTTTATTTAAATGCACTACTTAATTAATGTTACTCTTCAATTTGTTTAAACGCGGACTACTTTTACTTTATTTTCTCCTAATTAGTACTTTTAATTAAAAAAATCATCCGTTTGATAATTTTATAATTCAGCGTTCATTTGACAAAAAATATACAATGGCTACATACATTTATATATAGCAATTATATTATCTCCTTAAGAATATTATTTCATTTGTTTTTTTTTATTGACTATATTTTAACAAAAAAAAATTCTATTATATAGAAAAGAGAAGGGAGGTTGACCAAGGGCATTATGGTCATTTAAAAAAATAACCACATTGTTTACTTGTACAATAGGTTTAAAAGATTGATTTTGGGTTTGTAATAAGGGAAAAACCCAAAAGTAACATAGCGCAAACCATTGAATTCTTGTGAACCCACTTCCCATTCAACCTTAACCATCTTTTTCTTTAAATGCACTACTTAATTAATGTTACTCTACAATTTGTTTAAACGCAGACTACTTTTACTTTATTTTTTTCTCCTAATTAGTACTTTTAATTAAAAAAAATCATCCGTTTGATAATTTTATAATTCAACGTTCATTTGATAAAAAAATATACAATGTCTACATACATTTATATATAGCAATTATATTATCTCCTTAAGAATATTATTTCATTTGTTTTTTTTTATTGACTATATTTTAACAAAAAAAAGTGGAAATAAATTACACAAATTTTTATTAGGGTGTTCTTATATTAGTGTCAATTGATATTATTTATACAAGTCCTTATTAAATTAAAATTTTAATTGGAACACTTTATAAAATTAGAAAAAAATATTTAAAAATAAAATATAGTATCAAGTTCTTTTTTTTATTATAGAATATTGAATATTGTTTATAAGATTCCCTCTATACAAAATTATGTAAGAATAATCTGAAAAATATTAGACAATTAATTTGGGATTTTTTATTACATATTATGCAACATAAGAATTATCATTATGCAGGACAGTACGTTTCCCTCTATGATTAAAGTTAATTGGGTACTTCATGTGTATTAAATAAAGAACTCAACATAATATAAATTTTAAAATACATAAATATTAAATTACTATATAAAAAAAATTTCGACAAATAATTATGGTAAAGAAAGTTATGTTACACCCTAGAGTATCTCAATCATATAAAATGAAACTAGAAAACGATTGTAATACTTCTTTAAGATCAATTTGATTAGTATTTAGAGTGATTGAAAAATAATTTTGTTTTTAGTAAATTATTCGGGTATGTCATTGAACTAGAATAAAATATAAATTTCTTGTAAAAATTTTTGGGTAACTAAAAAATACGATTATTATTTCACAGAAAAAAAAAAGTCGTCAACTATTTGAAAATAAAATAAATATGTTTTATTATTCAAATTTTGATTAATATAAGAAGAAAAATCAACACATTAACACAATTGAAAATACAAAAGAGTAGAAGCATATATATTCAATTTAAACAATGAAAAAAATACATCATGAATTATTTTTCAATTGACTTTTCAATCATTTTTACCATCAATTTTTATGTTTGGTGGTGCATAAGAGACGGGGAGGTTGACCAAGGGCATAATAGTCATTTTAAATATATTAGTGCATTGTTTGTTTGTATACTAGGCTCAAAAGTTTTGTTATGGGTTCTTAATAACCGAAAAAACCAAAACTAACGTGTTCATAAGCTATTAAATTCTTTAGGTGGACCCCACTTTCCATTCAACCTTTACTATCTTTAATAAATTTATTACTTGATTGTTATTATTATTTTTTCAACAAGTACTTTGAACTAGAATAATTATTTTTTTGATAAATTTATAATTTAAATGTTCGCCCGATTAAAAATACTAAGATCACATACATTTATATATGACAATTCTATTGTTTTCTTAAGAAATATCATTTTATTTATTAACTATCTCAGTAAAGAAGATTTCATTAAAAAAATTAATGATACTATATGTAGATTGACATTCAAATGTTATTATATCATTATCAATTGATATCATTTTATACAAATTTCAATTGGAATACTTCATAAAATTCGGAAAAGTTTTTATTTAAGAATAAAATATAGTTTCAAGTTCCCTTTTTGATTATAGAATATAAAAAATTATAATAATTATCTCCTCTCTAAAAATATGAGTTGAGAATATCTGAAGTAAAAATGAAGACAACTAATTTGTGAAATTATTATCTTTTAAAAATTGTTATATATTAAGAAGTATGAGAAGTATCGTCATACAATATTATACTTCTCCCTCTATGATCGAAGTTAGTTGAGTACATACTCTATTCAATTAGAATTCAATATTATAAAAATTTTAAAATAGATAAATATACAATTAATATTTTTAAAATAGTCTCAACAAATGCTACTATTGTGATGATGATTGCATTAATACCCTAAATAGTATCTCAATCATATCGAATGAAACTAGAAAAAAATATTATGTCATTCCAATAGAACAAATCACAAAGTTTCTTGTTAAAATTCTTAATAATTAAAATCACGATTATTATTTAAAAGAAACAAAAATACCTTTTCATCAACTATTTGGGAATAATATTAATATTTAACTTATGATTAGTAAAAAAGAAAAGGATTGTCACACCTCCTTTTGGCGCGCCCGCTACCCGGGGGTAGGAGCGCGAGGGAGTTTTTTCCATTTTTAAGTGACAATATTCGAAACGAATTATTTCTCAACTAACTTTTAATTACTATTTAATAATAATTAACTTAAGGCTTAGTGATGTAAAAAAAAATTAAAATAAAAGAGGCCCTATGTAGAAATAATTAAAATTCTACTTGAATTATTATCTAATCATTGTATAATAAAGCATTAAACTCGACAAGTGTTTCAAAGTGATTGGTATAGTAATACGATTTCAGAAAAATTAAAATGCACATAATGCAAAAGATAAATAATAATACATGTAATCGTGGTTCTATACATTATTATCGAAAAGCCTATTCCATTTCTTCTTTTCCTAAAGATGTATAAAGTGTGTAATTGACAATAAACCAAGAAATATTAAAAAGATGAAAAAAAGTAGAAAATAAAAAGAAACAACAATTGGGCCCGTGCATCGCACGGGCGCATCATCTAGTGTATATTACATGTGGCAAATAATAATTACAGTACTTATGAGAGATACAGAGCAAATTAACAAACAAACAAAAAAACGCTAACTCGGTAATATCACTTATGTTATGTATTTGACTCAAAAAATATAAAAAATCTTTTTGAACAAATCAATCAACAAAATTGAAGGGGAAAATCTTAGCCAACTATAATTAACTCCAGATTGAAACGTTAACGACAACCATAATATAAGAGATGAAAGAGGCATGATAAATCTTAGCGAGATTGAATATTGTCTTTCTCAATAATTTATGAAGAAGTAGGTTTACATGTATTCTTTGGTATCTTTTCTCTCTTTTATAAGATACAAGTGAGGAGCTTTTGTCCCCTCTTTTTCTCGAAGAAATTTGCCCCCCTCCCCCCTCGTCGAGAGCTTTTATTGACTATTTATAGTCAAAGCCACTTTACCCGCTATCTGACTTGACGTTTCCCTGAGAGATGGAACTTCACACGTAAGTTTGCCTTTTTAGTTAGCGAAATGTTCGACCATTTTCTACGAGTATTAAACTGTCTCGTTTTTGCAGATGAGAGATTGCCTCTGCCGCCTGTCGAAGGGATTCATGAATGGGTGGAGGCCATTCTTCCCCATACAGCGGGAATTCGCACATGGTCGACCTTCCATGAGAGGTTCGGACACATGCCCATTACAGGTGAGATGACGCCTTTATCCACTGTTCTCTCTCCTCTTTTGTTTTTCTAGCCTCTTATGCATCGTGCATCGTTGCTAGGAAGGGTGCTGAGATCAACGCATAGTGTCGGTCAATCGGAAGTCCCTGTCGGTCAATCGGAAGTCCCTATCACCGTCTTAGCTCAATCGGACGTCCATGTCGTTATTGATGATCAACACCGTGTCGCGGTAGAGAATTAGGCTCATAAGACTACCGCTATGGCTTCAGACGTGCCCTCATCCCCTGCAGCGGGTCGTGTCTCCTCTTCTTTAATAGAGAGGGGGAAAAGGCGTGGTGATTGATAACTATGAGTCAGAGTCAGACTTGGACCCCGACGATGTTAGGATATTCGATGAGGGTCTTACTTATTCGGTGGTTAACGCGGAGGGCTCGGCCCGTATCCTCCAGATCCTTTCCGGCGTTAATCTCTTGGGGAGGGGGGGGGAAAGACTTGGTGCCGCAATTCAGCCTGTTATGCTCTGAGGCTAAGAACGAGTCCCTTCGTGATGTTCCCGATGCTGAATTGAGGGACGAGGTGGCTGTCATGGGCTTAAGGGTACATTATGTATTATTTTAGCTTTATGCTTTTTCCCTTTCCGAAAATATTTGTTTAACCCTCCCTTTTGCGTCTTCGAGACATACATGGTGGAGGTGGAAAGCATTCGCAGGGCCAACATCCGGGCGATGGTCTTCTTGAAGATGCTGGAGAAATACCGTCGCAATCGTGGTAGGTTTCACGAGATGCATGAGTAGTTGAGGGCGGATCCCTGTAATCGGGATCTCAATGAGGAGTTGGAGAAGAGGGATCGGGAATTGATACAGACCATCCGCAGCAAGAGCGAACTCGATGATCAACTTCGCCTTAAGGATGAGGAGCTCGAGTTAGGTAAGGGGATCGCAACAGAGTGTGAGCACTTGCAGGGTACGTTGAGGTCGATGTAGTCGGAGATAGACCAAAACTTTGTCAAGGTCGAACTCTTCTTTTCATTTGGTGAATGCTCTTAGCCTAAAAGGGCGTTATTTCGAACTTACCAAAATAGAGGCTTGTCGTTATTCGATCGAGGTCGAGCTCTTCTTTTCGTTTGGCGAAGGCTCTTAGCCTTAAAGGGCATTATTTCGAACTTATCAAAATAGCAGCTTGTCATCTCGATCGAGGCCGAACTCTTCTTTTCATTTGGCGAAGGCTCTTAGCCTTAAAGGGTGTTATTTCTAACTTATTGAAACAACGACCAGTTGTCGTTCTGGTTCTCGGAGAGTTGGGCATTTTTCGTGGGAGTCCCAGTCTGTTTTGTATCGCTTGCACCGGATGATGCAAAACCGGTGAATGCAAGGTGTTAATGCTTTGTTTTCAGGTACGTGCAGTGTATGCCTTATTATTTTCTTGTCTGACTCCTGTCGTCCACTTCAGAGATGTTGCCGGTAAGAGGTATTTCAGTTGTGTTGAAGTCATTTGTGCCCTTCAATCTAGATTTTCCTGTGCGCGTTCGTCTGCGTGGGGCTTATGTGCTCTCATTGACAAAGAATGGGAGGTGGGGATGAGATATTTTTTGCTCCGGACCGAAGGTCCGGTGGGAGAATGCAGGTTGGTAACATCGTTTGTTTTGTTTAGTATATTGATGGTTAATGGGGCGAAGATTTCTAAGCCCGACAATCTTGCTTGGCTCTTCTTCCTTCCCTTTGCTGCTCTCGTGTCTCACGTGGGTTGGGCTTTTCCTCCGTGCTCCTTTTGATGAGTGATTGTCCTTCTTGGTTTCGATCTGGGAGGAACTAGAAAAGTATCACTAAGAAATCCCCACAGACGGCGCCAAATTGTTTGACTCAAAAGATATGAAAACCTTATTGAACAAATCAATTAAAAAGATGAAGAGGTAAATCTTAGCTAACTATAATTAACTCCAAATTGAAAAGTTAACGACAACCATAATATAAGAGATGAAAGAGGCCTGATAATCTTAGTGAATCTGAATATTGTCTTTCTCAATAATTGACGAAGAAGTAGGTTTACATGTATTCCTTGGGATCTTTTCCCACTTTTCTAAGATACAAGGGAGGAGCTTTTGTCCCCTCTTTTTCTCGGAGAAATCCCCGCTCCCCCCCTCCCCCAGAGAGCTTTCTTGACTATTTATAGTCAAAGTCACTTTACCCACTGCCTAACTTGAAGTTTTCTCGTCACTTATGTAGCCTAGTCGTGACTTTAGATGTTGCTTTTTGCGATTTGTCGGATGTCTTAGAGTAGAAATGGAGTGGGCACCGTCGATTTTTATTGCCTGATTACTTAGGCGGAGTGTCGGGCAACTCGATCGTGATGGTCATATTTTGACCAATACATTATGTATCACATAAACAAGTTATATATTTTTATAAGTTTAATTTATAGCAAGTGCATATATTATATTGGCAACTGCAGAATATGGTAAATATAATTTATAAGAACGGTAGAAACTCCAAATGATAATATAAGGATTTTTTTTTTTTTTGCACTGTATATAAGTTCTTTTAATATATCTTGAAAAATTCGCTTTAAATACACATATATATACACGGATATGTCAACTCATACTAACTGTCCATGCGATGTAGGTAATAACTCTGTGATCTATGACATGCAGATGCTGTAGAACGTGGGCGGTGACCACTCAGCTATTCAATGCTATCGAGAGAATGTAAGGCGCAAGCGAAGCCAATGAGATAGCGAAGGTGGAAAAAGCAGCGCCTTTGATTCACAATCACACCTTTTATCATCAATAAATGAAGCCCATTCCTAGAGCTATTTGCTGACAAAAAAAACGCTGTGCTCCTGGTGCTGAGATGCGTTGGTTTCACAGGTGTGACACGTTAAAAAGATTCACGCAATTTTGGAACCCTTTAAGTTCCTTTGGGTAACAAAAAGCACTTGTAGCATTTGTGCTCTTCAGCTCATGATTATCCATGTGTAATACCAAGTACTACTATTTTCGGTTTAATCGGATTTCTGAAGCTAATTGATTGGATTAATTCGTACTTTTGTCTATAATGTCAGCACTCTAATTTTTTTCTTAGGATATCGTGATGACACTTATTCTATATGACTAGATAAGTCTAACATTTTACAATAACTTAACAAGAATAATCAACAGGAATACTAAAACAAAACTAATAAACTCATATAACCTTCCAAAATTAGAATCTCAATAACACACTTCCCAAAACAGTTGGAATTGAATCATAAGTTCTACAAAATAATAATAGAATATCTAATGCGTCACTGTTTGAATGAAAATACAAGAGGAAATAAAGATAAGGAAAGGTGACTCCGAGGCTTGCCGGCATTGAGCAGGTATACTTTTAAATCTCCGAAGAGCAGCTAATAGTTGATTACTAACGCCCATCACGAGCAAACCAGGGGTGGACTTACCATGGCTGAAGCGATGTCATCCGACACCGCTTCGCCAATTGTTTTTATTAAATATATATAAGTGATACTATGGAATATAAAAAATTAGATACAAATAAAATGAGATGACATCATTTCATCACAATGGTCTGGTTCGTCTGATGGTCTAGCGCCGAAATCCATGCAAATGGTCGTTGGTTTGATTCCCGGCGACTACATCCCCAACCTTTTACACTTTTTCCGATTTTGTATAGGATAAAGACAAATTAAACTCTCCTTTTTACCAAGAACAGTAACAATTCCGATTTTCTAACCAAAAACAGAGAAACTAAACTCTCTCGTTCTCCCTTTTTGAGTAGGAAAAGGATAATTATAAACAATATAAAATCAATTGAAGTTTACTTATTTCATACCTTAATTTTGAAAAGCCTATTCAACTACATTTGAACTTGCTACTTTCATTGGAGTTAACTACTATAAAATTTTCGGGAGGTTAATTACATAGGAACTTATCGAAATTTTTTTGTTGCAATTACAAGTGAGTTGTTCTACTTCTTTTATATATATATATATATATATATATATATATATATATATATATATATATATTCTAAAACTAATTGCAACAAAATATGTACGAAATTCAATATGTACAAAGTTTAATGATTTATTCCTAAGAACAAAAAAAATATTATATAATTCAAACCAACAAAAATTAATAACGATTTCGCACGATGAGAGGACAAAATAGAACTAAATATTATGGACTCATACAATTATGTAATTAAATTTGTAAAATGCTTAAGGAATGTAACAATACTTAATATTAATTTTCTGATTCCATGATTTTCTTTGATTTCGTTAAGCCTTAATGATTCGAAGACACAAAAATCATATTTACTCAAGATACATTGTAACAAAAAAATCAAAGGTAGAAAGTCATTTAGTAATTTGTACCTTCTTTGGCATTATTTTTTCTATTGTGTTTCACATTATCTTAATTATTACGACAGTTATACTTACAACAACAACAACAACAATCCAGTATATTCCCACAAGGTGGGGTCTGGGGAGGGATATATGTAGACAGGCCTTACCTCTACCCGAGAGGGCAGAGAGGCTGTTTCCAATCGACCCTCGGCGCAGGAAAAAGAAGGCAAACAAAAACAAAAACAAAAACCGCATTAGTTACTCCAGCATACATCGCATAAAAATTATCTAAACATAAGAGACATATGTATCATAAATAAGCAGGCATGCAATGATATTAAAGCAGTAACTACCACGAATGACTACCATAAGAGAACACAAACTAATCCTCTATGGGCGGCCCTACCACGCCTCACCCACCCCGGGAAAGGAGTACGAAAAATCTAGAAGCCCCTATCCTACAACCCTGATACTAGACCTCCAGACTTTCCTATCAAGGGTCATGTCCTCGGAAATCCGCATCCCTGACCATGTCCTATCTAATTACTTCTCCCCAGTATCTCTTAGGCCTCCCTCTGCCTCACCTCACACCGACCACCGCTAGCCGCTCACAACTCATCACCGGGGCATCGGGGCTTCTCCTCCGCACATGCCCGAACCACCGAAGCCTTGCATCTCGCATCTTCTCATCCACTAGGGCCACCCCCACCTTCTCCCGAATAACTTCGTTCCTAATCTTATCTAACATTGTGAGCCCGCACATCCACCTAAGCATCCTCATCTCCGCAACCATCATCCTCTGAACATGAGATTTTTTCACCGGCCAGCACTCCGTCCCATACAACATGACAGATCTAACCACAGCTCTATAAAACTTCCCCTTGAGTTTCTGTGGCACTTTCTTATCACACAAGACTCCCGATGCAAGCCTCCACTTCGACCACCCCGCCGCTATACGGTGAGTGACATCCTCGTCTATCTCCCCGCCTCCTGGATCACCGATCCAAGGTATCTCAAACTATCCTTCTTGGCTATGGCCTGAGATCCAATCATCACGATCCCTCCCCCTTTGCTCGACTCAGCGCTAAACTTGCACTCCAGGTATTCTGTCTTAGACCTGCTTAGTTTAAACCCCTTAGACTCGAGAGTCCGTCTCCATTCCTCTAGCCTCTCGTTAACACCGACCCTCGTCTCGTCTACCAGGACTATGTCATCAGCAAATAGCATATACCAAGGTACATCCCCTTGAATATGCCGCGTCAAAGCATCCATCACCAAGGCAAACAAGAGGGGGCTAAGCGCGGATCCTTGATGGAGCCCCATAACCACCGGAAAATGGTCTGAGTCGCCACCCACTGTCCTGACCCTGGACTTAGCTCCATCGTACATGTCCTTGATTACTCTGATGTAGGCTTCCGGCACGCTTCTTACAAGATGGATAGCTTCTGTAGTGGACCGACCCGGCATGAAACCGAACTGGTTCACGGAAATAGATGTCGACTCCCTCACTCTGGCCTCGATCACCCGCTCCCAGACCGTCATGGTGTCGCTTATTAATTTGATGCCCCTATAGTTGTTGCAACACTGGATATCCCCTTTGTTCTTATACAAGGGCACCACTTTACTCCACCTCCACTCCTCCGGCATCCTTTTGGACCTGAAGATCGCATTGAACAACCAGGTGAGCCACTCCACAGTTATACTTAATCAAATATAATTCTTTACTATACAAATATTCAAAAGAAAATTGTTACTGCTGGGAAATAATTCTACTTATCTCTAATACCGACCAATGCAATCTCTAAATTCCAAATGAATTCGTGCAAATCTAAAACTCCAATGTGCTTGAAGTTTCATGAATGCAAAAAGAATAGTTTCAAATTGATCTACTGTAAATTAAATCATTAAAGATAAATTAACAACAAGAAACTATAAATGATAGGTTAATCGAAAGGAAGGGGAGAAAATAAATTGGTTAAAAAAGAATAAATTGGTTAAAAAAATTATCACCTTAATCAGCCATTTCCTTTCTGTTAAAGAATCTTTTCTACCAAATTCAAGAAGGTGGTTCACTTAAAATATATGGTGATGTTCACTGAAATGAAAAATAACAACATGAAGTTAAGTAAGAATATATTATAAACTTAATATATATATATATATATATATATATATATATATATATATATATATATATATATAGAGAGAGAGAGAGAGAGACATAAAATCTGAATACATCATACATGATATGCAAAATTAAGGAAAAAATAAAACTTAATAAAAATATTAGAGATATAATTGATATCCATTAATTAAAAAGGTCAGGCTGTTAAAATTTTGTGACGTGGTCAATATATTGAGCTTGTTAAATAGAGCCCTAGTACGTAGAAACACATTTTAGATGGAAGAATCGTATTTAGTTGCATAACAAAAGGATTCAAACTTGTATATTCTGCTTTGGGAGACTCTTCGAACAAGAGTAAGAATCAATATTGTCCTAATCAACAAATAAAATTCAATTTGGTTTCAAACTCGTAGCATTAGGTAGAATTAAAAAAATATAATACAATTTTGTCCAAGTTGAGTTTTTTCGTTGATTAGGACAATACCCTTTAAAAGTAAAATTCTTTTCCAAAAATAATAGATGGCCAGTAGGATCAATTTTGTAGGGACGTACTTGTAGTTTAAATTGGAAAAGAAGTTCATCGTTATGTTATTTACATTTAGATTCTTAAATTAAACAAATACTCAAGGGCATAAAAGGCGGTCAATATTTCAAGGATATTTTAGTCATTCAACATTTAGCATAAATTATTCGTGCTTTTATAATATATATGTATATATATATATATATATATATATATATATATATATATATATATATATATATATATACACACACACACACACACACCTTTCAGAGTTAGAATTTCTTGAAACAAACGTTATTTCTCTTTTTTGAGTTGATTTTTCTGCAATTTATACGGATTATCTTATGGAAATTTTAATTTGCAATTTAGCTTGAATTCCAATAAAGAGATTTTATCCTGTAGTTCCTTCCGAGCCTTCAAAACCAAGTTCAACACATCAAGAATCGTCTAACTTGGAAGAAACAGTCGACGAATCAGAACAACTTCCACAAAGTGAAGGAGTTAATTTAAATCGTTTAGAGACTGATCTAGGGAAAAGATTAGCAATTCAAAAATATCATCCAAATGACCGTGATGCAGTAAGAAGAGCATATATTCAACAAGGTCCTTGCCGACCTCGAAATCACAATTTCCCTTTAAAGAAATTTTTATGGTCAATTGCATCATTTTAATACTCGATGGTTTCTCGAGTACAATTGGTTGGAGTATACTAAATAGGCTAAAGGGATCAATTCCACAAGAAAATTACTAAATTATAGCCACAAAAATGCTTTTGACCCCCGAGTCAGCATCAAAATATCCCGAATCTAGCCACAAGTAGTACAATATAATTAATATAGGCTAAAGGGATCAATTCCACGAGAAAATTACTAAATTATAGCCAAAATCCAAAATTAACTTAAACCCGGGCCCACATCTCCAAATCCGACAAAAGTCACAAAACCCAAAAGCCCATTCACTGACGTGTCTAACCACACCATATTTATCAAAATCCGACCATTTGGTCAACCAACCCTAAAATTCACTCTCCAAATCCCTAGCCCTAAATCCCAAAATTCTACCTCAAAAACTCACCGACTAGGTGTAAAATTAGCGGGGACACATCATTATTGAAGGTAAATTCGGAACAAGGAGCTTACCTCAGTAATCACCTCGAAATCCCTCTGAAAATTCTCCAAAATTCGAGCTCAATGTGATGAAAATGGTGAAAAATCTCAAAGTCTCGTATTTATATATTCTACCCAAGCCTTTCGCACCTGCGGCTATTTATCCGCACCTATGGAGCCACTTCTGCGATCAAAACTCTGTTTTTGCGAAAGCCACTTAAATCACTGGACTCGCACCTGCGCTCCAGGTCTCGCACCTGCGTAGTCGCTTCTGCGGCCCTTTGTCCGCTTCTGCGGAGATAACCCAACCTTCTCACATACCATCTACGAAGCCTTTCTCACATTTGCGGACTTGCAAATACGCATTCTCCTTCGCACATACGCTTGCCCCAGGCCAGGCCCAGCTCCATATCTGCGTGAACACCACCGCACCTGCAGCAGTCTCCTCGGAGGTGCGATTACACCAGCAACATGTCAACTTCATCAAATCTTCAAGCTTCAAAACTTGCTCCGTTAACCACCCGAAATTAACCTGAGGCCATCGGGGGCTCAACCAAATATACCAACAAGTCTTATGACCTGATACGAACTCAGTAAAATCCTCAAATCACCTCAAACAACATCAAAAACACAATTACACACGAATTCAAGCCTAATGAACTTTGAAATTTCCAAATTCTACAGACGACGTCAAAACCTATCAAATCACGTCCAATTGACCTTATATTTTGCACACATGTCATAAATAACACTACGAAACTACTCCAACTTCCAGAAATCCAATCCGACCCTGATATAAAAAAGTTCACTCTCGGTCAAACTTTTCAAAATTTCAACTTTCGATATTTCAAGTTTAATTCTACTACGGATCTTCAAAACACAATCTAGACGTGCTCCTAAGTCCAAAATTACCTAACGGAGCTAACGGAACCATCAAAATTCAAATCCGAGATCGTTTGCACATAAGTCAACACCCTGTCAACTTTTTAAACTTAAGCTTTCAAATAAGAGACTAAGTTTCTCAATTCATTCTGAAATCTCTCGGGACCCGAATCAACTAACCCGATAAGTCCTAATACAGCTGTAGAACACAAATGAAGTAGAAAATGTGGGAACGGGGCTACAACTCTCGAAACGACCGGACAGTCGTACACAATCACTTTCCCAAAGTTTGTAGATAAAAATCCTTTCTCCAAAACATCTCCCACCGAGTCTAGGGTTCTAAAATGAGAGAATATGAGATGAAATCTCGACTTCCAGCTCTTCTGATCAGTTGCAGATGTCACAATTGCGACAAATTGTGAACCCTCGCATTTGCATAGAATTCATCGCAAATGTGGCCTCTAACCAACCTACAAGGACTTCACAATTGCGAGAAATGGGTTCGCAAATGTGAACCATGTCCCTTCGCAAAAGCAACAGATTAATCGCAAATACGAACTACCCAAAATTCTAATTGCGAACCTAGTATTCGCAAATGCAATACCTGAAGCATCAGCACACAAGATTCTACATTTCAGTTCAAAACATGTCCAATCTCATCCGAGCCCCCGGAGCTCTAAATCAAACATCCACACAAGTCTAAAAACATTATATGCACTCGCTTGCGCGATCAAAACACAAAAATAACATCTAAAACTATGGATCAGACGCTAAAACGCATAAGTTTCAAAGGAAATTTCAAGAATCTCTAGAATTATAAATTGCCAATTTCGACAAACATCAAAAATCAACCTACATACTTCCGAAATCTATTTCGGGCCTACGCCCAAGTCTGAAATCACAATACAAAGTTATTGGAGCCATCAAAATACCGTTTCAGAGTCGTTTTCACAAAAGTGAGAGTTTGGTCAATATTTCTAACTTAAACTTCTAAGTCAAGAATCAAAAGGTCTGATTCAACCCGAAAGCTTTCCGGAGTAAAACTAATCAATCACGTAAGTCATAAAATCATAAACGTGCATGTGTGACGCATCAAAAGGGGTAACGTGGCACAATTACACAAAATGACCAGTTGAAACTTTATAAATAAGCGATTATTGGGTGAATACTTACATCGTATGACCTTTTCCTAGGTTACTTTATAAATTCTGTCCGGATTAGTTAAGTTCGTTAAATTTTGCTTTTAAAAGTAAATAGATGTATTTTCTTTTTGTAAACAACTTTAATCCTCCACTAAGGTAACGAGAACATAATTTGTTTCTACTTGTTAAGAAATGTGACTCTTTACACTCTTGGGGATAACGCTATCCAACTTCAATGTTCTTTTCCTCCATTATACCCACTCATTTTCTTTTTAATTCATGACCGGCCGCCAGTGGCTTTGCTTTTATCACACTCTATCTGCAATGTGACTTTAATTTGGAGCCTCCTAACAAATCAGCTTTTGGTAACCGAGAAAGACATAGCCCCCTTATATTTTCTTCTTTTTATTTTTCTCCTTTTCAGTATTTCTTTTCGTATTTATACACTGAAGCTTTTATCGTTGCTCGTTGGCGGCACACGTATTTATGAGCATTGAACAATCTATATGTCACGATAAAATGCCATGTTAATTGGTCAGTATGTCACGATGCTAAGTGAAATGCCATGTTAATTGGTCTGTACGTTACGATACTATTTTTTTTTTAATGTTTGTGTTTGGCTAATATATTTAAAATATTTTTTGTACGCAAATCGTATTTGACTAATCTTTCTTAAAAGTATTTTTAATTACCAAATTACGAAAAATGACACTTAGCTTCACTTTATAATTAGTATTTTTTTTAAAGGGTTTTTAAATAAGAGTATTTATTATAAAGGAATTCCATTTAAATATATAACATAAACTAAAAATATAAATTAAATGTTATCAGTACAAAATATTTATTTAAAAGCAATAATATTAGGGGTGTTTGGTATAACTTGTTAATTGTGTCATGATAATTCAAATAATTTAAAATATATAATTTAATATAAATTGATACTCTTATAAATCCCTATATAAAAGAAGAATCTATTATAGTAGAGAGAATAGTTCAAAGAGGAATAGGAGAAAGAGAATATAAGCAAATAGAAAAAAGAAAAACAGTATGGTAAATATACAAAGAAAAAGAAAAAAAGTTAAATCTATAAGAGATAATTTGGAGAATGTAAATTTGTTGTAATGATATTTTTATCCTGGATAAATTAATTTAGTGCTTCTACTTTTTAAAAATAACTAGAATTTGTACCTTCTCTCCAAAAGCAGTAAAGTACTTTTTTATTTGGCCAAATATCTTAAATTTTTTTAAAAGTAATTTTTTTTTACAGAAAAAAGTTCTTTTTGCTTAAAAACTTGGCCAACCATGCTCTAGAGAATCACATTTTATTTTGTGAATTATTTTTTTCAAATAGAAAATTGAACCTGAGGAGAATATTTATTATTAGAATCTTTAAACCAGCCCTACTTGGGACTTGGGAGATTTTTGTTTGGTTTTTTCTTGCTTTGGGATTTTTAAGCAAATAGCCGTCCAGAACTAATGTTCACTTCTTCAACTCGGTATACACTGATTATATACTAATTATATAGTTATATACATATTATATATAAATTATACATATATTATATATTCATTATCTATTTTTAATTTAAGCGATGGACGGATTGTGTTAATTCTTTTTTCTTTTCTTTGACGAGGGACTTGGGATCTATTATGTTTTGTTTGTTGTAGTTTGTTTGTGGGCCTATGACAATGTTGCCTTATTCGGTCACCTAGGAAGCCTACCTGAGCATAAGAGCAAAAGTTCCATTGCTCTTCAGTCTATTTGTGTGAACTTTAGGCCCATTACTAGTGAAATCGGTTGGAATGGCACCATGTAGCCGCTAATTGTAGCACTATTTAAAATAGAGATTTTTTCCTATCTATACCATATATGAAACTTTATTACCAAAAATATGTATAGTATCTAAATTACCCGCCCGGTCCATATTATTCCTACAATTTCTGTACTATTTGTTTAATACACGATTAATTTAGCAGAATCTTCCATAATTAACGCGGTAAAAATAAGGAGAGAATCTTGGGATTAATTGATTCTAAATTAACTCGCTAAAAATAAGGAGATAATCTTGGGATTAATTGATTCTACATTAAAATCAATTTTTAAAAGGGAAAGGAAATTTCAAATCTCCGTATTTCTCTCTAGGACTACAATTTAAATCTAGAAAAAAAAGAACGAATAGCTCATAAGAACAGATTCAACTAATAAGAGTTTCGACGAGCTGAATTCAAATTGTAGAATTTAAATTTTTGATATTATCTACAAATTTACTACATATATCTACAATTTGACTACATTTCTTTATTTGGTGCAGGAAAAAATATTTTAATATACAGTATCTCCAGATTGTAGATACACTGTAGACAAATTGTAGTTTACTTATAATTTGTAGTTAATTTATAGATATATTGTAGATAAAATGTAGATATATTGTAGATATTGTATGTGATCAAATTTAACAGATTCAAATCTGTGTATTTCTCTCTAAGACCACAATTTAAATCTCGAAAAAAAAAAGAACGAACATCTCCTAAAAATAAGAACAGATTCAACTAATAAGAGTTTCGACGAGCTGAATTCAAATTGTAGAATTCAAATTTTTGTTGGCAAATTTTTGGAATGAGTAAACATCCCACCTGTTGATGTTCATGCTGGCTGGAGATTCTTCTCCAAATATCACCACAACACCAAAAAGGAGACCGTCTCTATTGTGCTAGACTGTCAGTCTGAAAGAAAATTGTCCGAGTTGCACATCTTTTAGCAAGCAGCAATGTCCATCTTGGCTTCAAGAAAAGAGGTTTTGGAATCACAAATAGTCATCCGTTCAGCGAGGCTGCCCTATTGTTGCACCGTGTTGGATGAAGATCTAGTCTCAACCAAGATGGGATTCGCTTCAGCAGAATGTGGCCATAATGGTTTCCTTTAATTAAGGAGTAAAAAATGCTCATTAATTAGACACTTAATTAAGTATGGTATAGGATTGGTAATTTGGTATACGGGTTTGTAATTAAATCAAATCTTAAACATCAAGGATAATAAGGTTTCATATATGATATAGGAAAGTAAAAATTTCTTTAAGATATATCCATTTTTATGAACTATTTAAATTTTAGCTAGTGTTGGCATATTTTAGACCTATGTTGCTGGCTTGCTGCTATCGCTTCTTCTTCTTTGAGTTAAAAGGTAAAGTACTCTATACTTATATTTGTGTAATGTGTTCAATGGTTGGTGACAAAATATTATATGCAAGAAAAATATCTTTCAAACTTTTGCTTAATGCAAACACTATCCATGTGTACTTCCTTTTCTTTCCAAAATGCATTCTAGTCACATTTTAGCACATCTTCATTGGGGCACTCGAAATCCAAGTCCGCTCTAAGCCCAAGTCGAATGGGTCCAAAAATTATTCTCTTTCGTATCATTTTCTTTCCTTTTTATATAAGTCCTAATTAGCAATAAATATAAACTATTTCCTATATTACGTGATATAGATATGTTTTACGATAATTGGTGATATATAAAATGTATTAAATATATTGTATTCAATAATACAACATAAAATGACGCCGCACAAACACGGATTCCAGTAAAACTGGATATGTATTAAGATGTATTAATCTGTATTTAGCGTAAAAAAAAGTAACGTATCTGCGCAATTTATGGGACGTTGAAGAAGATAAAAACAAAAGGAAATCAAAACAAATTTGATTTCTCTAATTTTAGTTAACTAACTTAAAGATACAATATTTACTTTTCCTTCTATCGATACACCTGAATACATGTAATTAAATACGTCCGAGTACAACTGTAATTAAAACAGCTAAAAGTGATTGGAAATACTTATGTAAACCTATTCAAAAAAAAAAAGTTGACTTACAAATGCATACAAAAATTAGAAAAATACACTATAATACATTTGAATACAAATTAGTTCATCTGATTGACAAAGTTGAATTAAATTGACATATGATGAATACAACTCATTTGATCGTTTAATGAAGTTGAATACAAATTATGAATACAAGTTAATTCACTGTAGCTGAATTCCTATGAAATCAAAGAACCATACATCTGAATACAGCAGTATACATCTGAGAATAGCATGAGAATTTGGTGTGAAAATGGCGAAAATTTGTTCTGTTAATGGCGGAGAAGGGTTAGAAGGTGTATGAAAAGAGTGTTTGTGGGAGAAGATAGAAAACTGTATTGGAGAAGAAAGAGAAAATATGATAATTGGGTGAGAGAAAATAAAATAATGAGAGAGAAAAATATTTTGTAGCATATATTAAGTCTTAATTATAGGATGGTATTAAATTTAAATTTTTACTATAAACTAAAAAAGGTATTTATATAGTGTAAAATTTTAAAATGGTAAATAGGGTACTAACCTATTCTATAGGTGGTAAAATTCCCTTTTAAAAGGTTAGGGAATCACATTTGTTCAATGTTAAGCATTGAGTCTTCTCTAGCACTTCTAAACTGTTTGGCAAAATTTTTAAATTTTGATAATTACTTTTCTCAAAAATAGCTTTAGTGAGAAGTAGTTTGTATTTGGGTAATTAATTTGGAAAATACTTATGAGTAGCAATTAGTGTTTGATCAAGCGTTTTAAAAGAGCTTCTAAGTGTGTTTTTCTCAAAAGTGATTTTGAAAAAAAATCTACTTTTTTCTGTTTTTCCGGAAACAAAAAGGGGTTTTGGGCTTATAGGAGCTTGGCCATGTTTTCTATTCCACATTAGTATTTGGGGGCCCATTTTTGAGATTTGTGTCAAGCGTGTCTAATAGGAACATTTAGACTTGAGTTTAGGGGTTCAATAGGAACGAAGCTTACTTCAAGTGTTTAAATAAAAAAATAAAAAGACAAGTTTAAGGGTATGCTTATGTATTTGGCCTTGTATATATATATATATATGCGAGAATGGCCTAATTAGTTAGATAAGTTGAAGAGTCGGTTTAACTTCACTTTAAAAATGTTGTCGCCTTTAATGTATGCATTGACACGACTTGCATAAAATCATAGATAGACCTTGTGGGTTACTAACTCGTGTTATAGGTAATTGGACGGCTGAAAAATATCCCAAGTAGTATGATTGGGGGACTAAAATTAATTTTTTCTTCATGCACTAAAGAAAAAGAGTAAACCATTGAATAAGCAGGACAATTATACGATAAGCAACAAGCCAAGAAATCAAATGCAAGATTAGAGCTACATGAACGAGGACAAGCCTTCACTACAATGGCCTTCTCCTAAATGGTGCGAGCAAACTAAAATACCATAATTAGATTCCACATTGAGAAGTTTTTGTAATGATTCCACAATGAAATCTCTCAATCATCGCATTTTCATCATGTTGGTCTCGTCAACAAAATATGGTATCATCCAAGGTGAAATATCCAAGTTTTACTTCCATAAGAAAGTTACACCAATTTATTTTCTTCCATTTTATTCATAAAATCCCCAATAATTATCCCTCAAATTATTTTTGTGGCGATTTAGTCATTTAATTTCTATATTTGAGCCAAAATATGGATAAAAATATTTTTGGTGCATTTTTATAGTTGCATTTTATATTTTTAAAGTTAAATTGCATATAATTGCACTATTAGCCTTATTAATGTATAATTACATTTATTTGCGTGAAAGTGATCTCCTATATTTTTAAAATATTAAATATCTATTTTCAATTATTTTAGTACATACAATTATTTTTCAGAAATTATTTATTATAAATCATATGGGTTTAAATTGACTATTTTAAATCTAGCCAAATTGCATTTCAATTTTAGTCTCAATTTAGACCCAACCCCAATCCAAATTCTAACCAAACTAGCCGACCCAGATCCTAAAACCCGCCTACCCGAACCAAGACACCATAAGATCCTGGCCATTGATCTAAAAGATCAACGACCCTCATTAAAACATTCCATTTTAATTCCAAAAAACCCCTCAGCACTAACCATTTTCTCTATACTCGCCGCCCTAATATCCCTCTCTGCTCTCAAAACTCTCTAAACCTCACTCTAATATTCAACCGCCGACCTATATCTCGGCCATCTCTGGTTACCTCTCATCGTCTCTTAAGCCTCAAATGGCTTCTCTCATGCCATTCTACCCTTCTCTAAGGTCTTCAAGGGCCCTGGGCCACGCCGATTTGCATCTAGGGTTTGCTATTTGGCTGTTCTTGGCCACTCCGGTATGATATCGAGCAAAATCACATTGTATTTATCACGATCTTGGGTTTCTAGACATGTTATTGCATTTCTATATGGATTTCTTCTTAAACCCTAATTTCGTCTTGCATATCCTAGATCCGTGCGATTTTAAAATGATTCAAGTCTATTTCTTTGATGTTTTACAATGTTCTTGAATCCCTTTTTACAAGAATCGCCGATTCTAAAGTATTTTCACCTTCTTCTAAAATTAGGATTTCGGAACTTCTTCTAAAACTTTGTTAAACTAACTTTTTGTGTTTAAACTACTATCTCTTGCATATTTTGACCGATTCCATAATTTTCCTGCTTTTTCAACTCGCATACGTTAAAAGCCTTAATTTTTCTAGATTTTTCTTTGTTTGGCTCTGTGTGTTAGCATGGCTACTCGATTCTTGTTTACGTTTATGTGATTACCTTGCCCCGAATGAGTTCTTATTGAGTTGTTAGCCTAGCTTACACCACCTCCATATGATTATGTTCATCTCGATTGTTCAGACTTTTCTATTTCTATTAATACTGTTTGACCGACATGTTTGCTATGTCTGATTGCTCTTGCTCTATTTATATGCTGAATACTGAATCGTGACTCCCTCTTTGATTGATTCTGGATTTCCTATTTGGGGTTCATTGAAAGACCTCCATTTAAACCCTTAATTTCTCCCTCTTCTATTCGAATTAATTGGTTCACCTATCTTATCTATTGTGGTACTTTATTCTTAACTGACTGTTTCCTTAATTAAAACCTTTTGAACCTAGCTCTAATTACCTGTTCTATACTTGTACTATTTTAAAATCTTTTCTTATTTGTTAACTCCACCTATGTATGATTTCTTTTCTTACTTGTCACTTGCTCTTTACCGTTTGCACTAATTCCCTTAATTAAAGAGAGACTCGAACTAATTTTTATTCTCGGTTCTATAACTACTGAACAATTTGATTTTTACCTTATTTTTTAACCAGTTTACAAACTACTATATAAATGACTCTCTTCTACAGTCTTAATAGACAAACTTTTTGGTTCAAAACCTCTCTCTCATACTTAGACTTTCTGCTCTCTCTTTGTGCTACTTGCTCTTGTTCTGAGTTAGCTGGCTGCAAGCAAATGCTAACTATTGGGCTCTCTTGCTCCTTCACTTTTATTTACTTTTCTCTTTACTAGTATGTTCTTATTTCAGTTTAAGTTCTAAAAATAATATGGTTCTTTTATTACTTCAGCTCATCATGTTTCTAGTTTTCTTTTACTTATGGTTTTGTTGCGAGACTTGTAGTTAATATGATTGTATGATCAGCATATCTATTCCAGTTCCTAAGACCTTTGTCTGTTATGTGTTTACAATTATGTGTTCTATGTGTCTCCAATCCCCGTCACCCTTGTGTGTAGTTTCTTTCCTCTTGTTTTGGTCTTGTGAACACTGCTAATGTGGTTTTAGACTCTATGTTTGATTTTTTGTTGCTTGATCATGCAACTCTCTCTTTTCAAAGTTGTTTTACTGCATTACTCACTCCCTCACTCTACAAAACCATTTCAAACAAGTCGTTTTTTAAACACTATTTTCCTACTAAAACCCTTTCAAATTGTGTCAAGCACTACCACTCTACTCCTAATTCAATGGGCTCTGCCTCTCCAATATGTGTACTGCCTTAGGATCCTCTTGAGAATTCTCTGAACTCTGGCATACTGAGGCTGGCCCTTCTACACTGCATTTATTAAATTTGGTTACTAAGTCTAGGTGTAAGCACTTCCCAGGATCCTTGAGATCCTTATGGAACTTTGATGTACCTGGACTATGACATTGTCTATGGGATTTGGGCATTTGAGACTATTAGAGGCTTTGGGAACCTGGGCCTAATTGAAGGCTCCCTATAGAATAACTTCTTATTTTCTTATTTATTTATGTAATTCATTCATATGGTCTGTTATAATTTGTAAATGAAAATTGGGGTAATTAGTAAAAAAGGGGTGGGTAGTACATGTTTGTGGGTAATATTGGTAGAAACCATGCCTATAAGACTTTACATTTTGATATGATTACCTTACCAAGTAGAAAACATGCCTATAGAATTTTTGTATCTTGTTATAGTTGTCTCACCATGTTAGAAATCATGTTTATAAGGCTTAAAATCGGTCCCATAGGTAGATACCATGCCTATTGGATATAATTTAACCCAGCTTCTGTTTTGATAAGTGTTTACATGTTTTACTATTTGTCATCATGCCTGCAAATTTCTGGAATCGGTGTTAAACAACTAGATATCATGCCTATAGGGAACGCCATTAGAGATTCTGCCTGTCAATTTAAACCAGTTTAAATAAATCCAATTCATGTTCAGCTCATTTCAAAACTGGTTTAATTAATGGTTTATTTTTTCTAAAACGAGTTCTTTTAAACTGCCATAATCTATTATTTAGACAACATTCTTATAGGGATTAAAAGTCTGTTTTGAGAACATGCATTATTTCACTATATAAAGTGTATTCATCTGTATGTTACGTATAGGCAAGCCTATAGGACGTTTTTGAATCTGGCAACTCTGAAACCGTTTCTATGACTCAATGTTCTTCTGGTTTAACATGCTTTAAAAATCAGTAAGTAACTGACATGGCTTTACTTCTGGGTTTATAAAAGCAAACTGCTTGTCTTATGCATATTCACATAGACATCCTGCCTTAGGATACTGTACAATAAAAGGCTCTTATTTGTGTTTGAGTCGTGTTGTTTATATGCTTTACTTGTGGAGGTAAAATGAGCCTCTTATTTGCTCCTTTATGTTCCTGTTTGCTAAGAGTCCTATATGTTATTACTTGTCGCCTTAGCATTTTCACCTTTTAAAACCTTAGGGGTCTGTCTAAAACCACTTATAGGTAGAGATCTTAAATCCCTCCAAGACTATTAAGAAGGGACGGGTAGCAACACACAATAGAGACCACTGACCAACACTCGCTTTGCATGACAAATAAGAGGATGAGATGGTAGGTATGTATTTGATAACCAGTGCGCTAATGCCACATGTAGCCTCTTTCTAAGGAGTGATTACCTCGCATTATACTGATGTGATCATATAGGCTGACCAACCTAGGAACCCTCTCCTAAATTCTCTTTTCTTAAAGCTTTACTTTCCCTTTTATGCATACAACTTGTTCAAATTCTTGTCTTATTATTTGAGTCATACAACGACCAACATGCTCTACTTGCAATTATTTGCTTCAGCTGTTTAATTTTGGACTAATTCGTAAGTATAAGTTTGATCGAGACCCACAGTTGTGGACCAAGAGGGGTGTCTAACACCTTCCCCTCGAGGTTATTTCGAGCCCTTACCCTAATATCTGGTAATACAAATCAGTCTAAGAGTAAATCGCTCTAGGTGCCCTAACGCACCATAATTCGTTAGGTAGTGACTCTTCAAATACCCAATTTCCAAAAGGAAATGAGTTATTATCCTCATGAATGTCGAAACACGGACTTCCTCCTCGCGAGGAGGGAAAAAAAGGGAGCGCAATAAGTGATAATAAATTTGTTAGGGAGGAGTTGGAGAAAAGGGACGAGGAACTGATACGGTCTATCCGCAGATGCAGCAATCTCGAAGAGTTACTCAATGCCAAAGATTAGGAGCTCAAAGTAGGCAAAGGGGTTGCGACGAAGTGCCAAGAACTTCAGAAGAAGGTTCTATCATTGCGAGCCGAGCTTGAACAAAGCACCGCCGGAGTCACTGACCTAAGAGCAGAATGGACGGAGAAAGTGGCTAAGCTAGAAAAGAAGGTGGCTGAGTTGGGTAGAGTCGATGGGGCTTTAGTGTTGGCTTTGGCGAGGGAAGCGGTGCTCGAAGATACTATCTACATCCTTAGGTCTAAGCGGGAAGCTGAGAAGGATACGGTCGCACTGAGGGAGGCATGACTCAAGGAGCGAAATTGTAAACTTGATCGGGATGCTTCGAGCTGGGGGATCGAGTTACGGATCTCGAGGCCGAAAGATGCAGCTGTTGGCTCAGGCTCACACTCAAGAATTTGCCCCTATTACTGCCCCCCTGCCGCTTATATGAGCTATGGATTCATACTGAGGCCCAACGAGATATATATAAGGGCTTTTGGGGGCCGGGGAACATTCTTGCGACACTGGAGGCCGGGTGAGTGTGCTGGGATTGAAGATGGGCTTCCTTCTGATGAAGACAATGACAGAGAGAATGGCGGTGAAGATGATGCCGAGTGAAACTTTTTGTAGCTTTTGTACTTAGTATTTTTTTTTCTTTTGTTGTTTGTATTCATCTTTTTCCTGGGGAATCGCTTTGGACTTTGGTAAGGCATAACTGTCACGCATATACATCTTCTGAATAAAATAGTCTCTTTACCTTTAGTTACATATCTTTTGACTTTTATTCTCTTTTCTTTTTTTTTGAAAAAGATCTTCGGATTTCCCGGTAATGAGTCCCTGATTTTTTTATTGGGAATTTGAATGAGGTCGAGTTTAGTTCGCTTGATCCCAGCAAGATCAGATCTTGTTTTGTGCATGTTATATATAGAAGAAACATAGTTTTGAGCTATATTAAGGACAAAAGAAGACATGAGAACTGGGCATTCACAAGATTGCTTTGATTCTCATCATGATACATTCTTGTTGTAAGCGGGTGGTTGAGAAACACGTATTATTGGGAGGGGGCAGCAAGCAATGGAAACCATTCTCACGCCCGAGATTGCAGTTGGTAGGTTAAATCCCTCTCTCCAAGTGATTGAGTTGAAGCTTTGGTCATTAAACGGAGTGAGCCCGAGGAGAGGAGTAGAGTCCAGCAATGTTGAGCCCCAAAATAGAGTTTCTATTCAAATCCCTACTCAACACGGTGCCTCAAGGAGAATACGAAGCTGTTTGGTAGCGGAAGTAGCACGACAAAGAGCAAAGTGGAGCATTCACAAAGAAATGGTGCAAGCCGAAGGGAAGGCGCAACGGTTAGCGACTGCCCGATGGGTGATCCCTTTCTTATTTTCCCGTTTTTAAGATAAGAAATGAGGCAATAAGTGAATTCACTTTTGATATACAGATTCGAGCGAGTTTGACTTCTGATCTGCCAATTTGGGCAAAATTAATTTTGACTTGTAAATTCGAGCAAGATCGAATTCAGACTTGCCCACTTAGGCGAAATCGGTTTTGACATGTATATTCGAACGAGGTCGAATTTAGACTTGCTAGCTTAGGCAAAGTAAATTTCGACTTGTATATTCGAACGAGTCGAATTCTGTCTTGTCAGCTTAGGCGAAGTCAATTTTGACTTATATATTCGAACGAGGACAAATTTTACTTCCTCATGGCGATGGCCGGGGGATGTAGGGGCATAAATTCGAGCAAGGTCAAATTATGGCCCGTTATTCGTTCGCCGTGGTTGAACTTTGACTTGTTAATTCGAGCGAGATCAAATTTAGACTTCTATTTGGCTGTAAATTTGAGTGAGGTCAAATTATGACCTATTATGGGTTCGACGAGGTCAAACTTTGACTTGTTAATTCGAGTGAGATCAAATTTATACATCTGTTTGGTGATGGATGGGCCCGTAGGGGCGTAATTCGAGCGGGGTCGAATTATGACCCATTATGGGTTTGATAATGTCGAACTTTGACTTGTTAATTCGAGCGAGATCGAATTTAGACCTACACTTGGCGATGGCCGGGAGGCATAGGGTGTAAATTCGATCGAGGTTGAAATTTTAACCCGTTGTGAGTTTGAGTAAAGTTGGACTTTCCATTCACTTGGGAATGGTCGTTAGGGTGGTAATTCGAGAGAGGTCGAAATTGTAACCCGTTGTGAGTTCGAGCGAAGTCGGACTATCCTTTCACTTGGCAATGGATGATGACTGTAAGGGTGTAAATTTGAGCGGGGTCAAAATTGTAACACGTTGTGAGTTCGAGCGAAGTCGAACTTTCCTTTCACTTGGCGATAATTGATGGCTGTAAGGGTGTAAATTCGAGGGGCCCATGATCGTAACACATTGTGGTGTGAGCGAGGTCAAATGTTAACTTTGATTTTATTGGTAAATATTACTCGTTACTGTATTATTTATGCATGCGCCGGGATGAGTCCCATTGTTATTTATTCTTGCTTTCACTGGAGAATATTATGCAGTTGCATAGTTTGTATGCGTCGGTGGAGTCCCAGTTTATCTAGTCCCTTCATTAGTCGGTTTGGAGAGGCCGTTGACGAGACGGGCGATGAAATTATTGCTTGGTCTAATGGACACCCTGGGACGGTTAATTCAAAAGAAGTTCGAACATAATTCGTAATATTTAGCCGGCTGAATTGGCGTAGGATTGTCATGGCGAGCGTACGTGCTAGTTTTTTTAGTTCTCCTACCCGTGTTGGTGAGGTTATGTGTTCCGTGGGCTCATAGCTCAGTCCCATGTTATGGAGATTATTTCTTGACAATGTCGGCATGTTCTGAGCTGTTTCTGTTATTTGTAATATGGTACGGTGTGGAGGGTTTTGCTTGATCGTCGCCTGCGAGATGATATGGTGCAGAACATTTTCCTAAAGTGTTCGGTGGCATTTTGTTACTTGTTCGCGCACCTATGAGAATGTTCGTGTTCCTATCCCAATCCAAAAAGAAAAATAACAAGTTAAATCTGAGCAAAAATTGCTTGTTACCTTGACCTGTTGAGGCAGCGAGGGGAGGAAGGCGTTGTAGGACGATCTGTTTTATCCCATACACGAATGGCAGTTTTAGATTTGGCAGCCTCGTGCTTGGCTTCACTATTAGTCGTATCTAGGCTTCCTATGGGCTGAACTTACTTTGCCCATTGGGACCTCGAGCTCGAGTCCCGGTCCGACCCCGTCCGATGTACGTAAAAGTAAGGGAAATATGTTATAATCCGTACACAAATTACGCTGTGCATATGGGTACAAAGATAAGGTAGGACAAGTTGGTTATTACAAAGAATCACACAGCAGGCTATCATCCCTTCTTAAGAGGTGGAAGTATCGATTGGTATATAACGTTAATATATCAAATAGGCGCAGACGCGCTAAGTGCGTAGTGGCCGTAATCCTACTTTGAGTACTCATACAATGTGCCAAACCTATCGCTACATGCAATGGATTTTGTATAGATATAAGACATAATTTTGATTTCGTGCAAAGATCAGACCCTGATTGGTTTGGTTATTTTAAAAGCTTGCTTACTAAGCTCTCAAGTTGGTGTTTGCAAATGAAAGGGTGAGGCTGCGACGGTCGGGGAGTGAAACCCTAGCTGACTTCAGATCTAGAGGGAACTAAACTTTTGGCTAAGAAGTCCCCACAGACGACGCAAAATTGTTTGACCAAAAAGTATTAAGTTTTTTGTTAAACTAATTAAATATGAATAATGTAGGTAAACCTTATCCAAAATAATTTGCTCTAAATCTGAGATAAAAGACATGGGTCAGCGAACAAAGCAAGCATAAGATTTAATTATAACATCGATAAAATCTCATTATATAAGTAGAAGATGATGATCTTCATAACATTGAACAACCATGAAAAATACATAGATGAATAGGGTCACCAACTTTTAACGAGGTAGGACCTCATACATTTGTTATAGTGAGACTAAGGATATGAATTGAGGATATGAGCTTCCTCGCTTCTTCCTCCTTCGGAGAGAGTGAAAGAGAGATGCGGATTTCTCCTTATATCAGAGAACATGTTTGTGTGTGTATTTGTTTTTTGCCCCCCTCCCTTAGTTTCTCACTTAGTTTATATACTAGGTCTTCTCTTCTACCCAACTGTCATAAACCATAACACTTATGTCGTTTGATTGTATTACGGGTTGACCCCTAGATATGCCATAATATACAATTCGCCTCCCAAGCATTCTGAATATATGACCTCGGCCATGGCCGAGGTGCGTGTCGTTACAACGTGGTATGGATACGACAATCCAAAGTAACTTTTCGCCGTCTCTTTCCACGCTGATTCTTGTCTAGTCAGATTTTGACCCACACAATACTATCTATGCTTTCAAGATCTATATCTAGAGGTATTATCACTAACTATGTTTTGTTGCACCCCATATTTTCATACATGAAAGCATGCCATAAGTAAATTGATGAAAGCTCAAAAATGAGATGTTACATCCCGCATTTTCGTACGTTAAAGTTCCGTTGTAAGTTAGTCGATGTAAGTTCGGGAATGAGATTATTTTGGGATTGCAAGTGAAAATAGGCTATACATTTGCTATTTATGCTATAGATACCCATTCTTTGTTGTTGTTTTTGTTATGAAAGTTGCCGATTAAATGCTTAAAATGATGCCATTTGGTTTCGTAGGGAATACAAGATAGAAGGAGAACAAAATGAAGTGTTTGGAGGCAAGAACGTAAAGAAATCACCCACTTGAGAAGTACCCAAGCGCAAAAGATCAAATGAGATAAGTGACGCGGAGAAAGAAGCAGGTTCCAGGGATTCTCGCGGTTCGCGCCACAGTCCTCTACAGAAGATCCCTCGGTCGGTCCGCGGTCGACACTGGGGCCGTGGGAGGACGTGCAAAACTTTAGAACTTCAGGGGTTAAAGCGTAACTCAGGAAAGTTTTGTAAAGTCCTTATATCATGTAGGAAACTCGCCCAAAGCTAGGTTACGCTTAATTTTGGAGATTATTTGGCAATAAAAACAAGTGTGAGAGATCATCCAAAACATCATTACTTTTATTCTTCTTAATTTCTTGCGATTTATGATTATGAATCTTTTAGCCATTACCTTACCCATTGTCATGAGTAGCCAAACACCATAATCTAAGGTCTTGATGGAACCCGTTGGGAATTACTTGGTTGTTTTATTAATACAATTAGATTTGATTGTTAATCTCTAATTGTTCATCTATATTTTGATTGTGGAATAGTTGAAAGGGCCCTCAATTATTCGTTCCGATTTATTGTGTATCTTCTTGAGAGAAGAGTGCATATTTAGGTGATTGTATGAACAACATCACACCCGGAGTATAGACGGGAGTCATAACCGAGGGTTTAGGGGTTGGATTAGAGATAACGAAACCCCGGGGGCAATCAAAGTGAACCGTATTGTGAAATTAGCTGGCGTAACTTGAGAAAGTGCGTCTACCTGAGAATGCTCAAACTGATGGGAAATTACCTTTGAAAACACCTTTTCGAGCTAGCAAAATTGGACAAGAGGGACGAGAGCCAGTACACGATTCTGATTACTCGTCTAATGAGTCTAAGTCGGAGGATGCTCATGATGCTGAGGATGCTATTGAGATCACTGCCCCTCCTCGAGGGGGCGAAGCAAGGTCCTCCCAGCCACACCGTAGCACTCGCTTGGCTGATTTGGAGCAGCATATGATGGGACTGCAGACATCCATTACTGACTTGGGCAACCATATTGATGCTGTAGCTGAAAGACAAGCGAAGTCCGAAAAGAAATTATGGGATGGTTGAGAGCTCTGGGTCGCGCCTGCAGCGTGAACCCTGACACTGTTTTTGATCAAGAGCGATACCTCAGGGAAGTTCCTTTACCTCATTGGTTTTGATATTGTTAAGCCACGGGGACATGTCTTATTTTTATGTATGAGGTGGGGGAATTTCATTGTATGTTATACTTGTAATTTTTGTGTGTGTGTTGTGTTAGCTGTTTAGAATTGGAATAGTAGTTATTGTGTTGTAGGAAGTTAAATTAGAAATGACTTGTCCCGACGATGGATCTCTGTCGACGGGGTTCTTGAGGACTATGTCGAGTAAAAACAAACTAGTATACAGACTCTTCCTAATGATGGATTCTTTAGGCAATTTTCTTTAGGGAAGCTAGTCTACAGAAAATACCAAAAAGATTTTTTTTAGGTAGTGTAGTAATTCTCCCTTGGTTTTTCTTTGGGTCACAGTTCTTTTCCAAGGGTTTTGCTTGAACTGGGTATAGATAGAGTTTTTTAGGGTAGGATTAGTGGGCGAAGAGCTGAAATTTACAACATTTAGCGTTGTTACACCTCAGCACGATAGATGCTAGAGTGTAGCGCTTAGCTTCAACGGTTGAATCTCGTTTGAGTGCCTTAAAAAATTGTATATTTGTGCTTAACTTGAACACTCGAAAGATAGTATCTTGATAAACCAATTTGGAGTGAGTCATATGCCAAGTGTGTGTGAGTATTATTTGTGTTCCATGCTGTACAATTGATGCCTAAAACTTGCCCTGTGTGTTTGCAAAGCGAAATAGTAGTTTCATTCAGTTTTAGAAGTGATGTAGGCATTTTCTTATTGAGTCATAAATATTTTCTTTACCCACTTTAACGCAGTACATCTTAGCTAACCCCGTTGAACCTATAAGCCTGTTCTTTGGTAACCACAGTGTGAATCTTACCCGACTATTTGAATAGCTTGCTTTTTGAATAAGCTTTCCTTCCGCTCCCTAGGCACTTGAAGGTTATTGAGATTATGTAAAAACAAAGTGTGGGGTGGTAGTTTGGTTTACAATTAAACTATGGAAATAGAAAAAGGTGCGAAACGTGAAGCATATAAAGAAAAGCACCACAAAAGGGGGGGGGGGGGTTGTAGTGATAAATAAGTGGTAGCTAGTTAAAGTGCACCTAAAGTACGGGGATGTTTAAATATGGTGGAATGTTGGCTTACAAAATAACGAGCTTGAAGTTTAATGTAATTGTATTAAAAATGCTTAGGGATGTTAGTCACTGCATCAAAATATATTTTACCTAACCCTTAGCCTACATTACAACCAATTAAAGTCCTATTGATCTTAGACTGAATGATGTTTAATTAGTCGATTATTACACTAGGGGCAAGCCTATGGTGCGTCTTTGTTGCATGTGAAATTTCTTTGGAGAGTGAGTGAATTTTATCTATTTGAGTTCCGAGTTGTATCATTATCATTATATACATGGAACTACTCTCTTGTGTGATGTGAGGGCATGTGATTCACGAAGGAAATGTGCATTTTGACTATTGTATAGAGTGGTTTGAGTAAGTGCAGATGTGCAGGGTATGAAAAACTTGAGTGTTGAGGTAAGAGCTGCTCACTACTAGGTATAACTCTTGTATAATGTTCATGGTGTGAGTCGTTGAAGGAAAAATATAAGGAATCAATTTTATGAGTGTGGTGAATTGCTCGAGGATTAGCAATGATTTAAATGTGGGGTGTTGATAGTAGGCTATATAATTGCTATTTATGCCATAAATACCCATGCTTTGTTGTTGTTTTATTATGGAAGTTGCCGATTAAATGCTTGAATTGATGCTATTTGGTTTCACAGGGAATACAAGATAAAAGGAGAACAAAATGAAGTGTTTGGAGGCAAGAACGTAAAGAAATCACCCACTTGAGAAGTACCCAAGCGCAAAAGAGCAAATGAGAGAAGTAACACGGAGAAAGAAGCAGGTTTAAGGGATTCCCGCGGTCCTCTACAGAAGATCCCGCGGTCGGTCCACAGTCGACGCTGCAGTCGCGGGAGGACGTGCAAAACTTCAAAACTTTTGGGGTCAAAGCGTAACTCGGAAAAGTTTTGTAAAGTCCTTATATTATGTAAGAAACTCGCCCAAAGCTAGGTTAGGCTTAATTTTTGAGATTATTTGGCAAGAGAAACAAGTATGAGAGATCACCCAAAACATCATTACTTTTATTCTTCTTAATTTCTTGCAATTAATGATTAAGAATCTTTTAGCCATTGATCTACCCATTGTCATGAATAGCTAAACACCATAGTCTAAGATTTTTATGGAATCCATTGGGAATTACTTGGTTATTTTATCAATATAATTAGATTTGGTTGTTAATCTCTAATTGTTCATCTATGTTTTGATTGTGGAATAGTTGAAAGGGCCCTCAATCATCCGTTCCTATTTATTGTGTATATTCTTGAGAGAGAGTGCATATTTAGGTGATTGTATGAACAACATCAATCCGAGAGTACATACGAGAGTCATAACCGAGGGTTTTAGGGTTGGATTAGAGATAACGAAATCCCAGGTGCAATCTAAGTGAACCGTATTGTGAAATTAGCTAGCGTAACTTGAGAAAGTACGTCTAGTAGATTATTATAATTATTTGAGAAAGAATTATGATAGATGGAGAGTTCATGATTGTTAGAGATAGATAAATCATAATTATAAGAAATAGACAACCGAGGAAAAGACCAACGGGGGAAATCATTACCTTAGACCTTCTTTATATTATTTACACATCAAGCTTAGTTAATTTTCAGTTATTTATTACTTTTAGTATTTGTTGTTAGGAAATCAACAATTGTGAATCAGAAAGTTTGGGAAAACAGGTTGTGTGAATTGGGTAAATCGACATTGGTAATTGGTAGGTTAATTCTCTGCGGTTTGGCTCGGGGCTACAATACTCGTACTATATTTGCAACGCCCGCATAGTCTTTTATGAGACTCAGTTGAGCTTGATCAATAAGTATTACGCTATTTCAAAAAAGTGATAAGTAAATTCGTGAAGGTGAGAGGATAAGCGAATCAAAGGAAATGAGTTTCGTTAAAGTTTGACAATTTGTGATAAAATACGGTACGAGCTATAATACCTGATATTTATGGACTAGTACCATACAAGGTACCACATGACCATGATAGTAAGGTGTATACTAAAATATATTAAAAATAAATAATATTTTAAGTAATTTGAGATAATTCTTAATTATGTGGGTAATTGATTAATTGTTGGTTAGTGGAAGTCTGATTCTGAAAAGAGAGACACCGACCCTAGTCAGTCTAAATGATGTAGACAAAACCCGCTTCGGACTTGATTACCACCGAAAATTTTCCGAGACGGTAGAATGTATACTCTCGGGGAAGATTAACGAGTTAATCAAGAGATTGGTGGATAGTTATTGGGGTGGATCATTAAACAACGTGGCAGCAAAATGAGCCTTCATCAAAGATAAATTGTGACTTTTATTTCATGTAATTAGGTGGCAAAAATTATGGGATTTTGGTGGCCAAGTCATCCCAAAGAATTGGGGGCCACAACCCATGATCTTCAAGGTTTTTCCTACAACATGAAATGGTATAGATTGGCTTACTAAGTATGGATGGAATTCTTAAACAAGATTTCACATGAATCCTTTACAAAGTGAGATAGATTGACAATGTGATTTTTCTTCACCAAAATTTCATATGAAGTTATACTGCGTAATAGCAACGAGATTTGCAACTCTAAGGGGCTGGTATAATATTTCTCAAGAATATCATACATATTTTTCCTACTTCGATCGGTCGTTGCGTATTTTAATGCAAAAGACATGTGTTAGAAGAATTGTTAAGAGAATTAATTCAGGCATGTTAAGAATATTCCTTCTTTCTTTTTGGCATGATTCATACAATACAAACAAAACGAGAAAATACACAACTTTCATAAATAACTCTATTCATAGAAGTATTAGAGTCGTATATGTTCTTGATTCCCCATATGTCTTATTATTCTATCGTACGTCAGAGGCGGCTCTAACTATATAGGGGGTAAGGCAAGTGCCTTAGGCCCCCAATTTTGGAGGGCCCCTTTTCTTAAGAATAATAAAATATGTATATATAATACTTTTATACTTTTTAAATAATTTTTTTAATATATTAATAAATTAAAACTTAAAATAATAAAAAGTATAACTGTCACTTTAATTTAATTGGACAGCTTTACTTTTTCTTTTTCACAATAATTGACATTTGACCAACTTCTCGATTCCCTAAGTTCCCAACGTTACAATCTTCTCTTTCTTTCATTTCATTACAGCTTTCTTTCTTTATTTAATATTTTCTTCTTTTCTTTCTCTACTATTCAATTTTCATCCTCCATTCTTCTCTCTTTAATTCTTTCATTCCAGCAGAAGAGACATACGACATAACTTTCTTCTCTCCTTATTCTTCCTTCTTTATGATTTATGTTCAATTGTTACCTTCTTAATTTTTTGTACTAGATTCAGTCAACAACTGGATATTTTGGAATTGGAATCAAGGACTCAAAGTCTTCAAATTTCTTGAGCCGCCCCTGATTATCGGGTAATATTATTCTAACTTTCTAATATTATTTTTATTGGATACTTGTTATTTTATTAATTCTAATTTGTACATATTATTTATTTATTTTTAGAATATAAATATGTCAACAAGAAAATATGCATCCGGTTATTCAAAAATTCAAAAGAAAAGAAAAATTGAAAATTTAATAAAATCTCAGAAAAGAGCTCTTGACAAATTTTTGACAAACAATAAAAAAAAAAAATCGCAAAATATAGGAGAATGTTCTGTAGATGAACAAGTCATTAACTTAGTTGAGTGAGATGATAACAAAATTCAAATTGAAGAAGAAGAAGTTTATGAAAAATCTGACGAAGATTCTCAAGAATATCAAGAACTAATAAATGAATTAAATAATAATATTCATAAATATATATATGATCCTAGTCAATGGACTAATATTGATACAAAGTTGAGAGATTTATTAGTAGAAAAAGGACCAACAAGAATTACTGATATAGATTTTCCAAAGGATAAATCCTTAAGGCACTTTTCTACTACACATTATTTTCAAAAATTAGCAAATGGAGAAAAACATGAAAGAAGATGGTTGGTTTATTCCAAAGATTTTGATAGAGTATTTTGTTTTTGTTGCAAGCTATTTAATACAAATTCTAGTGCTAATATTAGTAAACTAGCTAGTGAAGGTAGTAGAGATTGGAAAAATATTAGTACTAAGCTTAAAAATCATTAAACAACGAGCGAACATATTATTAATATGAGTTCATGGATTGACTTAGAAATGAGATTGTGCAAAAATAAAACAATTGATAAAGATATGCAAGACCAAATCAATAGAGATAGAGAGCACTGGCGAAATGTATTGTCAAGAATTATTGCCGTCATAAAAACTCTTGGTAAAAATAATTTGGCATTTAGGGGAAAAAAAGAAAAAATTTATCAAGAAAACAACGGAATTTTTTTAAGTATTATTGAAATGATTGCAGAATTTGATCCTATCATGCAAGAACATATTCGGCGAGTTAAATATGATGAAATTCAAAATCATTACCTCGGACATAATATTCAAAATGAATTGATAAATTTATTGGCAAGTGAAATTAAGAATATTATTATTGGAAAGATTAAAGAAACAAAGTATTTCTCAATCATACTTGATTGCACCCCGGATATAAGCCATCAAGAACAAATGTCTTTTATATTACGAAGTGTGGATATTTTATCAACTCCAATAAAAATTACTGAATATTTTTTAGAGTTTTTAAAAGTGGATGATACAAGTGGAAAAGGTATTTTTGAAGTTATTCTAGATGAAATAAAAAATATTGGACTTGATATTGATAATATAAGAGGACAAGGCTATGATAACGGATCCAATATGAAGGGAAAACACCAAGGAGTGCAAAAAAGACTTCTCGATATAAATCCTAGATCTTTTTATACACCATGTGGATGTCACAATCTAAATTTGGTACTTTGCGACATGGCTAACTCTTGTACGAAGGCAATATCGTTTTTTGGTATATATTCATTATTTTCTTCTTCCACTAAGCGGTGGAAAATTTTAAAAGATAGTGTACCCAGTCTAACTCTTAAATCATTATCACAAACACGTTGGGAAAGTCGTATTGAAAGTATTAAAGCAATAAGATTCCAGGCTCCGCAAATAAGAGATGCTTTAATAAAATTAGTAGAAGTTAGTGAGGATCCAAAAACAAAAAGTGAAGCAAGTTGTCTAGCAACTTATGAGCTTGAAAATTTTGAATTTTTATTGGGCATGACTATTTGGTATGATGTATTATTTGCTGTTAATTTAGTTAGCAAAAGTTTACAATCAAAAGATATGCTTATTGATGTTGCCATATATCAACTAAGAGGTCTAATTTCTCTTTTTGAAAAATATAGAGAAGAAGGATTTACAAATGCCATGATTTCAGCTAAGGAAATCGCATTTGAGATGAATATAGAACCTGAATTTCGTAATAAACGTGTAATACATAGAAAGAAACAGTTTGATGAGAATGTTGATAATGAAATCACAAAGTCTCCTGAAGAATCTTTTAGAGTTGATTACTTCTTATATATAGTAGATCAATCCATTTTTTCACTTCAAAATAGATTTGAACAGTTTGAAGTATATGAAAGTATCTTTGGTTTCCTATTTAATGGTAAAATTTTGAGATCATTAGATGATGAGAAATTGAAGAAATATTGTCTTAACCTTGAAGGTTCCTTAAAACACAACAATCACTCAGATATTGATGGTTTAGACTTATTTTTCGAATTAAAAGTGTTAAGAGAAATACTAGAAGTAGAAGGTAATACTCCAATCGATATACTTAATCAAATAAAAAGACTTGATTCTTTTCCAAATGCTTATATTGCTTATAGAATAATGTTAACAGTTCCTATAACAGTTGCTTCAGCAGAAAGAAGTTTTTCAAAATTAAAATTGATAAATCTTATCTAAGATCAACAATGTCTCAAGAAAGATTAAATGACTTGGCTATATTATTAATTGAAAATGAATTACTAAAATCAATCGATTATAATAAAGTTATTAACAACTTTGCATCTCAAAAAGCTAGAAGAATAGATTTTAAAGAAAAATATATAATATAATATTTTTATAAATATTTAGGCCCCATATTAAACTTTCGCCTTAGGCCCCATTTACACTTGAGCCGCCCCTGTCGTACGTTCATGGGTCTCAGAAAATACGTAAGTTGAAAAAGTTTATTTCAGAATATTAATCAAAGACATAATGGTGTTATCACACCCCGAGAGATTTTATTAACGTACTTCTCATGCATTGCATTTATTTACATGTACATTGACCCAGGACTAGATGGTGTTATGTATATGGGATATGGGAAAAGGTTACGGTGTTATATACGTATCACCACCTGATCAATTGATATACGTTGATGATTTTGTCCATAGTGGCCGAGATGATATTATGGGATGCCCTCAGAGGCTTGATGATGTTATGAACACATATACCTATGCACTACATGATATTCATATGCATATTCATAACACTATAAGTATTTCATAATTCACAGAGTTATCCGGACTTACAGGCCGAGTCTTTTACTCCATCTTTCTATCATGTCTATTATTTACTGATTTTCATTCCTTACATACTCGGTATATTATTTGTACTGACGTCCCTTTTACTTGGGGATACTGTGTTTTACCCGCAGGTCCTGATAGATAGATTGAGAGTCTTCCAAAAAGGCTATCAACCCAACGAAAGGTGTTGGTGCGCTCCATTGCTCCGGAATTGCTTATTTAGTTAGTACAGTTAGTACATGTAATGATTGGTACGACAAGGACTACCCCGACCTTTTTAATATTTATGTACTTTTAGAGGCTTGTAGATAAATATCGTGTATATAGATACTTGTATGGCCTTGTCAGCATATGTTTTGAGTGTATAAAAGATCACGTTGGCCTTATAGGCTCGTATGTCACATGTATAAGTTTCTATATCAGGTTGGGTCGCCCTATATTGAGTGTCCCCTTATGTTTATTCTAATTAGCCCATTTGACCCATTTTCCAGTGGGAGTACGATAAAAAAAGATATGTATGTTGGTACTCGGTTGAGTAAGGTATTGGGTGCCCGTTGCGGTCCATAAGTTTGGGCCGTGATAAGTTTAACCCATCATTACATAATATTTAATAATTTAACCAAAAGTTAATACTTTTTGGTCAAACAACCAGTACTACGTGATTGTATATTTATATTCACTTGTCGTCTTTCTATAAGCAGGTTCGTGCCCAAACAACAACAACAAAAAAAAACTCAGTATAATCTCACTTAGTGGGGTCTCGGGAGGGTAGTGTGTACGCAGACCTTACCCCTACCATAGGATAGAGAGGCTGTTTCCAAATATACCCTCGATATCCTTCCTTCCAAAAACTTCCCACCTTGCTCTTGGAAAGACTCGAACTCACAATCTCTTGATTGATTGAAAGTGGAGATTGCTTACTATCCTTCCCTACGTACCATTATATTTGATGAGTGCCCGTCAAATATGAGAAATGACTCATTTGATTAGGCATGGAAAAAATAAAATAACACAAGAGATATTAGGAATAAACAGAAGATTGTGTTTTATATAATCGTTGAGTGTCCTCCAAATATACAATTTAAAGACATTTCAGTTTGACACAAGAATAAATCTTGATTTAAATAATTAGTTTCAGTAAACAAAGGTTAATCTTAATTAAGAATAATATTCTCAGATCTTAATAGTAGAAAAGGTAGTTGAAAGGCGTTTACGAGGACAATAATAATACTACTATGCAATAAATGGCTTTTTTCTATCAAGAACACTAGTAGTGTGTATGATATTAAATAGATAAAAATATAATGACACTCATGTAATTAAAATGAATAATTTAATCAGCAAAATGTGTAATAAAAGAACTTTCCACCTGAATAATAACTGAATGATGACTCCTCAAATAATCGAGGATTTCTCAAATATGACGAAATTTTTAGCGAAAAGTAAAATTTTATATTGAGCGAAGAATAAATCTTTTTTAAAGTATTGTTCTTTCAATTAAATCTCTCGAGAATCCTTCTTATAATGTTGGCCTGAATATGCTGATGCCGGGTTATGACCCATACAATTTCTAATCTAACTTACTATTAATAGTATGGAAAAACTTTATTCTTGAATGTTCAAATTAGTGATATTTCCCAATATCAATGGACATAAATTGAACTTATCTAATAACGGGACAGATTATATTACCGTTAACTTGCTGTCAAATAAAAAATCGTTACCGGTTACGTCGTCGGAGTAGCCGTTTACGCTCTATTCACTTCAGTATATAGGAACCCGCTCTCCGTCTGACATAGTTTGACACAGTAGTCGCCTCTTATCACTAAGGCGAAAAAACCAGTTCATCTTCTTCCCCCTGCATGCCATAGGAATTTGTACCAATTAGCTTTAACCATGCTCTCTCTGACGGATTCAATTCCAATTTCTTCACATTTGAACGATACTCGTTTCAACTTTCTTTCTCAAAGCGGCAGCAGAAACCTTCGGCGAGTTACACTTGTTTGCAGCCGTCCTCGGGTTTCGTTCTCACCGGGGAACATATGTAGGTGCTCAACCACCGAGCAACCGCCACCACAACGGCGCAAACAACGCCCGTCAAAGCAGTCCGACGAGGAGAAAGGCATCGACCCTGTTGGGTTCCTCACTAAATACGGCATTACCCATAAAGCTTTCGCTCAGTTTCTTCGTGAAAGGTTATTTTGCTATGCCTTAAATTTTGCTTTCTATCTGTTCCAGTTTATATGACACAATTTCCTTTTTAGTGGTGCAAAACATAATGACCCATTTAGGTTGGCCAAGTGTTAATTGACTTGAGCCTTGGGTTTGCTCCCTTTCAAGGCCTCAAGTCGAAACCCACCGGACTCGAACAATTTCTAAGGGTCATCCGACTGGTTAAAACCTGAATTAACTGCACTTGTGGGAAACTCCTTTTCGAGTGCTTGTGCACCCCCGGCTCGAAGAGACTCGGACACCCGGTGCAAAATCTAAAAAAAAAAAAATAATGACCCATTTAATTTTATTATTAAGTTCTTACAACTAGACAAATGTTATTGCATGTTTCAGATTACAAGTTTCAAAATTCTTATAACCTTATACTCTCTCCATACCAGTCCAGTTTATGTGGCAACATTTCGTTAGTCCCGTTAAAAAGATAGTAGCTTTTGAAATTTGATAATAATTTAACCTAAAGTTCTCATTTTATCTTTAGTGAGCCGCACAAATGTTTTAGAATGTTTAAAACCACAAGTTTTAAAAGTCCTATAACCCTTCACAAATTGTATGACATGGTTATTACCACAAATTCCAAAAGTCATCCGGTTTTTCCTAAACTTTGTTCTTATTCAAACTTCACACATAAATTGGAACGGCGGGAGTAGCATGTTTAAAACCACAGGTTTCAAAGATCTTCCTTTTTTCTTCCTAAATTCCGCGTCTAGTCAAACTACGTCAAACTGGAAGAGGGAGTATTTCAGTGATCTTTTAGACATGCTAGAAGCTCCTTACCCAAAATAGTAACGAGCAGCCACTTTTTAGTCTACTTTGACTGTTCCCGCTACTACTTGATGCTTGAACCATCTTATATGCGCAATAATCTTTCAGGGTGTTTTATTCTTTCTCTCATTCTGCTTTGCAGATATAAATCATTGAAGGACTTGAAGGATGAAATATTGACTCGTCACTTCAGTCTCAAGGAGATGTCTACTGGGTTAGTTTTATGCGCCAATTTCGTACATTGACAATAATTCTACCTTCTGCCTATTTGCTAAAGTTATCAAAGAATGTGTCTTGCATTTGCACATTTATCTCTTTACTGATTCTAGATGTCTATTTCATAGATATGAATTACTGGGTATGCATCGCAATGTGCAGCATCGAGTGGATTTCTTGGAGTGGGCTCCAGGTTCAGTTCCATACAAGAATTTGTCCTCTTAACGTGTTTTATATATCAGTTATGTCATGTTATGTGTAGTTTTGTATGTCATAATTCATGCTACATTGTGCAATTAATCTGGTGCTTATTTTTTGTTACATTGGCCATTCTGCAAGTACTAAGGACATAAACAATGTTTCAAAACTTCATCCATCCACTACATGATATCTTGAAATTGCTCACTATTTGGTATCTTCTAATTTTCATTATGGACTTGGAGTTCTCGGTCCATCAATTAGTGATTCATGGTTAGACTATGGTGTGATATCACTGGAGAGAAGACCAAATGTGAGATTTCCTATGTAAAGTAAGTGACATTTGTGCATTAACTTAAATAATTATCTCTGGGGTTATAGATGGGGCAGGGGAGTGGATTTAGCTCTTGATAATCAAGAATTGTTTGTCTGTCTTTTTCGTTGTTTCTTTGTTATTTTTTTTCTTTTGTGGCTTTTAACATATAAGTGCCAAGATGTTTAACAGGTGCTCGCTACTGTGCTCTAGTTGGTGACTTTAATGGGTGGTCAACAACTGATAATTGTTCCAGAGAGGGTCATTTTGGTCATGACGATTGTGGGTATTGGTTTATTATTCTTGAAGATAAATTGCGTCAAGGAGAAGAACCTGATAAATTGTATTTTCAACAGTACAATTATGTGGATGACTATGATAAAGGTGACAGTGGCAATACCATCGAAGAAATCTTTAAAAAAGCCAATGACGAGTATTGGGAACCCGGAGAAGATCGCTTCATTAAGTCACGTTATGAGGTGGCAGCAAAGTTATACGAGGAAATGTTTGGCCCAAATGGACCCCAAACGGAAGAGGAACTAGAAGAAATGCCTGATGCAATGACACGATACAAAGCCTGGAAAGAGCAACACAAAAATGACCCAGCAAGCAATTTGCCATCATATGATGTGATAGATAACGGAAAAGAATATGATATTTTCAATATTATAGGTGATCCCGAATCGTTTCAGAAATTTCGTATGAAGCAGCCTCCTATTGCTTACTGGTTGGAAACTAAAAAGGGAAGGAAAGCTTGGTTACAGAAATATATGCCTGGTTTACCTCATGGAAGCAAATACAGGGTGTATTTTAACACACCAAATGGGCCTCTTGAACGAGTTCCTGCATGGGCTACTTATGTCATTCCAGGTAAACAAGCACGGCTTATTTTTGTTTACATACTTTTTTTTTTTTAATCTCCATAACTGGTTTTATGCTGTTAGCTGCTAGTATAAGAAAAAGGACAGAAGCATGTAGAATATTGAACACTTTTGTTTTGGTGTATTCTGTATCTGCCTAAATGATCTCTCAGTTACACACATGAATCCATGAGTACATGCTTTGGATTTTATATTCCCACGCAACGCATGTTTATTTGTAGATATGACAAGTAACTATATATATATACACGCACACATCACCAAGCATCTACTAAGCTAGCAAGTATCAACTACCTAGCTACCTCCCACTAGTAAAGTATTAGCACCATGGCTTAAAATGATGGGAAGAAATTACCTATAGTTTTTGCCTCAGCTGGAATTTGAACCTTGGTCTCTTATGGTTCATTCCGGTTACATTAACAGCTAAGCCACACCCTTAGATGCGGCAATTTATAAAATTAGAAGCCTTGGTTCTTCTTCTTACAAACTTTTCACTCTATGCTTCTATCTATTGGTACCTATGTTGTTCGGATCCTCCAAATGTGTTGCCTCATCCATGTCGGGTCCTTCAAAAACGCAAATTGTATCTCGGCAACCGAACATTTAATTACAACAACATACCGTGTGTGATCCCACAAGTGGGGTTGGGGAAGGTGAGGTGTACACCAACTTTATCACTATTTTGTGTGAGATGAAGAGGTTGTTTCCATTACACCCTCGACTCAAGAAAAGCATTTTCGAACTAAGTTTGAAAAATACAAGAGTAAAAAAAGCTAAGATGAAAATACTGGAAAAAAAGTATTGGCAACAAAAATAGTAAAGATAACTAAAGTAAATTAAACAACAACAATATAAAATTAAAAAAATAAGATAATAAAAAATAAATAAATAATAATACTCATAAGGAGAAGAGGGAGAAGTTAAAGTGCTCTAAACTAGAACCATGCTTTCCTTCAGGAAGGAGAGAAATCGCTCAACTACTTATTAACCTCCATGCTCTCCTATCTAGGGTCATGCCCTCGGTGAGCTAAGATGTGCCATATCCACCTCTTCCCAGTTCTTCCAGGATCTACCTCTACCGTTCTTTAGACCTATCACTTCCAGTCTCCTCACCGAGGCATTTGTGCTCTTCCTCTTTACATGCCCGAACCATCTTAACCTTGCCTCCCACATCTTGTCCACCACAGAGGCCTCTCCTACCTTGCCCCATATATCTTCGTTCCTAATTTTATCTCTCCTAGTAAGCTCACTCATCTATATGAGCATTCTCATTTCCGCTACTTTCATCTTCTGAACGTGTGAATTCTTGACTGGTCAACACTCTGCTCCATGCAACATAAATCGTCTACGACCAATTTATAGAACTTACCTTTAAGTCTTGATGACACATTCTTATCTCATTGGACACCTGATGTGAGCCTCCATTTGTGGTGGGCATTTTGAGTAGGTGATGTGAGCCTCCATTTGTGGTGGGCATTTTGAGTAGGTGATTCTAATTGAATCTCCAGGCCCGCTGTAAAAGAGATGCTGGAAACATAATCATACCAATAATGTTGATTTCATTTTGTATTTGTTTGCTTCGCTGAGCCGACAAGTCCTTCTTTGTTTTCTGGGATTTTTATTGATGTTGCTGATCTTCCTTTGCTCATTTGCAGATGCCGATGGGAAGCAAGCATTGGCAGTTCATTGGGAACCACCTCCGGAACGTGCTTACAAGTGGAAACACAAACATCCTCTCAAGCCTAAGTCATTGCGCATATATGAATGTCATGTCGGTATCTGCAGCCAGGAACCAAAAGTTTCTTCTTTCAGTGATTTTATTAGCAAGGTACTGCGTTACACTCTATCTTCCAATTAGTGTTGACATCAAAGCTTTTGGCAAGCGTTACTCTTCAAAAATCTTATAGAGCCTCTGTGGGTTAGAAATATGATTGTCTTTGAGCCTCTGGTTTAGGTTGTTAGATCTGAACTAATTCCATATCCTTTAATAGAAAGTCTGTTTTACCAGAATGATTTTGTTCTATGTCGAAGGAATGTTTTTTTTTTGGCATTTGTGTGGATAAATTTTTTTACTGCTTTTTCTTTTGTCTTTTCAGGTTGACTCACTCTATATATTTTCTTTTTGTCGTTCCAGGTTCTTCCACATGCAAAAGAAGCTGGATACAATGCAATACAATTAATTGGAGTTGTTGAGCACAAGGATTATTTCACTGTTGGATATAGAGTGAGTTAAGAATAGTTTCTCGTCAATTCTCTATCCCTGAAAAATACACATGATACATTCTCAAAATTGGACTTCTTTTTTGCTTCCTGATATACAAATGTGAGCCATGCCATTAGGATTTTGCGTAATCTCTTTTGGATTTGTTACATGGTCACAAGGCTTGAACTTGGTGACAACACCTCTCTTGCACTGAGACTTGCTTCCTTAAATTTTTTTTTCCCCAGGGACTTTCTCATTGAATATCACCAAGAGGTTAACAAAAGAATAAACAAGGAAAAAGGAAAAACAAAAGATTCTCAAATAGCCAAGACTGTGAATATATTCCTCCTTCATCGTCTCCCACATTTCCTTACAATGTTTTGTTGTTTAACTTACAGTATTAAGTTGTTTCATTTGCCACGTTTGTGTAAACTTGACAGAGGCATTTAATCATTTTCTTTTGGTAAATACAAGGTATACTAAAGGATTAGATTGAGAAATAGACTTAAATGGTAAGAAGAAAAGATCTAAGAGCTCAAAATAAAATAAAGTTGACAGAATGCCTATGTTGTGAACCACAGTTACCAGACTGACGCAGTCAAAAGTGGAAATGAAGGATAGAATAGCACCAAAGATCTTCTGGTTCTTATCAGTGTTGTCAAAAGCGAAAAGCTCTAAAAAGCGCTCCAAGCTGATTGGGGATTTAAGCGCAAAGCGCAACTGAAGTGTGCGGTCTTAGTTAAAAAAAGGCGCAACTAGGAAAAAAAACTAAAAATACATATGTAATTCAAGAAAAAAGAAAATAAATTCACTCCAAATGTTTTCCTCAGCGACTAATACACTAATTTGCTGATAATATTTGTTGTTTCGTACTGGTAAGTTCAAGATAGAACTCATGTGCATGTAGGCACACACCTTAGTGCCTTGTTTACACTAAACCACAGCTTAAGTGAGGCGAAGCGCCCTCGTTGAGCTTTTCTGAGCTTGAAGGCTTAAGCGTGCCTTAAATGAGCATTTGACAATACTGGTTCTTATGGGTGGGTTCCTCTACAGGTAATGGCTTGTGAAGGAAGGGCACAATGGAAATGTGAACTTACTAGTTATTGTGCTTGTGTATGTGTCTCTGGTGTGGTGTGAGTATGAGACGGTTGGGGAATGAAAACAGGATTGGTGAAAGGATTAATTTGTCAATTGTGGGCTTTTGTCTCTGTATTTGTGCAATGGAAGAATTTGTGTGGGTATGTCTCGGCTTTTGTAGAAAATAGGATTTTATTGAAGGAAATGATATTGAGGAGAGGCGGTGGTGATAGGGAGGAGTTGGTGACAGTTTGAAGGTGGTGGGGAAGGATCAATATGGAGGATTTAGGGGTGAGCGGTGATGGCAGGGATGGAAATGGGGTGTCACTGAGTGAAGGGGCCTCGGGGAATTGAATTTTAAAGGATCAATATGGAGGATTTAGGGGTGAGTGGTGATGGCAGAGTTGGAAATGGGGTGTCACTGAGTGAAGGGGCCTCGGGGAATTGAATTTTACGTCGGCCAACAACAACAACAACAACAACCCAGTATAATCTCACAAGTGGGGTCTGGGGAGGGTAATATGTACGCAGACCTTACCCCTACCGGTGGGGCAGAGAGGCTGTTTCCAGGAGACCCTCGGCCAATGATTCTTTTATCCAAACTCAGCTCTTTCCCTAAATTGCTTGATAGTTCTAGTTGGGGGGGGGAGGGAGTGGGGAGGTGAAGGAAAGAGATATTTATTGGTTTTACTTCCCTTAGAGGAAGCATTGATGATTTACTTTGGGTGGTGTCATACAGCTGGAGGGCAAGTGAAAATGCCTGTACGCCCAGTTTTAGAGGGTTTAAAAAGAACACTTTATTCCCTACCAAACAAGGGGAATAACTAGTGCTCCTAATTTTCCATCTTCTAACACATCTTTTTCATCCCCTAACCAAACAAATAAATTTGTATTTAAATTTAATAGATTGCTTATGAAGGGTTAGAATAGTAAGCTAAATGCAGCATACGACATTTTATTTCGATTTATGTGTTGGAATTTGTGAGGCAGCTAGATGCTGGGAAATTTTCGCTCTGTTTCAGACAAAATAATCAGATTGATGCCCTTTCCTGTATTCAATTACCATATGGAATACATCGGATGTATAAACCGATCCTGATGTTTGATCCTCAAGTTTGGTAACATCAACAGATCATAACTTCATGAATCCTGCATGAACAGTTGAACACTGTTAGTTGAACAATTTAATTGATCGATTGTCAGGTTATGCATTTGAAAGATTGCATCTTTATATCCCTCTCTTTTAGCTATTAGGAAGTAGCTTACTGAACATCATCATATAACCTTTTCTTGAATAGATTCACAACCTCCTGAATCTTTATGACTTATATTTCTGCCTCACCATCAATATGATTTCACTATTTCTTATGTAAAGGTGACAAACTTTTATGCTGTTAGTAGCCGTTTTGGCACACCGGATGACTTCAAGCGCTTGGTTGATGAAGCACATGGTAATCCTTGACGTTTGACCTGGGAAATATGGTTTGCGTCCTGCTAAGCTGTTAGTGACTACTTATGTTGCATATTATTTGCTTTCTCCTTCCTTTTTTTTTTTCTGACTAATATAATTTGTATGATTTGTGATTAAGGCATAGTTTATTGATTGACTGGTTCGTCTGTCATCTATGCTTACTTTCTGTTGGTTTCATCTAGTCGTTATTTCTTCTGCTCAGAATGGCATAGCTTAATGCATTTCATATGGTTTCTTGCACGTTTTTACCAAACCTACTAACTTTTCCTAGAGCTCTATTAGTACCATCGTGTTGCTTTCAACTCTTCTTTAGCAGTCCCAGAATTTCCTGGCTATTGTACTCTTTTTTGGATTGTATAATGCAGTTCTAACTAAGGAGCCCTGTTTTCCATCTTTTATTAGTTTAAAGCTGCAGAACTTGCTTAAGATCTGTCTTGACTTCTCAGAAAAAGGATTTTTTTAGCTTGACGTTTGTTAATGTCAAGTGACATTTTGTTTCTGCATCTTTTGGTGTATATGCCATTCAACATTTCGAATGAGATCCTTTGAAGTAGCACTTATGGTCCTATTTGTTGAATGTTTAGTGAATACGTGTCTAGATTCATTGAACTTGAGTATGATATTATAAAATATTCTGTTTGTATGTAAGGCTATCACGCATTTGGTTATACTAGTGTTAGGGTTCGCGCGTTGCCCATGTATTTTGAATTAATAAATATAAAATTGAAAAAATCACTTAAACAATAATTTGCTTGAGTTATAAATAAAGATTAAATAAAAAATATATGTTCATGAAAATGTTGATTTTTAGCCGTAATTCTCATTTTGCATTTGTGGCGTTCAATTTTAATTATCATAATGTCATATTTATTATGCATAAGTTAAATTCATTTTGGAGTTCAAAGACTGAATTTTGAAAGAAAATTCGCATTGTGATTCACATTTGAAAAGTAACTTCATGCATTTTTTCGTGTTATGATCGTTATTGCCTTTTTAAAATATAATTTGAATTTTTGAATTTACTCTTAAACTAATAATAAAATCATTAAATATAAATAAAATTCAAATTAAAGACAAATATGCCATAGTTTCGGTCAAAAATGCTAGTGTCGCTAGAAAAATAAAATACACGGCAAACAAATTTATTTTGAGTAAATATTTTAATTGGCTTCAAAGTCTTTATATGAGTATTGGTCGTTCATATAGTTTGTTATAAGAAAAGAATTTTTATAAAGTAAAATCTTAATTAATTTAAAGCCACAAATTTTAGACTTTTTATCTATTAAGGAAATATTTAGTAATTATATTTTTATTTGTAATGTTCAAAATATTAGGAAAAATATTAAATGACTACTTATCTGGTTTGAACTCTATTTTTAAAGAGTAAAAAAGGCGAATAGCATTTTGCTAAGACTATTCATAATTTAGAAAAGATTTGAATTAGATTTTTAGCTTACTAATTAATTCAAAGATTTAATAATCTATTGTCAACATTAAAGGAAATAATTTATTTCCTTGTTGAATAAAAAATTTTAATATTGTTCATCCCCAATTTTAAATATTAACTATTTAGTATTGTTCATCTCAAATTTAAAAAATAAAAAAATTTAATTTTTTTCATCTCCAACTTTAAATTTAACTATAATATAATTTTATCCACTAAAAATTTTGTTCCTATAGCTTGTAGGCAGAATAACCTATTTGAAAAGGAGTTAAAAACGCAAATACTTTACTTCTTTCCCTTTTATTTGTTTTTATTTATTTCCTTATTTTCAAAATTAGTATTAGAAAAAATAAACTTGGAAGGTTTTGTTACCTTCCTAGGGAAGTGTTTATATAAAGTAAAGTTTTAATCGATTTCAAAATGTAGAACTTTCTACATATTCAGATAAGGAATATATTTTAAACCAAAAATTTAGTTGATTTAGAACTCC
>JASVEL010002195.1:0-104699 GCA_032618575.1 Nicotiana noctiflora
CATTATCAAACCCATAATGGGTCATAATTCGACCCCGCTCGAATTACGCCCCTACGGGCCCATCCATCACCAAACAGATGTATAAATTTGATCTCACTCGAATTAACAAGTCAAAGTTTGACCTCGTCGAACCCATAATAGGTCATAATTTGACCTCACTCAAATTTACAGCCAAATAGAAGTCTAAATTTGATCTCGCTCGAATTAACAAGTCAAAGTTCAACCACGGCGAACGAATAACGGGCCATAATTTGACCTTGCTCGAATTTATGCCCCTACATCCCCCGGCCATCGCCATGAGGAAGTAAAATTTGTCCTCGTTCGAATATATAAGTCAAAATTGACTTCGCCTAAGCTGACAAGACAGAATTCGACTCGTTCGAATATACAAGTCGAAATTTACTTTGCCTAAGCTAGCAAGTCTAAATTCGACCTCGTTCGAATATACATGTCAAAACCGATTTCGCCTAAGTGGGCAAGTCTGAATTCGATCTTGCTCGAATTTACAAGTCAAAATTAATTTTGCCCAAATTGGCAGATCAGAAGTCAAACTCGCTCGAATCTGTATATCAAAAGTGAATTCACTTATTGCCTCATTTCTTATCTTAAAAACGGGAAAATAAGAAAGGGATCACCCATCGGGCAGTCGCTAACCGTTGCGCCTTCCCTTCGGCTTGCACCATTTCTTTGTGAATGTTCCACTTTGCTCTTTGTCGTGCTACTTCTGCTACCAAACAGCTTCGTATTCTCCTTGATGCACCGTGTTGAGTAGGGATTTGAATAGAAACTCTATTTTGGGGCTCAACATTGCTGGACTCTACTCCTCTCCTCGGGCTCACTCCGCTTAATGACCAAAGCTTCAACTCAATCACTTGGAGAGAGGGATTTAACCTACCAACTGCAATCTCGGGCGTGAGAATGGTTTCCATTGCTTGCTGCCCCCTCCCAATAATACGTGTTTCTCAACCACCCGCTTACAACAAGAATGTATCATGATAAGAATCAAAGCAATCTTGTGAATGCCCAGTTCTCATGTCTTCTTTTGTCCTTAATATAGCTCAAAACTATGTTTCTTCTATATATAACATGCACAAAACAAGATCTGATCTTGCTGGGATCAAGCACTAAACTCGACCTCATTCAAATTCCCAATAAAAAAATCAGGGACTCATTACCGGGAAATCCGAAGATCTTTTTCAAAAAAAAAGAAAAGAGAATAAAAGTCAAAAGATATGTAACTAAAGGTAAAGAGACTATTTTATTCAGAAGATGTATATGCGTGACAGTTATGCCTTACCAAAGTCCAAAGCGATTCCCCAGGAAAAAGATGAATACAAACAACAAAAGAAAAAAAAATACTAAGTACAAAAGCTACAAAAAGTTTCACTCGGCATCATCTTCACCGCCATTCTCTCTGTCATTGTCTTCATCAGAAGGAAGCCCATCTTCAATCCCAGCACACTCACCCAGCCTCCAGTGTCGCAAGAATGTTCCCCGGCCCCCAAAAGCCCTTATATATATCTCGTTGGGCCTCAGTATGAATCCATAGCTCATATAAGCGGCAGGGGGGCAGTAATAGGGGCAAATTCTTGAGTGTGAGCCTGAGCCAACAGCTGCATCTTTCGGCCTCGAGATCCGTAACTCGATCCCCCAGCTCGAAGCATCCCGATCAAGTTTACAATTTCGCTCCTTGAGTCATGCCTCCCTCAGTGCGACCGTATCCTTCTCAGCTTCCCGCTTAGACCTAAGGATGTAGATAGTATCTTCGAGCACCGCTTCCCTCGCCAAAGCCAACACTAAAGCCCCATCGACTCTACCCAACTCAGCCACCTTCTTTTCTAGCTTAGCCACTTTCTCCGTCCATTCTGCTCTTAGGTCAGTGACTCCGGCGGTGCTTTGTTCAAGCTCGGCTCGCAATGATAGAACCTTCTTCTGAAGTTCTTGGCACTTCGTCGCAACCCCTTTGCCTACTTTGAGCTCCTAATCTTTGGCATTGAGTAACTCTTCGAGATTGCTGCATCTGCGGATAGACCGTATCAGTTCCTCGTCCCTTTTCTCCAACTCCTCCCTCACAAATTTATTATCACTTATTGCGCTCCCTTTTTTTCCCTCCTCGCGAGGAGGAAGTCCGGGTTTCGACATTCATGAGGATAATAACTCATTTCCTTTTGGAAATTGGGTATTTGAAGAGTCACTACCTAACGAATTATGGTGCGTTAGGGCACCTAGAGCGATTTACTCTTAGACTGATTTGTATTACCAGATATTAGGGTAAGGGCTCGAAATAACCTCGAGGGGAAGGTGTTAGACACCCCTCTTGGTCCACAACTGTGGGTCTCGATCGAACTTATACTTACAAATTAGTCCAAAATTAAACAGCTGAAGCAAATAATTGCAAGTAGAGCATGTTGGTCGTTGTATGACTCAAATAATAAGACAAGAATTTGAACAAGTTGTGTGCATAAAAGGGAAAGTAAAGCTTTAAGAAAAGAGAATTTAGGAGAGGGTTCCTAGGTTGGTCAGCCTATATGATCACATCAGTATAATGCGAGGTAATCACTCCTTAGAAAGGGGCTACATGTGGCATTAGCGCATTGGTTATCAAATACATACCTACCATCTCATCCTCTTATTTGTCATGCAAAGCGAGTGTTGGTCAGTGGTCTCTATTGTGTGTTGCTACCCGTCCCTTCTTAATAGTCTTGGAGGGATTTAAGATCTCTACCTATAAGTGGTTTTAGACAGACCCCTAAGGTTTTAAAAGGTGAAAATGCTAAGGCGACAAGTAATAACATATAGGACTCTTAGCAAACAGGAACATAAAGGTGCAAATAAGAGGCTCATTTTACCTCCACAAGTAAAGCATATAAACAACACGACTCAAACACAAATAAGAGCCTTTTATTGTACAGTATCCTAAGGCAGGATGTCTATGTGAATATGCATAAGACAAGCAGTTTGCTTTTATAAACCCAGAAGTAAAGCCATGTCAGTTACTTACTGATTTTTAAAGCATGTTAAACCAGAAGAACATTGAGTCATAGAAACGGTTTCAGAGTTGCCAGATTCAAAAACGTCCTATAGGCTTGCCTATACGTAACATACAGATGAATACACTTTATATAGTGAAACAATGCATGTTCTCAAAACAGACTTTTAATCCCTATAAGAATGCTGTCTAAATAATAGATTATGGCAGTTTAAAAGAACTCGTTTTAGAAAAGATAAACCATTAATTAAACCAGTTTTGAAATGAGCTGAACATGAATTGGATTTATTTAAACTGGTTTAAATTGACAGGCAGAATCTCTAATGGCGTTCCCTATAGGCATGATATCTAGTTGTTTAACACCGATTCCAGAAATTTGCAGGCATGATGACAAATAGTAAAACATGTAAACACTTATCAAAACAGAAGCTGGGTTAAATTATATCCAATAGGCATGGTATCTACCTATGGGACCGATTTTAAGCCTTATAAACATGATCTCTAACATGGTGAGACAACTATAACAAGATACAAAAATTCTATAGGCATGTTTTCTACTTGGTAAGGTAATCATATCAAAATGTAAAGTCTTATAGGCATGGTTTCTACCTATATTACCCACAAACATGTACTACCCACCCCTTTTTTACTAATTACCCCAATTTTCATTTACAAATTATAACAGACCATATGAATGAATTACATAAATAAATAAGAAAATAAGAAGTTATTCTATAGGGAGCCTTCAATTAGGCCCAGGTTCCCAAAGCCTCTAATAGTCTCAAATGCCCAAATCCCATAGACAATGTCATAGTCCAGGTACATCAAAGTTCCATAAGGATCTCAAGGATCCTGGGAAGTGCTTACACCTAGACTTAGTAACCAAATTTAATAAATGCAGTGTAGAAGGGCCAGCCTCAGTATGCCAGAGTTCAGAGAATTCTCAAGAGGATCCTAAGGCAGTACACATATTGGAGAGGCAGAGCCCATTGAATTAGGAGTAGAGTGGTAGTGCTTGACACAATTTGAAAGGGTTTTAGTAGGAAAATAGTGTTTAAAAAACGACTTGTTTGAAACGGTTTTGTATAGTGAGGGAGTGAGTAATGCAGTAAAACAACTTTGAAAAGAGAGAGTTGCATGATCAAGCAACAATAAATCAAACATAGAGTCTAAAACCACATTAGCAGTGTTCACAAGACCAAAACAAGAGGAAAGAAACTACACACAAGGGTGACGGGGATTGGAGACACATAGAACACATAATTGTAAACACATAACAGACAAAGGTCTTAGGAACTGGAATAGATATGCTGATCATACAATCATATTAACTACAAGTCTCGCAACAAAACCATAAGTAAAAGAAAACTAGAAACATGATGAGCTGAAGTAATAAAAGAACCATATTATTTTTAGAACTTAAACTGAAATAAGAACATACTAGTAAAGAGAAAAGTAAATAAAAGTGAAGGAGCAAGAGAGCCCAATAGTTAGCATTTGCTTGCAGCCAGCTAACTCAGAACAAGAGCAAGTAGCACAAAGAGAGAGCAGAAAGTCTAAGTATGAGAGAGAGGTTTTGAACCAAAAGTTTGTCTATTAAGACTGTAGAAGAGAGTCATTTATATAGTAGTTTGTAAACTGGTTAAAAAATAAGGTAAAAATCAAATTGTTCAGTAGTTATAGAACCGAGAATAAAAATTAGTTCGAGTCTCTCTTTAATTAAGGGAATTAGTGCAAACGGTAAAGAGCAAGTGACAAGTAAGGAAAGAAATCATACATAGGTGGAGTTAACAAATAAGAAAAGATTTTAAAATAGTACAAGTATAGAACAGGTAATTAGAGCTAGGTTCAAAAGGTTTTAATTAAGGAAACAGTCAGTTAAGAATAAAGTACCACAATAGATAAGATAGGTGAACCAATTAATTCGAATAGAAGAGGGAGAAATTAAGGGTTTAAATGGAGGTCTTTCAATCAACCCCAAATAGGAAATCCAGAATCAATCAAAGAGGGAGTCACGATTCAGTATTCAGCATATAAATAGAGCAAGAGCAATCAGACATAGCAAACATGTCGGTCAAACAGTATTAATAGAAATAGAAAAGTCTGAACAATCGAGATGAACATAATCATATGGAGGTGGTGTAAGCTAGGCTAACAACTCAATAAGAACTCATTCGGGGCAAGGTAATCACATAAACGTAAACAAGAATCGAGTAGCCATGCTAACACACAGAGCCAAACAAAGAAAAATCTAGAAAAATTAAGGCTTTTAACATAGGGCGAGTTGAAAAAGCAGGAAAATTATGGAATCGGTCAAAATATGCAAGAGATAGTAGTTTAAACACAAAAAGTTAGTTTAACAAAGTTTTAGAAGAAGTTCCGAAATCCTAATTTTAGAAGAAGGTGAAAATACTTTGGAATCGGCGATTCTTGTAAAAAGGGATTCAAGAACATTGTAAAACATCAAAGAAATAGACTTGAATCATTTTAAAATCGCACGGATCTAGGAGATGCAAGACGAAATTAGGGTTTAAGAAGAAATCCATATAGAAATGCAATAACATGTCTAGAAACCCAAGATCGTGACAAATACAATGTGATTTTGCTCGATATCATACCGGAGTGGCCAAGAACAGCCAAATAGCAAACCCTAGATGCAAATCGGCGTGGCCCAGGGCCCTTGAAGACCTTAGAGAAGGGTAGAATGGCATGAGAGAAGCCATTTGAGGCTTAAGAGACGATGAGAGGTAACCAGAGATGGCCGAGATATAGGTCGGCGGTTGAATATTAGAGTGAGGTTTAGAGAGTTTTGAGAGCAGAGAGGGATATTAGGGCGGCGAGTATAGAGAAAATGGTTAGTGCTGAGGGGTTTTTTGGAATTAAAATGGAATGTTTTAATGAGGGTCGTTGATCTTTTAGATCAATGGCCAGGATCTTATGGTGTCTTGGTTCGGGTAGGCGGGTTTTAGGATCTGGGTCGGCTAGTTTGGTTAGAATTTGGATTGGGGTTGGGTCTAAATTGAGACTAAAATTGAAATGCAATTTGGCTAGATTTAAAATAGTCAATTTAAAACCATATGATTTATAATAAATAATTTCTGAAAAATAATTGTATGTACTAAAATAATTGAAAATAGATATTTAATATTTTAAAAATATAGGAGATCACTTTCACGCAAATAAATGTAATTATACATTAATAAGGCTAATAGTGCAATTATATGCAATTTAACTTTAAAAATATAAAATGCAACTATAAAAATGCACCAAAAATATTTTTATCCATATTTTGGCTCAAATATAGAAATTAAATGACTAAATCGCCACAAAAATAATTTGAGGGATAATTATTGGGGATTTTATGAATAAAATGGAAGAAAATAAATTGGTGTAACTTTCTTATGGAAGTAAAACTTGGATATTTCACCTTGGATGATACCATATTTTGTTGACGAGACCAACATGATGAAAATGCGATGATTAAGAGATTTCATTGTGGAATCATTACAAAAACTTCTCAATGTGGAATCTAATTATGGTATTTTAGTTTGCTCGCACCATTTAGGAGAAGGCCATTGTAGTGAAGGCTTGTCCTCGTTCATGTAGCTCTAATCTTGCATTTGATTTCTTGGCTTGTTGCTTGATATCGTATAATTGTCCTGCTTATTCAATGGTTTACTCTTTTTCTTTAGTGCATGAAGAAAAAATTAATTTTAGTCCCCCAATCATACTACTTGGGATATTTTTCAGCCGTCCAATTACCTATAACACGAGTCAGTAACCCACAAGGTCTATCTATGATTTTATGCAAGTCGTGTCAATGCATACATTAAAGGCGACAACATTTTTAAAGTGAAGTTAAACCGACTCTTCAACTTATCTAACTAATTAGGCCATTCTCGCATATATATATATATATACAAGGCCAAATACATAAGCATACCCTTAAACTTGTCTTTTTATTTTTTTATTTAAACACTTGAAGTAAGCTTCGTTCCTATTGAACCCCTAAACTCAAGTCTAAATGTTCCTATTAGACACGCTTGACACAAATCTCAAAAATGGGCCCCCAAATACTAATGTGGAATAGAAAACATGGCCAAGCTCCTATAAGCCCAAAAACCCTTTTTGTTTCCGGAAAAACAGAAAAAAGTAGATTTTTTTTCAAAATCACTTTTGAGAAAAACACACTTAGAAGCTCTTTTAAAACGCTTGATCAAACACTAATTGCTACTCATAAGTATTTTCCAAATTAATTACCCAAATATAAACTACTTCTCACTAAAGCTATTTTTGAGAAAAGTAATTATCAAAATTTAGAAATTTTGCCAAACAGTTTAGAAGTGCTAGAGAAGACTCAATGCTTAACATTGAACAAATGTGATTCCCTAACCTTTTAAAAGGGAATTTTACCACCTATAGAATAGGTTAGTACCCTATTTACCATTTTAAAATTTTACACTATATAAATACCTTTTTTAGTTTATAGTAAAAATTTAAATTTAATACCATCCTATAATTAAGACTTAATATATGCTACAAAATATTTTTCTCTCTCATTATTTTATTTTCTCTCACCCAATTATCATATTTTCTCTTTCTTCTCCAATACAGTTTTCTATCTTCTCCCACAAACACTCTTTTCATACACCTTCTAACCCTTCTCCGCCATTAACAGAACAAATTTTCGCCATTTTCACACCAAATTCTCATGCTATTCTCAGATGTATACTGCTGTATTCAGATGTATGGTTCTTTGATTTCATAGGAATTCAGCTACAGTGAATTAACTTGTATTCATAATTTGTATTCAACTTCATTAAACGATCAAATGAGTTGTATTCATCATATGTCAATTTAATTCAACTTTGTCAATCAGATGAACTAATTTGTATTCAAATGTATTATAGTGTATTTTTCTAATTTTTGTATGCATTTGTAAGTCAACTTTTTTTTTTTGAATAGGTTTACATAAGTATTTCCAATCACTTTTAGCTGTTTTAATTACAGTTGTACTCGGACGTATTTAATTACATGTATTCAGGTGTATCGATAGAAGGAAAAGTAAATATTGTATCTTTAAGTTAGTTAACTAAAATTAGAGAAATCAAATTTGTTTTGATTTCCTTTTGTTTTTATCTTCTTCAACGTCCCATAAATTGCGCAGATACGTTACTTTTTTTTACGCTGAATACAGATTAATACATCTTAATACATATCCAGTTTTACTGGAATCCGTGTTTGTGCGGCGTTATTTTATGTTGTATTATTGAATACAATATATTTAATACATTTTTATATATCACCAATTATCGTAAAACATATCTATATCACGTAATATAGGAAATGGTTTATATTTATTGCTAATTAGGACTTATATAAAAAGGAAAGAAAATGATACGAAAGAGAATAATTTTTGGACCCATTCGACTTGGGCTTAGAGCGGACTTGGATTTCGAGTGCCCCAATGAAGATGTGCTAAAATGTGACTAGAATGCATTTTGGAAAGAAAAGGAAGTACACATGGATAGTGTTTGCATTAAGCAAAAGTTTGAAAGATATTTTTCTTGCATATAATATTTTGTCACCAACCATTGAACACATTACACAAATATAAGTATAGAGTACTTTACCTTTTAACTCAAAGAAGAAGAAGCGATAGCAGCAAGCCAGCAACATAGGTCTAAAATATGCCAACACTAGCTAAAATTTAAATAGTTCATAAAAATGGATATATCTTAAAGAAATTTTTACTTTCCTATATCATATATGAAACCTTATTACCCTTGATGTTTAAGATTTGATTTAATTACAAACCCGTATACCAAATTACCAATCCTATACCATACTTAATTAAGTGTCTAATTAATGGGCATTTTTTACTCCTTAATTAAAGGAAACCATTATGGCCACATTCTGCTGAAGAGAATCTCATCTTGGTTGAGACTAGATCTTCATCCAACACAATGCAGCAATAGGGGAGCCTCGCTGAACGGATGACTATTTGTGATTACAAAACCTGTTCTCTTTCCTGAAGCCAAGCTGGACATTGCTGCTTGCTAAAAGATGTGCAACCCGATCAATTCTCTTTCAGACTGACAGTCTAGCACGATAGAGGCGGTCTCCTTTTTGGTGTTGTGGTGATATTTGGAGAAGAATCTCCAGCCAGCATGAACATCAACAAGTGGGATGTTTACTCATTCCAAAAATCTGCCAACAAAAATTTGAATTCTACAATTTGAATTCAGCTCGTCGAAACTCTTATTAGTTGAATCTGTTCTTATTTTTAGGAGATGTTCGTTCTTTTTTTTTTCGAGATTTAAATTGTGGTCTTAGAGAGAAATACACAGATTTGAATCTGTTAAATTTGATCACATACAATATCTACAATATATCTACATTTTATCTACAATATATCTATAAATTAACTACAAATTATAAGTAAACTACAATTTGTCTACAATGTATCTACAATCTGGAGATACTGTATATTAAAATATTTTTTCCTGCACCAAATAAAGAAATGCAGTCAAATTGTAGATATATGTAGTAAATTTGTAGATAATATCAAAAATTTAAATTCTACAATTTGAATTCAGCTCGTCGAAACTCTTATTAGTTGAATCTGTTCTTATGAGCTATTCGTTCTTTTTTTTTCTAGATTTAAATTGTAGTCCTAGAGAGAAATACGGAGATTTGAAATTTCCTTTCCCTTTTAAAAATTGATTTTAATGTAGAATCAATTAATCCCAAGATTATCTCCTTATTTTTAGCGAGTTAATTTAGAATCAATTAATCCCAAGATTCTCTCCTTATTTTTACCGCGTTAATTATGGAAGATTCTGCTAAATTAATCGTGTATTAAACAAATAGTACAGAAATTGTAGGAATAATATGGACCGGGCGGGTAATTTAGATACTATGCATATTTTTGGTAATAAAGTTTCATATATGGTATAGATAGGAAAAAATCTCTATTTTAAATAGTGCTACAATTAGCGGCTACATGGTGCCATTCCAACCGATTTCACTAGTAATGGGCCTAAAGTTCACACAAATAGACTGAAGAGCAATGGAACTTTTGCTCTTATGCTCAGGTAGGCTTCCTAGGTGACCGAATAAGGCAACATTGTCATAGGCCCACAAACAAACTACAACAAACAAAACATAATAGATCCCAAGTCCCTCGTCAAAGAAAAGAAAAAAGAATTAACACAATCCGTCCATCGCTTAAATTAAAAATAGATAATGAATATATAATATATGTATAATTTATATATAATATGTATATAACTATATATAATTAGTATATAATCAGTGTATACCGAGTTGAAGAAGTGAACATTAGTTCTGGACGGCTATTTGCTTAAAAATCCCAAAGCAAGAAAAAACCAAACAAAAATCTCCCAAGTCCCAAGTAGGGCTGGTTTAAAGATTCTAATAATAAATATTCTCCTCAGGTTCAATTTTCTATTTGAAAAAAATAATTCACAAAATAAAATGTGATTCTCTAGAGCATGGTTGGCCAAGTTTTTAAGCAAAAAGAACTTTTTCTGTAAAAAAAAATTACTTTTAAAAAAATTTAAGATATTTGGCCAAATAAAAAAGTACTTTACTGCTTTTGGAGAGAAGGTACAAATTCTAGTTATTTTTAAAAAGTAGAAGCACTAAATTAATTTATCCAGGATAAAAATATCATTACAACAAATTTACATTCTCCAAATTATCTCTTATAGATTTAACTTTTTTTCTTTTTCTTTGTATATTTACCATACTGTTTTTCTTTTTTCTATTTGCTTATATTCTCTTTCTCCTATTCCTCTTTGAACTATTCTCTCTGCTATAATAGATTCTTCTTTTATATAGGGATTTATAAGAGTATCAATTTATATTAAATTATATATTTTAAATTATTTGAATTATCATGACACAATTAACAAGTTATACCAAACACCCCTAATATTATTGCTTTTAAATAAATATTTTGTACTGATAACATTTAATTTATATTTTTAGTTTATGTTATATATTTAAATGGAATTCCTTTATAATAAATACTCTTATTTAAAAACCCTTTAAAAAAATACTAATTATAAAGTGAAGCTAAGTGTCTTTTTTCGTAATTTGGTAATTAAAAATACTTTTAAGAAAGATTAGTCAAATACGATTTGCGTACAAAAAATATTTTAAATATATTAGCCAAACATAAACATTAAAAAAAATAATATCGTAACGTACAGACCAATTAACATGGCATTTCACTTAGCATCGTGACATACTGACCAATTAACATGGCATTTTATCGTGACATATAGATTGTTCAATGCTCATAAATACGTGTGCCGCCAACGAGCAACGATAAAAGCTTCAGTGTATAAATACGAAAAGAAATACTGAAAAGGAGAAAAATAAAAGAAGAAAATATAAGGGGGCTATGTCTTTCTCGGTTACCAAAAGCTGATTTGTTAGGAGGCTCCAAATTAAAGTCACATTGCAGATAGAGTGTGATAAAAGCAAAGCCAGTGGCGGCCGATCATGAATTAAAAAGAAAATGAGTGGGTATAATGGAGGAAAAGAACATTGAAGTTGGATAGCGTTATCCCCAAGAGTGTAAAGAGTCACATTTCTTAACAAGTAGAAACAAATTATGTTCTCGTTACCTTAGTGGAGGATTAAAGTTGTTTACAAAAAGAAAAATACATCTATTTACTTTTAAAAGCAAAATTTAACGAACTTAACTAATCCGGACAGAATTTATAAGGAAAAATTACGCTCAAATACAATTGATATCATGATGCTACCAAAATTGGCCCATATTTTTAAACGCTACCAAAACTAGCCCACATTGTATATAATATGTAAAAATTATTTCACCCTTTAGCCCTAACAGTTGCTAACAAGATAAAATAAATGATGAAAAGACTTTCCCTCCTTTCCTTTGTCTTTGTCGCCGCCTCGATTCTTTCCATCATCCTCTCCATCAGAACTCCTTCCCTTTTCATCTTCTTCCATTACTTTCTGTTCCTATCTTTTCAAAGAAAATATTTCTTTACCTATTTCATTTTTTTCTTTGTCACACCACAAAAGATGTATCCTTTGAATTTAAATTGTAGTTTTATATCTGAAAATGCCATCTTCACTGAAGTTCAAAGCTCCATGATATGGGCCATGAATGTCCATGTGCATTGAACTCAGTTATGTGAAAAATTTTGAAAGAACAATTTTCGATTCTACTACTGATTTTCAAAAACATCGACTCGGATATTTTGAAATTTTTTAATTCTAATAACACTATAACTTTGTGCTTCAATTTGGATGGGTGTTAATTAATAATGATATTATTAATTGGCGAGGCAAATTTTTGGTGTTAAATAGAGGTGTGGTGGTGGACATAAGGTGTTTTCCAGTTTAAATTTTGATATTGGTATTTATACATACTTATACAATATTAGAGAAATTATGTATAATTGTGTATAAATATGTATAAGTGTGTATATGTTTGTATAAATATGTATAAGTATGTATATTTGTGTTTAATGTTATATAAATATAATTTTCTTATTGTGCAATATTGTGTGTATAATTGGCCTCCATAAAAATTTGATACTTTCTTCTTCTTTATATATATATATATATATATATATATATATATATATATATATATATATATATATATATATATATATATATTGATTGATTGTACATGTGCAATTAAAACTAAAATTGAAATGTTTGTATTTTATTCTTACTTTTTCTTGGAAAATCCACATATAAAATTAATTTATTTGTATTTTTTTGCTATATTTCAAACTTGCAGTAATTTTTATTTTTATTTTTATTTTTTGATTTCTACAATTTGAAACTTGGGGAAGAAACAAATTAAGAAGATCTTTCAATTACATTAATGGTTCTAAAATACATCTTTATTCTCATTTTATCATCTAAACAGTCTAAGTCTCCTCTAGAATTGTAGATGTTTCTATTGCTTTCACTTCAATACAATTTTACATTACGGAAAGAAAATTCAAATATAAAAGCCTTACGTGTTCTCAAAATTTAAATGCCACTATTGAAGTTGGTTGTTTCAATTGGAATCTATCCGAACCGTAGGAACTTATAAAGAAGGAATAATAGCATTAGTTGGTAGTGCAAAAAGCCTTTTTCGGACCTTAGCCTTTTATCTTTAGGCTATAAATTTGAAAAGTTATAACTGGGCTAACTAATTGTAATACATGTGTATGAATTGTACTAGTGTGTAATTCCCCCAATTTATAAAGTAACCTAGGAAAAGGTCATACGATGTAAGTATTCACCCAATAATCGCTTATTTATAAAGTTTCAACCGGTCATTTTGTGTAATTGTGCCCCGTTACCCTTTTTGATGCGTCACACATTTACGCTTATGATTTTGTGACTTACGTGATTGATTAGTTTTACTCCGGAAAGCTTTTGGGTTGAATCAGACCTTTTGATTCTTGACTTAGAAGTTTAAGTTAGAAATATTGACCAAACTTTGACATTTGTGAAAACGACTCTGAAACGGTATTTTGATGGCTCCAATAACTTTGTATTGTGATTTCAGACTTGGGCGTAGGTCCGGAATAGATTTAGGAAGTATGTTGTCACGACCCTAGTTCACCAATTGTGAACATGTCGTGATGGCACCCAGTCCCCACGACTAGGTAAGCCTAACACGTTGCGGAATCTATAAGTTATAAATACTTAAATAAGAAACAATGGAAAATAACATAAAAGATATGTAATCCGTGCCGCTTGGCACATACATCCGTCACACAATGAATAAAACACTACCAAGATCCGGAATCCCACGGTAACACAGACTAAAAGGGAAATACAATTGTGGCTCTATGTGTAAAGAGTATCTAACAACGAAATGAAGAAAAATGTCGACTAGTACTACTAGAATAGAAGGGAAGCCTCCGGATCCGCGGACGTAGCGGATCATACCTCGAAGTCTCCCAGAAAGCTGCGGAATCACCTAGTACGAGCTTGCTCTGATGTACCTGGATCTGCACAACAAAAGTGTGCAGAAGAGTAGCATGAGTACACCACGACGGTACTCAGTAAGTGCCAAGCCTAACCTCGATGGAGTAGTGACGAGGTAGGTCGGGGCCCTACTGAGAAACAATAATATAATGATGAAAACAAAATAAACAGTTTAAATGATAATAATTTCCGAAATAACCACATTATGATAATTACTGCAACTGTCTACGATTAAGCTAACAACAAATAACCAACTCAAATAAACAAATCCAGGATCTGTGGGAATTGAACCCACAGTCCCATTCTCAATACCTCTGGGTCTCCGGGAATCGAACCCGCAGCCCATGTCTCAATAATATCTCAATAACTCAGGATCTCCGGGAATCGAACCCGCAGTCCCTACCAATAAGTCAGGATCTCGGGAATCGAACTTGTAGTCCACATTTCAATAAATCTCGGGATCTCGGGAATCGAACCCGTAGTCCACATTTCAATAATCTCGGGATCTCGGGAATCGAACCCGTAGTCCACATTTCAATAATCTCGGGATCTCGGGAATCGAACCCGTAGTCCACATTTCAATAATCTCGGGATCTCGGGAATCGAACCCGTAGTCCACATTTCAATAATCTCAGGATCTCGGGAATCGAACCCGTAGTCCATAACCACAACAAGTAAAGGAAAACACAAAGAGAAGTATAATATGCTTAACGATAACTTCGCCGATGAACAGCGCCAGCGATTACCAAGAAACTCAAGTAAGTCAATTAAGCAACTAGACAGTTAGATTCTATCTAATCATGCTTTTCTAACTACTACCGGGTAGGAATATCGAATTTAACAACCAAGAACAGGAATATCACTCATTGAACATTTTGAGTAAAGTATGTGTTCAACAACTAGCGCATGTACACGCCCGTCACCTCGCGTACAAGGCATTTAAAGTATTACAATAATATCCTAGGGGTGAAAGTCCCTCACACGAAGTTAGACAAGCCACTTACCTCAATTCCGGTACGAAACCGCTAAGAAATAACCCTCTTGCCGCGAATGTCGGCCTCCACAAGTGTAGTATCCTGATAAAAATCAATAGAATCACATCAAAATAGGCCAATTGGGCATTACCCAATCAAAATAACTCAAAATATACCAAAACCCACAAGTTGCCAAAACCCGACTTTCGGTACGCTTATCGAAAAATCACGAAAATTATATATTCGGGTTCCTTATCTCAATACGAGTCTAGGCATATAAAATTTACCAAAATTGGACTCCATTTGCCCACTCAAATAAGAGATTTTCTAACATTTAGGCCTAGGGCTCAAACCCACCTTTAATCCACCATTTTCAGTGAAATAATCACGGATTTCATGATAAACCAACGAATTAAGGTCAAGAAACTTACCCCGATGATTTCCCGATGATATCCCAGCGTTTCCCCTTCAAAATCCTCTCTTGGAGCTCAAAAATGGCGTTTTTGTGTATGGGGGTCGCGGGTGTTATGTTCCGAACTTAAGCTCACTGCCAGACCCCATTACTCATCGCGTTCGCGTTACTGTTCACGCGTTCGCGATGAATAGCCCAACTTCTTCTACGCAAACGTGAAGTAACCCACGCGTTCGCGATGACCTACGAACATTACCTATCGTGAACGCGATGATCCCCCCCGCGTCCGCGAAGCTCAATTTCCCTTCCTCAACGCGAACGCGACGACTCCCATGCGTTCGCGAAGAACAACCTTCCGGTCGACCATTTTTTCTTCTACGCGTACGCGACACCTGGGACGCGAACGCGGTGCTTCCTTTTTCCCTTCTATGCGATCGCGACTCAATGGACGCGAACGCGGCCATTGCCACGCGAATGCGTAGGCTTAACGTCTGCTGCACTGCTGCTCCATTTTCTGCAGAAATTTCAAAGTTCCAAATGCCCGCTTGATGGTCCGAATTCATCCCGACGAGGCCTCCGGGACCCCAACGAAAACCACCAATATACTCCAAAACACGATACGAACTTATTCCAATCATAAAAACACGTCTAACAACATCAAAACCCATAAATCACATCGATTCAAGCCTAAGTTTCTTCAAAACTTTCAAAACTAACATTCAATCCAAAACCCGGCCAAACGACGTCCAAATGACTTGAAAATTTGCGGACATATCCAAAATCACATAACGAAGCTACAGAAATTGTCGGAATTCCATTCCGACCCCCGGATCAAAATCTCACCTATCGTTCGGATTCACCAAAATTTCAACCTTCGGCATTTCAAGCCTAATTGAGCTACGGACCTCCAAAATACATTCCGAACGCGCTCCCAACCCCGAAATCACCTAACGGAGCTAATGGAACCATCGGATTTCCGTTCCGAGATTGTCTTAACACTGTTCCGGCTACGGACCGTTTTCTAGCTTCAAAGCTCTTATTTAGGGACTAAGTGTCCCAAAATGCTCAAATTTTCGAAACCGACTCTCCCGGCAAACCACAATAGCAGAAATGAACTTAGGGAAACAGTTAAATTAGGGATTGGGGCGTAATTTTCTAAAACAACCGATCGGGTCGTTACATCTTCCCACACTTAAAGATTCGTTCGTCCTCGAACGAGCATAGAAAACATACCTAGAGTAGTGAAAAGATGAAGGGTACTGGCTGCGCATATCCTGCTCGGTCTCCCAAGTCGCCTCTCCGACCGGCTGGCCCCGCCACTGAACCTTTACCGAAGCGATGTTCTTTGACCTTAGCTTTCTGACCTGCCTGTCTAGAATGGCTACTGGCTCCTCAACATAAGACAGATCCTTGTCTAGTTGAACAGATGTGAAATCCAACACATGCGACGGGTCACCATGGTATCTCCGGAGCATGGAGACACGAAATACGGGGTGAACTCCGGCTAGGCTGGGAGGTAAGGCCAACTCATAAGCAACCTCCCCAACACGCCTCAAAATCTCAAAAGGGCCAATAAACCTAGGACTCAACTTTCCCTTCTTCCCAAACCTCATAACGCCCTTCATGGGCGAGACTCGAAGCGGAACCCGCTCGCCAACCATAAAAGCCACATCGCGAACCTTCTTGTCCGCATAACTCTTTTGTCTAGACTGGGCCGCACGAAGTCTGTCCTGAATCACCTTGACCTTGTCCATAGCCTCTTGAACCATATCAGTACCTAGCAACCTGGCCTCGCCCCGCTCGAACCAACCCATAGAGGAACTGCACCTCCTACCATATAGGGCTCATACGTTGCCATCTGAATGCTGGACTGATAGCTATGGTTATAAGCAAACTCTGCCAGTGGCAAGAAATGATCCCATGAACCTCCAAAATCAATCACTCACGCACGGAGCATATCCTCCAAAATCTGAATAGTGCGCTCAGACTGGCCATCCATCTGGGGTGAAACGCTGTGCTCAGCTCCACCCGAGTTCCTAACTCCTACTCCACGGCTCTCTCCAGAACCGTGAAGTGAACCGAGTGCCTCTATCTGAAATGATGGAAACTGGAATACCATGCAGCCGAACTACCTCTCTGATATAGATCTCCGCCAGTCGCTCCGATGAATATGTAGTGCTCACCGGTATAAAATGGGCGGACTTGGTCAGCCGATCCATAATGACCCAAATGGAATCAAACTTCCTAACCGTCCGTGGAAGTCCAGATACAAAGTCCATAGTAATGCGCTCCCATTTTCATTCGGGAATCTCAATTCGCTGCATCAATCCACCCGGACGCTGATGCTCATACTTCACCTGCTGGCAGTTGAGGCATCCGGAAACATAATCAACTATATCCCTCTTCATCCGCCTCCACCAGTAATGCTGTTTCAAGTCCTGATACATCTTTGCGGCTCCCGGATGGATGGAATACCGCGAGCTATGGGCCTCTGCTAGAATCAGCTCTCGAAGATCATCTACATTGGGCACACAGATGCGCCCCTGCATCCTCATAACTCCATCATCTCCGATGGTAACATCTCGAGCATCACCACGCCGAACTCTATCCCGGAGGACAAGCAAATGAGGGTCGTCGAACTGACGCTCCCTGATGCGGTCAAATAGAGAAGACCGAGAAATCACACAAGCCAGAGAACCCGGCTGGGCTCCGAAAGATCCAACCTAACAAACTGCCTGGCTAAAGCCTGAACATCCATCGCCATAGGCCTCTCCGAAGCCGGTAGATACGCCAAACTCCCCAAACTCTCTGCCCGACGACTCAAGGCATCGACAACCATAATAGCCTTGCCCGGATGATAGAGAATAGTAATATCATAGTCCTTCAGTAGTTCCAACCATCTCCTCTGATGCATATTCAGGTCCTTCTGCTTAAGCAAGTGCTGCAAGCTCCGGTGATCGGTGTAGATCTCACAAGGAACCCCATATAAATAATGACGCCAAATTTTCAAGGCGTGAACAATGGCAGCTAGCTCCAAATCATGAACAGGGTAATTCTTCTCATGCACCTTCAGCTGTCTCGACGCGTAGGCAATCACCCTACCGTCCTGCATCAATACCACACCGAGTCCAACTCGCGAGGCATCACAATATACGGTATAAGACCCCGAACCTGTAGGCAACATCAATATAGGGGCCGAAGTCAAAGCTGTCTTGAGCTTCCGAAAGCTCGCCTCACACTCGTCTGTCCACTGAAAAGGGGCACCCTTTTGGGTCAATCTAGTCATAGGTGCTGCAATCGAAGAGAACCCCTCTACGAAACGACGGTAATAGCCCGCCAAACCGAGGAAACTGCGAATCTCAGTAGCGGAGGAGGGTCTGGGCCAACTCTGCACGGCCTCCACCTTCCTCGGATCTACTCGAATACCATCACTCGACACCACGTGGCCCAAAAATTCCACTGAACTCAACCAGAATTCACATTTAGAGAACTTGGCGTAAAGCTGCTTCTCTCTCAGAATCTGAAGCACTATCCTCAAATGTTGCTCGTGCTCTTCCCGGCTCCGGGAATATACTAGAATATCATCAATGAAGACAATCACGAACGAGTCCAGATAAGGCCTGAACACACTGTGCATCAAATGCATAAATGCTGCTGGGGCATTAGTCGACCCAAAAGACATCACGAGGAACTCATAGTGACCATACCGGGTCCTGAAGGCAGTCTTCGGGATATCTGGCTCCCGAATCTTCAGCTGGTGATACCTAGAGCGCAAATCAATCTTAGAAAACACCTGTGCGCCCTGTAACTGGTCAAATAAATCATCAATACGGGGCAAAGGATACCGGTTCTTCACTGTAACCTTATTCAGCCGACGATAGTCAATACACATACGCATAGAACCGTCCTTTTTCTTCACAAACAATACGGGAGCACCCCAAGGCGAAACACTGGGTCGAATAAAACCCTTGCCCAATAACTCCTGTAACTGATCCTTCAACTCCTTCAACTCAGGAGGAGCCATACGGTACGGTGGAATAGAAATGGGCTGAGTGCCCGGCAACAAGTCAATAGCAAAGTCAATGTCTCTGTCAGGCGGCATGCCCGGAAGATCGACTGGAAATACATCAGCAAAGTCACGTACCACATGAACAGAATCAATGGAGGGAGTATCAACACTGACGTCCCGTACATAGGCTAGATAAGCAGCACACCCCTTCTCAACCATACGCTGAGCTCTGAGAAAAGAAATAACACGGCTAGGGGTGTGATCTAGAGTACCACTCCACTCAATACGTGGAATGCCTGGCATAACCAGCGTCACGGTCTTGGCGTGACAATCAAGAATAGCATAATGGGGCGACAACCAGTCCATGCCCAGAATAATATCAAAATCGACCATCCCGAGCAACAATAGATCCGCTCCGGTCTCAAAATCACAAATGGTAACCAAACACGACCGATATACGTGGTCCACAGCCAAAGAATCACCCACCGGAGTGGAAACATAAATGGTGGCACTCAAAGAATCCCGAGGCACACCCAGATGAGAAGCAAAGTAAGAAGACACATATGAAAAACTGGAACCAGGGTCGAATAGAACCGATGCCTCCCCGTGACTAACCATAATAATACCTGTGATAACCGAATCGAAGGTGACAGCAGCGGCGCGATTAGGAATAGCATAGAATCCGGCCCGTCCCCCCTCTCGAGGGCGGCCTCCGGAACCCCGACCTCCGTCCCCGGATGACCGGGCAGCGTGGAGTGGCAGCCGGGGGCCGGAATGATAGCTCGCCGGCCCCGAGAACCACGCGGATGATGTGATGACTGATGAGGGCTCCTCTCCCTGCGCCCGGGGCACTCCCTAACCAGGTGGCGAGTATCCCCGCACTCAAAACAAGCTCCGGGAGGACGCGGTGGTTGTGAGATCGACCGGCCTCACCCCCACTAGTCCGACCCCCGGAAGGACCCCGCACGGGAGGTGCACCGGAAACTGGGGGAGCATAATAAGGCTCCTGAGGTGCTGGAAGACCTGGAGTACTACCGGCTGCGGGCAATGCCGAGTGAAGTGGTCGACCGGAATAACCCCTGCCAAAACGACCGGCTGATAAAGTGCGGGCACCAGAGAAATGGCCCGACTCACGAGACCTTTTGGCCTCTCTCTCTCTCCGCTCTCTAGGGAGCATACTCTCGATTCTCATGGCAATGCTAACTGCCTGCTGATAAGATATATCTGTCTCAAGCTCTCTGGCCATGCTGGATCGGATAGGCGGAACAAGGCCCTCAATAAATCTCCGCACTCGCTCCCGAACCGTGGCTACCAAAGCCGGTGCATGCCTGGCTAGGCGGGTGAAACTGATAGCATACTCCGATACTGACATGGAGCCCTGTCGCAACCGCTCAAACTCCGAGCGCCAATAATCCCTAAGGATCTGTGGAACAAACTCCCTCAAAAACAGATCTGAAAACTGCGTCCAAGTCAATGAAGTAGACTCATCTGGACTATCCAACTCATACGTGCGCCACCAACCATAAGCGGCCCCACGAAACTGAAAAGCAGTGAAGGAACCCCGCTGGTCTCCACAATCCCCATAGTACGAAGAATACGATGACACTCCTCTAGAAAACCCAATGCATCATCCGAAGCCAAACCACTGAACACTAGAGGGTCATATTTCTTGAACCTCTCCAATCTACACTGCTCGTCCTCAGAGACAGCTGGTCCACCTCATGGTTGTGTTGGTGCGGTAGGCGGAATAGGAATAACCTTTGGAACCTGCTCCATGGGCACTCGCTGCTCAGGAGTGCGGGCTACGAGAGTCTGGGCCCCTCCCCCGGCCTGAGATATGGCTGCAGCGAGAGGAAGCAACCCCGCTTGAGCCAGAGTAGTGTACAAGCTCATAAACTGAGCTAGAGTCTCCTGGAGTGCTGGAGTCGTAGTAGCAGTAGTAGGTGTACCAGGTGCATGTGCTCCAACCTGATCCACCGGTGGTGCCTCAATGACAGCGCGCGTGGGTGTTGTGGCTGCACCTCGGGCGCATCCTGGGCCTCTACCCCAGCCCCGGCCTCTACCCCGGCCCCGGCCTCTGGTGGCGACAGCAGGGGGCGCGGGTGCCTGATCCTCGCGTGTACCATGTGTCTTCACCATCCGTGAGAGAATAGAAGACAGAAGTTAAGAATTGGTGTCAAAACATCACATGACAAGAAATTCAAAAGAAATGAAGATTTTTCCTAAACAGTTACATAGCCCCTCGTAGATAAATACGGACGTCTCCGTATCGATCGGCGAGACTCTAAATAACCGGTCTGTGTCCCGTGACTCCTATGAACCTAGAGCTTTAATACCTACTTGTCATGACCCTGGTTCACCAATTGTGAACATGTCGTGATGGCACCCAGTCCCCACGACTAGGTAAGCCTAACACGTTGCGGAATCTATAAGTTATAAATACTTAAATAAGAAACAACGGAAAATAACATAAAAGATATGTAATCCGTGCCGCTTGGCACATACATCCGTCACACAATGAATAAAACACTACCAAGATCCGGAACCCCACGGTAACACAGACTAAAAGGGAAATACAACCGTGGCTCTATGTGTAAAGAGTATCTAACAACGAAATGAAGAAAAATGTCAACTAGTAATACTAGAATAGAAGGGAAGCCTCCGGATCCGCGGACGTAGCGGATCATACCTCGAAGTCTCCCAGAAAGCTGCAGAATCACCTAGTACGAGCCTGCTCTGATGTACCTGGATCTGCACAACAAAAGTGTGCAGAAGAGTAGCATGAGTACACCACGGCGGTACTCAGTAAGTGCCAAGCCTAACCTCGATGGAGTAGTGACGAGGTAGGTCAGGGCCCTACTGAGAAAACAATAATATAATGATGATAACAAAATAAACAGTTTAAATGATAATAATTTCCGAAACAACAACATTATGATGATTACTGCAACTGTCTACAATTAAGATAACAACAAATAACCAACTCAAATAAACGAATCCAGGATCTGTGGGAATTGAACCCACAGTCCCATTCTCAGTACCTCTGGGTCTCCGGGAATCGAACCCGCGGCCCATGTCTCAATAATATCTCAATAACTCAGGATCTCCGGGAATCGAACCCGCAGTCCCTACCAATAAGTCGGGATCTCGGGAATCGAACCCGTAGTCCTCATTTCAATAATCTCAGGATCTCGGGAATCGAACCCGTAGTCCACATTTCAATAATCTCAAGATCTCGGGAATCGAACCCGTAGTCCACATTTCAATAATCTCGGGATCTCGGGAATCGAACCCGTAGTCCACATTTCAATAATCTCGGGATCTCGGGAATCGAACCCGTAGTCCACATTTCAATAATCTCGGGATCTCGGGAATCGAACCCGTAGTCCACATTTCAATAATCTCGGGATCTCGGGAATCGAACCCGTAGTCCATATTTCAATAATCTCAGGATAGGAATACACAGCGAGAAGTATAATATGCTTAACGATAACTTCGCCGATGAACAGCGCCGGCGATTACCAAGAAACTCAAGTAAGTCAATTAAGCGACTAGACAGTTAGATTCTATCTAATCAAGCTTTTCTAACTACTACCGGGTAGGAATATCAAATTTAACAATCAAGAACAGGAATATCACTCATTGAACATTTTGAGTAAAGTATGTGTTCAACAACCAGTGTATGTACACGCCCGTCACCTCGCGTACAAGGCATTTAAAGTATCACAATAATATCCTAGGGTGAAAGTCCCCCACACGAAGTTAGACAAGCCACTTACCTCAATTCCGGTACGAAACCGCTAAGAAATAACCCTCTTGCCGCGAATGTCGGCCTCCACAAGTGTAGTATCTGATAAAAATCAATAGAATCACATCAAAATAGGCCAATTGGGCATTACCCAATCAAAATAACTCAAAATATACCAAAACCCACAAGTTGCCAAAACCCGACTTTCGGTACGCTTATCGAAAAATCACGAAAATTATATATTCGGGTTCCTTATCTCAATACGAGTCTAGGCATATAAAATTTACAAAAATCGGACTCCATTCGCCCACTCAAATCAGAGATTTTCTAACATTTAGGCCTAGGGCTCAAACCCACCTTTAATCCACCATTTTCAGTGAAATAATCACGGATTTCATGATAAACCAACGAATTAAGGTCAAGAAACTTACCCCCGATGATTTCCCGATGATATCCCAGCGTTTCCCTTTCAAAATCCTCTATTGGAGCTCAAAAATGGCGTTTTTGTGAATGGGGGTCGCGGGTGTTATGTTCTGAACTTAAGCTCACTGCCAGACCCCATTACTCATCGCGTTCGCGTTACTGTTCACGCGTTCGCGATGAACAGCCCAACTTCTTCTACGCGAACGCGAAGTAACCCACGCATTCGCGATGACCTACGAACATTACCTATCGCGAACGCGACGATCCCCCCCGCGTCCGCGAAGCACAATTTCCCTTCCTCAACGCGAACGCGACGACTCCCATGCGTTCGCGAAGAACAACCTTCCAATCGCCCGTTTTTCTTCTACGCGTACGCGACACCTGGGACGCGAACGCGGTGCTTCCTCTTTCCCTTCTACGCGATCGCGACTCAATGGACGCGAACGCGATGCTTTGCCCTACCATGCCTACGCGAACGCGGCCATTGCCACGCGAACGCGTAGGCTTAACGTCTGCTGCACTGCTGCTGCATTTTCTGCAGAAATTTCAAAGTTCCAAATGCCCGCTTGATGGTCCGAATTCATCCCGAGGCTCCCGGACCCCAACGAAAACCACCAACATACTCCAAAACACGATACGAACTTATTCTAATCATAAAAACACGTCTAACAACGTCAAAACCCATAAATCACATCGATTCAAGCCTAAGTTTCTTCAAAACTTTCAAAACTAACATTCAATCCAAAACCCGGCCAAACGACGTTCAAATGACTTGAAAATTTGTGGACATATCCAAAATCACATAACGAAGCTACAGAAATTGTCGGAATTCCATTCCGACCCCCGGATCAAAATCTCACCTATCGTTCGGATTCACCAAAATTTCAACCTTCGGCATTTCAAGCCTAATTGAGCTACGGACCTCCAAAATACATTCCGAACGCGCTCCCAACCCCGAAATTACCTAACGGAGCTAATGGAACCATCGGATTTCTGTTCCGAGATCGTCTTAACACTATTCCGGCTACGGGCCATTTTCTAGTTTCAAAGCTATTATTTAGGGACTAAGTGTCCCAAAATGCTCAAATTTTCAGAACCGACTCTCCCGGCAAACCACAATAGCAGAAATGAACTTAGGGAAATAGTTAAATTAGGGATTGGGACGTAATTTTCTTAAACGACCGGTCGGGTCGTTACATATGTAGGTTGATTTGTGTTGTTTTGTCGAAATTTGGCAATTTGTAATTCTAGAGATTCTTGAAATTTCCTTTGAAACTTATGCGTTTTAGCGTCTGATTCAAAGTTTTAGATGTTATTTTTGTGTTTTGATCGCGCAAGCGTGTGCGTATAATGCTTTTAGACTTGTGTGGATGTTTGATTTAGAGTCCCGGGGGCTCAGATGAGATTGAACATGTTTTGAACTGAAATGTAGAATCTGGTGTGCTGATGCTTCAGGTATTGCATATGCGATACCAGGTTTGCAATTAGAATTTTGGGTAGTTCGTATTTGCAATTAATCTGTTGCTTTTAAGTTTAAAAAGTTGGCAGGATGTTGACTTATGTGCAAACGATCTCGGATTTGAATTTTGATGGTTCCTTTAGCTTCGTTAGGTAATTTTGGACTTAGGAGCATGTATAGATTGTGTTTTGGAGATCCGTAGTAGATATTTGAGCTGGTGTCTTCCTCAGCTGCTCAACTATAGAATAATCTTGAGCTTTCATTTTCTTTAGGAATTCCTCGGCTTCTTCTTCAGTGATTGCTTTCTTTACGTGGGCCGGATTTTCTTTCGCAACTTTCACCTTCCTCAACTCATCGGGAGCAAAACATCTTCCTGACCGGGTCAAACCATGGGCTTCGCAAACTTCTTTTCCTTTATACACGACAGTTACCTTGTTATAATTCCAAGGTACGGTTTTGCTGTTCACTATCGCCATCTGAATGATTGGCTTGATAACAACTGGTTCTATATGTGCCTCTTTCACGGTCAACGGCTTCACCCCGAGTACCGTCACTTTTACAGGTTCAGGTTCAACTACTATTGTTGGCTGACTTACAGGTGGCTCAACTGATACTTTCCCACTCCCGACTTTCTCCTCTGTCTTGCTGTTTGCTTTGATCATCATCACAGTCTGAGAGGGCTTTTTGCAGCTTTCTCTTTGTACCAGCTCTATCATGTGTGTCTCATGGTGCACAGGCAGAGGATTTTGCGTTATGTTAGGAGCCTCGGGGGCTTGTACCTCAATTCTTCTAGATTCAATGAGTTCTTGTATTGCAGATTTTAGGTGCCAACATGTCTCCCTGTCAATTCCCAGGTCCCCTAAACAATATTCACAATGGATATATTGGTCCACATTTCTCGGTGGAGGGTTGGGAATTTTAGGCTCTATGGGATTCAACATCCCAAGTTGTCTTAATCGGTGGAAGAGGCTGGTATATGACTCGCCCAGAGGAGTAAATATTTTTTTTCTTTGAGCCCTGTCGTTCTTGACTTCAGGGTCGGGACGAAAACTGGTTCTATTGGAATTTCTGTAGGTTTTTGGTGGCGGGTATGTATTTTGGTTGTGGTAGATATTCTGAGGTGTTGGAGTTCGCCGTGAAGGAGAAGGTGGTGGGTAAGACTAGGCTTGATGGACAGAAAACTGAGCACCAGTCAGAGGGTAGTAATGTTGAGGTGGGTTATACGGTGTTGGTGGGTAAGGTTGATATGGGCGAGGCTGATGGTGATATGGGTTGGGGCCCCGGGACCAAGACCTTCCCTCTATAACTGCCACTTCTTCTTTCTTTTTCTTCCCAATTGCTCCTCCTGTCCCCGTCTGAATTGCTTGATTTGTAGCCTTGATGGCTGAATAACTTATGATTTTATTTATTTTCAATCCTTCTTCAACAAAGCTTCCCATCTTTATCACCTCATTGAAGGTCTTTCCGATTGCAGACACCAGATGCCCGTAGTATGTCGGCTCCAAAGCTTGTAAGAAATAATCTACCATTTCTTCTTCTTTCATTGGTGTATCCACACGAGCCGCCTGTTCTCTCCACCTAAAACCATACCCCCGAAAACTTTCTCCGGGCTTCTTTTCCATTTTGGTTAATGACAATTTATCCGGGATGATTTCCAGATTATATTGAAAATGGTTTGCAAATGATTGAGCCAAATCATCCCAAATGAACCATCAGGTATGATCTTGACGGGTGTACCATTCAAGTGCTGAGCCGCTGAGACTTTGGCTGAACTAAGCCATGAGTAGTTCATCTTTTCCCCCAACTCCACGCATTTTGCTGCAATATCCTCTCAGATGGGCCACTGGATCACCATGGCCATCATACATGTCAAATTTCGGCAATTTAAACCCCGTTGGCAGTTGTACTTCGGGGAACAAACACAAGTCCTTGTATGCCACACTAACTTGACCCCCTAAACAATCGAGTATTAAAACGATGCAATTGACCATAAACATTTCTTTAAAGGAAAATTGTGATTTCGAGGTCGGCAAGGACCTTGTTTAATATATGCTCTTTTTACTGCATCACGGTCATTTGGATGATATTTTCGAATTGCTAATCTTTTCCCTAGATCAGTCTCTAAACGATTTAAATTAACTCATTCACTTTAGAACTTGTTTTGATTCGTCGACTGTTTCTTCCAAGTTAGATGATTCTTGAGGTGTTGAACTTGGTTTTGAATGCTCAGAAGGAACTACAGGATAAAATCTCCTCATTGGAATTCAAGCTGAATTGCAAATTAAAATTTCAATAAGATAATCCGTATAAATTGCAGAAAAATCAACCCAAAAAGAAAAATAACGTTTTTTTCATGCAATTTATAACTCTTATATATATATATATATATATATATATATATATATATATATATATATATATATATATATATATATATATATATATAAAAGAAGTGAAACAACTCACTTGTGATTGCAACAAAAACAATTTCAGTAAGTTCCGATATAATTAACCTCCAGAGAATTTTGTAGTAGTTAACTTCAATGAAAATAGCAAGTTCAAATGTAGTTGAATAGGCTTTTCAAAATTAGGGTATGAAATAAGTAAACTTCAATGAATTTTATATTGCTTATAATTATTCTTTTCCTACTCAAAAAGGGAGAACGAGAGAGTTTAGTTTATTTGTTTTTGGTTAGAAAATCGGAATTGTTACTGTTCTTGGTAAAAAGGGAGAGTTTAATTTGTCTTTGTCCTATACAAAATCAGAAAAAGTGTAAAAGGTTGGGGATATAGTCGATGGGAATCAAACCAACGACCATTTACATGGATTTTCGGCGCTAGACCATTAGACCAATTAGACTATTGTGATGAAATGCTGTCATTTTATTTTATTTGTATCTAATTTTTTATATTCCATAGTATCAATTATATATATTTAATAAAAAAATTGGCGAAGCGGTGTCGCATGAGACCGCTTCAACCATGGTAAGTCCACCCCTGGTCTGCTCGTGATGGACGTTAGTAATCAATTATTAGCTGCTCTTCGGAGATTTAAAGGTATACATGTTCAACGCCCGCAAGCCTCGAAGTCACCTTTTCTTATCTTTATTTCCTCTTGTATTTTCATTCAAACAGTGACGCATTAGATATTCTATTACTGTTTTGTAGAACTTATGATTCAATTCCAACTGTTTTGGGAAGTGTGTTATTGAGATTCTAAGTTTGGGAGGTTATATGAGTTTATTAGTTTTGTTTTAGTATTCCTGTTGATTATTCTTGTTAAGTTATTGTAAAATGTTAGACTTACCTAGTCATATAGAATACGAAAAAATGGCCTGATATATCCCTCTATTTTATTTTATTGTTCAATCCTGTCCTCTGTTATACTTTCCGTCCAAATTTACCCTAACCGTCAATCAAAGTTCTATATTTGCCCCTATTTTAACGGCCGGGACACGTGCCATATTCTGAATACGGAAAAGGGCCTGATATATCCCTATACTTTATTTTATTGTTCAATCTTATCCCTCGTTATACTTTCCATCCAAGTTTACCCATGCCCTCCATCAAAGTTCTATATTTGCTCCTATTTTAATGGTCGGGATACGTGGCATATTTTAGGAGAAAGAACCAGTACAGAAAGAAAAAAACTCAAAACCGACTTAGAACCCATGACCCTCATGCTCGTTTTCCTCTCTTACTTTTTTCCCAAACTTCTCTTAAATAAATACTTTTAATCTGTGTAAGAGATTATCTTAGTTTGACAAAGAAATGAGGTTCAAGACATAAGGTTGTGTCATCTCTTTGCTTGTTGCCAATATTTTTTTCTTTACTTCTATTTTCTTATTCCTCACTCCCTTACATTTTTTTCTCCCTCTTCTTATTTTAACAGTAGGGACACGTAGCATATTTTAGAAGAAAGAATCAGTACAAAAACAAAAGAACTCCAAACCGCCCTAGAACCCATGACCTGCATGCTCCGTTTTTCCTCTCTTAATTTTTTTTCAAACTTCTCTTAAACAAATTTTTTTTAATCTGTGTAAGAGATTATCTTAGTCTAACAAAGAGATAAGGTTCAAAAACACAATTTTCGGTACCAACGTGACTTTATGAATGGTCTTGAGTACTTGGTCATGTATGAAATCTTACTATATTTGTTTTAGCCGTAGAAATTACTTTCCCAACTTCATATAATTGTTCGAAATTGGAATCAACCTCCTATCGTTGTTTTGAGATCGCCGGAGAAAGAATTCCATCAAGCTCGTCCGAAGTTTCAAATTTTCTGCCACACCTATTTTAATTTTTTCTTAAATCAATGAGATTGAAAAAATACATATGCAAAGAATTGTGGGCGACTTCGAGTAGTTTTATTGTCAAGGTGGAGTTTCATTCAGTGATAAGAAGAGGAAGAAAAAAAATGTAAGGGAGTGAGGAATAAGAAAATAGAAGTAAAGAAAAACATATTGGCAACTAGCAAAGAGATGACAGAACCTTATGTCTTGAACCTCATCTCTTTGTCAAACTAAGATAATCTCTTACACAGATTAAAAGTATTTATTTAAGAGAAGTTTGGGAAAAAATTAAGAGAGGAAAAACGAGCATGAGGGTCATGGGTTCTAAGTCGGTTTCGAGTTTTTTTGTTTCTGTGCTAGTTCTTTCTCCTAAAATATGCCACGTGTCCCGGCCGTTAAAATATGAGCAAATATAAAACTTTGATGGAGAGTATGGGTAAACTTGGACGGAAAATATAACGAGGATAAGATTGAACAATAAAATAAAGTATAGGGATATATCAGGCCCTTTTCCGTATATTCAAAGTGTCAAATGTACAATTATGAAGGAATAACATAACGTGATTGACGGCAAGGGTAAATTTGGACGGAAAGTATAACGGGGGACATGATTGAACAATAAAACAAAGTAGAAGGATATATCAGACCCTTTTCCGTATAGAATAAGTGTCATCACTACATCCTAAAGAAAAAAAATTAGGGTGCTGACATTATAAACAAAAGTACGAATTAATCCAATCAATTAGCTTCAGAAATCCGATTAAACCGAAAATAGTAGTACTTGGTATTACACATGGATAATCAAGAGCTGAAGAGCACAAATGCTACAAGTGCTTTTTGTTACCCAAAGGAACTTAAAGGGTTCCAAAATTGCGTGAATCTTTTTAACGTGTCACACCTGTGAAACCAACGCATCTCAGCACCAGGAGCACAGCGTTTTTTTTGTCAGCAAATAGCTCTAGGAATGGGCTTCATTTATTGATGATAAAAGGTGTGATTGTGAATCAAAGGCGCTGCTTTTTCCACCTTCGCTACCTCATTGGCTTCGCTTGCGCCTTATATTCTCTCGATAGCATTGAATAGCTGAGTGGTCACCGCCCACGTTCTACAGCATCTGCATGTCATAGATCACAGAGTTATTACCTACATCGCATGGACAGTTAGTATGAGTTGACATATCCGTGTATATATATGTGTATTTAAAGCGAATTTTTCAAGATATATTAAAAGAACTTATATACAGTGCAAAAAAAAAAAATCCTTATATTGTCATTTGGAGTTTCTACCGTTCTTATAAATTATATTTACCATATTCTGCAGTTGCCAATATAATATATGCACTTGCTATAAATTAAACTTATAAAAATATATAACTTGTTTATGTGATACATAATGTATTGGTCAAAATATGACCATCACGATCGAGTTGCCCGACACTCCGCCTCAGTAATCAGGCAATAAAAATCGACGGTGCCCACTCCATTTCTACTCTAAGACATCCGACAAATCGGAAAAAGCAACATCTAAAGTTACGACTAGGCTACATAAGTGACGAGAAAACTTCAAGTTAGGCAGTGGGTAAAGTGACTTTGACTATAAATAGTCAAGAAAAGCTCTCTGGGGGGGGGAGCGGGGATTTCTCCGAGAAAAAGAGGGGACAAAAGCTCCTCCCTTGTATCTTAGAAAAGTGGGAAAAGATCCCAAGGAATACTTGTAAACCTACTTCTTCGTCAATTAATGAGAAAGGCAATATTTAGATTCACTAAGATTATTAGGCCTCTTTCATCTCTTATATTATGGTTGTCGTTAACTTTTCAATTTGGAGTTAATTATAGTTGGCTAAGATTTACCCCTTCATCTTTTTAATTGATTTGTTCAATAAGGTTTTCATATCTTTTGAGTCAAATAATTTGGCGCCGTCTCTGGGGATTTCTTAGTGATACTTTTCTAGTTCCTCCCAGATCGAAACCAAGAAGGACAATCACTCATCAAAAGGAGCACGGAGGAAAAGCCCAACCCACGTGAGACACGAGAGCAGCAAAGGGAAGGAAGAAGAGCCAAGCAAGATTGTCGGGCTTAGAAATCTTCGCCCCATTAACCATCAATATACTAAACAAAACAAACGATGTTACCAACCTGCATTCTCCCACCAGACCTTCGGTCCGGAGCGAAAAATATCTCATCCCCACCTCCATTCTTTGTCGATGAGAGCACATAAGCCCCACGCAGACGAACGCGCACAGGAAAATCTAGATTGAAGGGCACAAATGGCTTCAACACAACTGAAATACCTCTCACCGGCAACATCTCTAAAGTGGACGACAGGAGTCAGACAAGAAAATAATAAGGCATACACTGCACATACCTGAAAACAAAGCATTAACACCTTGCATTCACCGGTTTTGCATCATCCGGTGCAAGCGATACAAAACAGACTGGGACTCCCACGAAAAATGCCCAACTCTCCGAGAACCAGAACGACAACTGGTCGTTGTTTCAATAAGTTAGAAATAACACCCTTTAAGGCTAAGAGCCTTCGCCAAATGAAAAGAAGAGTTCGGCCTCGATCGAGATGACAAGCTGCTATTTTGATAAGTTCGAAATAATGCCCTTTAAGGCTAAGAGCCTTTGCCAAACGAAAAGAAGAGCTCGACCTCGATCGAATAACGACAAGCCTCTATTTTGGTAAGTTCGAAATAACGCCCTTTTAGGCTAAGAGCCTTCACCAAATGAAAAGAAGAGTTCGACCTCGATCGAACGACGACATGCCGCTATTTTGATAAGTTCGAAATAATGCCCTTTAAGGCTAATAGCCTTCGCCAAACGAAAAGAAGAGTTCGACCTCGATCGAACGACGACATGCCGCTATTTTGGTAAGTTCGAAATAATGACCTTTAAGGCTAAGGGCCTTCGCCAAACGAAAATAAGAGTTCGACCTCGATCGAACAACGACAGACCACCATTTCGGTAAGTTCGAAATAACGCCTTTTAAGGCTAAGAGCCTTTGCCAAATTAAAAGAAGAGTTCGATCTCGATCGAACGACAATAGGCCGCTATTTTGATAAGTTCGAAATAACGCCATTTAAGGCTAAGAGCCTTCGCCAAATGAAAGAAGAGTTCAACCTCAAATGATCGATGATAGGCCGCTATTTTGATAAGTTCAAAATAACGCCCTTTAAGGCTAAGAGCCTTCGCTAAATAGAAAGAAGAGTTCGACCTCGATCGAACAACGACATGCCGCTATTTAGATAAGTTAGAAATAATGCCCTTTAAGTCTAAGAGCCTTTGCCAAATGAAAAGAAGAGTTCGACCTCGATCGAACGATGACATTCAGCTATTTCGATAAGTTCGAAGTAATACCCTTTAAGGCTAAGAACCTTTGCCAAACGAAAAGAAGAGTTCGACCTCGAATGATCGAGGGTAGACCGTTATTTTGATAAGTTCGAAATAACGCCCTTTAAGGCTAAAAGCCTTGGCCAAACAAAAATAAGAGTTCGACCTTGATCGAACGATGATAGGCCCCTATTTTGATAAGTTTGAAATAATGCACTTTAAGGCTTAGATCCTATGCCAAATAAAAAGAAGAATTCAACCTCGATTGATTGACGACAGGCCGCTATTTCGATAAGTTCGAAATAATGCCCTTTAAGGCTAAGAGCCTTCGCCAAATGAAAAGAAGAGTTCGACCTCGATCGAACGACGACAGACTATTATTTCGATAAGTTCTAAATAATGTCGTTTTAGGGTAAGAGCCTTCGCCAAATAGAAAGAAGAGTTTGACCTCGAACGAACGATGCATGCCGCTGTTTTGATAATTTCGAAATAATGCCCTTTAAGGCTAAGATCCTTCGCCAAATAAAAAGAAGGGTTCGACCCCAATCGAATGATGACGTGCCGACATTTCGGTTATTTGAAAATGGCACCCCTAAAGGTCGACAACCACATGATGAATAGAGAAATCGAAACTCATCAGATGAGCCTCTGTCTTATACTAAAGTCGTAAACAAGTGAAATAAAAAGTGAAGTACAAGGCAAACAACAAAGAAAAGAACTCTTACTTCTACAAAGTCACAGTGCGGGCTACCACGGCTTGCAATTGGCCCAAGCTAACCCAAAGAAAAAAAAACGAACGAACGAAAAACAATCAACAAATGAAAGGAAAATAAAAAGAAAAACAGAGGGCCATATCCTTCATTCGACATCATCATCGCTATCTCTATGACCACTGTCATCGCTGTCTCCAAGAGATTCTCCAACACCACCATCCGCATCCCCATCAGCTTTGGCGTCACCGCATCATATCTACAGTTAATGTGAGCCTACCGAGCTTTCGTCCGTGCTTCTTCATAAGCCGCATCAGCCATGGTGCCCGCCTCCTACAAATTCTTAAATATGTCCTGCTGGGCTTCAGCGTAAACCAAGAGCTCGTGCGTTTGGCAAGGAATGACAGTAAAAGACGATTCGACATGATCCCGTAATCGCTCATTTTCTTCCTCCAAGGCCGCGACCCGATCTCCCACAATCGACGCCTCCTAATAGATCACATCGATGTGCTCATCGAGCCTCACCTTACTGAGGGTAGTTGTCACCCTCTATGATTCCTTTTCGGATTGAAGTATGCAGATGGTGTGTTCCGGGGACGTCGCCCTCGCCAAAGCCTCACACCATACACTCACAATGTTTTCCAGTCCAGCGAGTTTGTTCTCCATTGCGGTTAATTTTCTCATCCACTCCATGCCCATCGCCTCGACCTTGACAAAGTTTTGGTCTATCTCCGACTACATCGACCTCAACGTACCCTGCAAATGCTCACACTCTGTTGCGATCCCCTTACCTAACTCGAGCTCCTCATCTTTAAGGCGAAGTTGATCCTCGAGTTCGCTCTTGCTGCGGATGTTCTGTATCAATTCCCGATCCCTCTTCTCCAACTCCTCACTGAGAGCCCGATTACAGGGATCCGCCCTCAACTACTCATGCATCTCGTGACACCTACCACGATTGCGACGGTATTTCTCCAGCATCTTCAAGAAGACCATCGCCCAGATGTTGGCCCTGCGAATGCTTTCCACCTCCACCATGTATGTCTCGAAGACGCAAAGGGAGGGTTAACAAATATTTTCGGAAAGGGCAAAAGCATAAAGCTAAAATAATACATAATGTACCCTTAAGCCCATGACAACCACCTCGTCCCTCAACTCAGCATCGGGAACATCACGAAGGGATTCGTTCTCAGCCTCAGAGCATAACAAGTTGAATTGCGGCACCAAGTCCTTCCCCCCCCCCAAGAGATTAACGCCGGAAGGGATCTGAAGGATACGGGCCGAGCCCTCCGCGTTAACCACCGAATAAGTAAGACCCTCATCGAATATCCTAACATCGTCGGGGTCCAAGTCTGACTCTGACTCATAGTCATCAATTACCACGCCTTTTTCCCCTCTCTATTGAAGAAGAGGAGACACGACCCGCTGCAGGGGATGAGGGCACGTCTGAAGCCATTGCGGTAGTCTTATGAGCCTAATTCTCTACCGCGACAGGGTGTTGATCATCAACAACGACAGGGACTTCCGATTGAGCTAAGACGGTGATAGGGACTTCCGATTGACCGACAGGGACTTCCGATTGACCGACACCATGCGTTGATCTCAGCACCCTTCCTAGCAACGATGCACGATGCATAAGAGGCTAGAAAAACAAAAGAGGAGAGAGAACAGTGGATAAAGGCGTCATCTCACCTGTAATGGGCATGTGTCCGAACCTCTCATGGAAGGTCGACCATGTGCGAATTCCCGCTGTATGGGGAAGAATGGCCTCCACCCATTCATGAATCCCTTCGATAGGCGGCAGAGGCAATCTCTCATCTGCAAAAACGAGACAGTTTAATACTCGCAGAAAATGGTCGAACATTTCGCTAACTAAAAAGGCAAACTTACGTGTGAAGTTCCATCTCTCAGGGAAACGTCAAGTCAGATAGCGGGTAAAGTGGCTTTGACTATAAATAGTCAATAAAAGCTCTCGACGAGGGGGGAGGGGGGCAAATTTCTTCGAGAAAAAGAGGGGACAAAAGCTCCTCACTTGTATCTTATAAAAGAGAGAAAAGATCCCAAAGAATACATGTAAACCTACTTCTTCATAAATTATTGAGAAAGACAATATTCAATCTCCCTAAGATTTATCATGCCTCTTTCATCTCTTATATTATGGTTGTCGTCAACGTTTCAATCTGGAGTTAATTATAGTTGGCTAAGATTTTCCCCTTCAATTTTGTTGATTGATTTGTTCAAAAAGATTTTTTATATTTTTTGAGTCAAATACATAACATAAGTGATATTACCGAGTTAGCGTTTTTTTGTTTGTTTGTTAATTTTCTCTGTATCTCTCATAAGTACTGTAATTATTATTTGCCATATGTAATATACACTAGATGATGCGCCCGTGCGATGTACGGGCCCAATTGTTGTTTCTTTTTATTTTCTACTTTTTTTTTCATTTTTTTAATATTTCTTGGTCTATTGCCAATTACACACTTTATACGTCTTTAGGAAAAGAAGAAATGGAATAGGCTTTTCTATAATAACGTATATAACCACGATTACATGTATTGTTATTTATCTTTTGCATTATGTGCATTTTAATTTTTCTGAAATCGTATTACTATACCAATCACTTCGAAATACTTGTCGAGTTTAATGCTTTATTATACAGTGATTAGATAATAATTCAAGTAGAATTTTAATTATTTCTACATAGGGCCTCTTTTATTTTAATATTTTTTTTACATCACTAAGTCCTAAGTTAATTATTATTAAATCGAATATTGTCACTTAAAAATGGAAAAAACTCCCTCGCGCTCCTACCCCCGGGTAGCGGGCGCGCCAAAAGGAGGTGTGACAATCCTTTTCTTTTTTACTAATCATAAGTTAAATATTAATATTATTCCCAAATAGTTGATGAAAAGGTATTTTTGTTTCTTTTAAATAATAATCGTGATTTTAATTATTAAGAATTTTAACAAGAAACTTTGTGATTTGTTCTATTGGAATGACATAATATTTTTTTCTAGTTTCATTCGATATGATTGAGATACTATTTAGGGTATTAATGCAATCATCATCACAATAGTAGCATTTGTTGAGACTATTTTAAAAATATTAATTGTATATTTATCTATTTTAAAATTTTTATAATATTGAATTCTAATTGAATAGAGTATGTACTCAACTAACTTCGATCATAGAGGGAGAAGTATAATATTGTATGACGATACTTCTCATACTTCTTAATATATAACAATTTTAAAACATAATAATTTCACAAATTAGTTGTCTTCATTTTTACTTAAGATATTCTCAACGCATATTTTTAGAGAGGAGATAATTATTATAATTTTTTATATTCTATAATCAAAAAGGGAACTTAAAACTATATTTTATTCTTAAATAAAAACTTTTCCGAATTTTATGAAGTATTCCAATTGAAATTTGTATAAAATGATATCAATTGATAATGATATAATAACATTTGAATGTCAATCTACATATAGTATCATTAATTTTTTTAATGAAAACTTCTTTACTGAGATAGTTAATAAATAAAATGATATTTCTTAAGAAAATAATAGAATTGTCATATATAAATGTATGTGATCTTAGTATTTTTAATCGGGCAAACATTTGAATTATAAATTTATCAAAAAAATATTATTCTAGTTCAAAGTACTTGTTGAAAAAAATAATAATAACAATCAAGTAATAAATTTAATAAAGATAGTAAATGTTGAATGGAAAGTGGGGTCCACCTAAAGAATTTAATAGCTTATGAACACGTTAGTTTTGATTTTTTCGATTATTAAGAACCCATAACAAAACTTTTGAGCCTAGTATGCAAACAAACAATGCACTAATATATTTAAAATGACTATTATGCCCTTAGTCAACCTCCTCTTCTCTTATGCACCACTAAACATAAAAATTAATGGTAAAAAATGATTGAAAAGTCAATTGAAAAATAATTCATGATGTATTTTTTTATTGTTTAAATTGAATATATATGCTTCTACTCTTTTGTATTTTCAATTGTGTTAATGTCTTGATTTTTCTTCTTATATTAATCAAAATTTGAATAATAAAACATATTTATTTTATTTTCAAATAGTTGACGATTTTTTTTCTATGAAATAATAATCGTATTTTTTAGTTACCCAAAATTTTTACAAGAAATTTATATTTTATTCTAGTTCAATGACATTCCTGAATAATTTACTAAAAACAAAATTATTTTTCAATCACTCTAAATACTAATCAAATTGATCTTAAAGAAGCATTACAATCGTTTTCTAGTTTCATTTTATATGATTGAGATACTTCAGGGTGTAACATAACTTTCTTTACCATAATTATTTGTCGAGATTTTTTTAAATAGTAATTTAATATTTATGTATTTTAAAATTTATATTATGTTGAATTCTTTATTTAATACACATGAAGTACCCAATTAACTTTAGTCATAGAGGGAAACGTTCAATCCTGCATAATGATAATTCTTATGTTGCATAATATGTAATAAAAAATCTCAAATTAATTGTCTAATATTTTTCAGATTATTCTTACATAATTTTGTATAGAGGGAATCTTATAAACAATATTCAATATTCTATAATAAAAAAAAGAACTTGATACTATATTTTATTTTTAAATATTTTTTTCTAATTTTATAAAGTGTTCCAATTAAAATTTTAATTTAATAAGGACTTGTATAAATAATATCAATTGACACTAATATAAGAACACCCTAATAAAAATTTGTGTAATTTATTTCCACTTTTTTTTTGTTAAAATATAGTCAATGAAAAAAAACAAATGAAATAATATTCTTAAGGAGATAATATAATTGCTATATATAAATGTATGTAGCCATTGTATATTTTTTATCAAATGAACGTTGAATTATAAAATTATCAAACGGATGATTTTTTTAATTAAAAGTACTAATTAGGAGAAAAAAATAAAGTAAAAGTAGTCTGCGTTTAAACAAATTGAAGAGTAACATTAATTAAGTAGTGCATTTAAAGAAAAAGATGGTTAAGGTTGAATGGGAAGTGGGTTCACAAGAATTCAATGGTTTGCGCTATATTACTTTTGGGTTTTTCCCTTATTACAAACCTAAAATCAATCTTTTAAGCCTATTGTACAAGCGAACAATGTGGTTATATTTTTAAATGACCATAATGCCCTTGGTCAACCTCCCTTCTCTTTTCTATATAATAGAAATTTTTTTTGTTAAAATATAGTCAATAAAAAAAATGAAATAATATTCTTAAGGAGATAATATAATTGCTATATATAAATGTATGTAGCCATTGTATATTTTTTATCAAATGTACGTTGAATTATAAAATTATCAAACGGATGATTTTTTTAATTGAAAATACTAATTAGGAGAAAATAAAGTAAAAGTAGTCCGCGTTTAAACAAATTGAAGAGTAACATTAATTAAGTAGTGCATTTAAAGAAAAAGATGGTTAAGGTTGAATGGGAAGTGGGTTCGCAAGAATTCAATGATTTGCGTTATGTTACTTTTGGGTTTTTCCCTTATTACAAACCCAAAATCAATCTTTTAAGCCTATTGTACAAGCAAACAATGTGGTTATATTTTTAAATAACAATAATACCCTTGGTCAACATCCCTTCTCTTTTCTATATAAATATAATAGAAAAATTTAGTCACAGTCATACGAATAGCAAAAAACAACAAATCTCACGTTTTGCCATTAATTTAGGCATAAATTGTAACTTAAGATTTGCTCAAATATTATGCGTATGATGTGCTTTATTATACGTCATGAATTTCAGATATGTGATTTATCAACAAGGATATGCACTACATACAATATTATTATGTAAAACAGAATACATACAAATTAATAATGTAAAAGAATATATTAGACCACATATCAATGGCATGTAAAATCCAAATGGATATACTAGATTGTAGCTTATCTTATCTCGGAGGGCAGGTGTGGGCGGTTGTGCCTTACTGTTCATGAGCTTCTGGATTCTAATTTATGAAGCGAGGTTTGTTGTACCAACTTTGCAGCCGTTAAGTTGGCTTTCAATTTACCTCCTCTATCTTTCTAGCTTTTTACCTAAATTACCAAACTAAATGGTGGTAGTTCGACCAAAACGACAAAGAACTAAATGCTTTAATCGTGTCGTGGATTTCTTTTTTTGTGGCTGAGCGATATGATACGTCAGGTTGGCGCACACAATGGCCTTTAATTGGATATTAAAGGTTAAAGCTATGTGCTGCCTTTACCTCCTTTTTACTGCCACAAGATGCAGTTTTTCCATGAGCTCCAAATTGCTCATTACTGCAGTTCTAGTCTTTGAAACAAAAATCACGTGGTATTCCAAATTTACTATTCTGATTAATTTATACTTTCATCGTCCATAATAAGTTAGATTACTTTTTTTTTGTTTAAAACAAATATTTATTTATATAATCAAAAAAAATTTAATTTATTTTTAAAATTACCCTTATTTATTTATTCCTAAAAGTCTTTTACTCGTCACATTAAATTATGCTGCAACATTTAATTCAGGAGAGTTTAATCATACTAACTAGTTATGTGTATATTTTAGTATTTTCTTAATGGATATGTTCAAGATAAATTGGTCAATTATTATGGACGAGATAGATCAGTCGCATATCATTTGACTTTTATTATTCCTCTCTCTCCTTATTTAGTGTAATTAAGGAATTAAAAAGAAAGACTCCATTGGTTTAAAATTAATTGTTACGTAGCTAGTAGCCAGCATTCCAGCAATATCGCTAATACTCAAGTGCCAATGACGCTAGCATTTTGGGGGATTAAATGTAGGTATAATTCTCCTGGAACTTTATTTATAGGTAGTTATGCAAAGATTAAATAAAATGTGTAGGCTATCCAAAAACAAATACACCTTTTGTGTATTATTGTATAGGTCAAAATCTAATGGCAATGGTCGATCAAGTTGGGACCCCGCCTGGGTGGCGAAATAAAGAGAAGCACCACGACCAGTTTCGACCAAGCGTCGATAGTGTATGATAAGAATGATACCCAAATAACGATTGAAGAGCATTGTACGAAGGCATGTCGGTCATAGAACACAACAAAGATCCTGAAACTATATATAGCACGGAATTCATCGAAAAAGTGGGACTTCTCCTCTTCACTCTTGCTCTGAAAATTTCTTGTAAAAGATGTAAAACGACTTTTCTCTCTACTTCATCTGGAAACAGCCTCTCTGCCCCTCGGGGTACGGATAAGGTCTGCGTACATATTACTCTTCCCAGACCCCACTTGTGGGATCATACTAGGTTGTTATTGTTATTGTCTCTACTTCATCTGAGATGAAATATCAACATCATTAAACAGTGATTGCTCCTCTTGTTCATTCATCATCTTGCAATATATATTCAGATCAAAAGTTGGTTACACTTGACCAAGATTTACTCCATTATTATCATTCATTGATTTAATCGAAAATGTTTCCATATTTTTTGGTCGAATAATTTGGCGCAGTCTGTGAGATTTTTTTAGCCAAATTTCTAGCATCCTTCACATCCAAAACCGATGAAATTACCCACCAGAAAGAGTAGCAAGTAAACCTCACACGTTGATGTAAAGCACTATGCTACATAGAAGCAGAAGTTACAGCCAATATCCACGCAAAGCTTGCAAGAGAAGACGGTGCCCGTTGCGCAAATCCCGTAAGAGAATGCACACATCTTATGGGATGACCCACGCAATGGTGCGCAAACTCAACCCATGCTGAGACAGAGCATGTAAAAAAGGAGAGGGGGAGAAATAAGGTAAGGAAGGTAAGGCCGAATACGGTTGCCAAATTGACAAACTACCGTTCCATCAATCACTTTTTAGTCAGGCAGAGCGAACAATGATATGAGGCTACTCTCGTTCATTAGCTCGTCAAATCGAGGTAAGGAATATCTCATATTGGTTTATCTTCTGCTATTTGCTTAAACAGGAACACAAGCGTTGCATGAGCAAGTGAGCAAAGAAGCATTCCAACTGGAGATGAGAAGAACAATTACCGAATAACATGAATATAGCCCATCCCAGACAATGTGATGACCCAAAGGTTCATCACCTGTATTTCAACTCACTCTGTACTTCTGAGGCCGTAAAAACCTCACTTGGGGTTTCCTCGATTCATGTACATAGTCCGGACGCGTAGCTAAAAAGTTTAAATATGAAATTTGCGAAAAAGATAATAAATCTTGGCATTTAATTGGTTAAGTTTGACTTCGGTTAATGTTTTGGGTAAACGGACCCGGAGTCGTGATTTGGCAGTTCCAGAGGGCCCGTAGGAAATTACAGGACTTGGATGTATGTCCGGAGTCAAATTCCGAGGTCCCAAGTCCGAGAAACAAATTTTTATGCGGAATTTTCTTTTAAAAATAATTAAGGAATTTTGAAAGTGAAATTTGATTAAAAGACTGTGGTATCAGGCTCGTATTTTAGTTCTGATGCCTGGTACAAGTCTAATATATGGTTTAAGCAATTGCTGTAAAGTTGGGTTTAATTTGGATGTCATTAGACGTGTTTTGAACTAGAACTCTAACTTGATGTTCTATGAAAAATTGGAAGAAAATCATGGGTCTTGAGGCCTAATTTGATGATTAATGATGTTTTTTGGGCGAACTGATTGCACATATGAGTCTGTAGTATGTTTTTAAGTTTATATGTATGTTCGATTTGGAACTCCAAGTGCTCGGGTGAATTTTGAGTAGGTCCTGACAGGTCTTAGGCTTACAAATAGCAGATGGTTGCAGGTTCAGGGATTGCAAGGCCCCAACGCGCCCGTGGTCGACTCCACGCAGATACGCTGGAAGCCGCGTGACTGCGCATTTAGGTTCGGTCCGCGTGGCTAGGTTTAGAGGGCCAGTGGTCCTAGGTCGAGCAGTGCAGCCGCGTGCCATATTAGCGCAGTCCGCTGGTGTGACGACCCGGCCGTTGTCATGAGAATTACCACCCCGTTATGTTGTAAATACATGTTTTATGCTTTTATACCAGTGCTAGTGCTAGAGTCTATCGGGTGATTTAGGAGTGATTTGGATTGAAAATGAGGCATATAGCCTTTTTGAAGGAACTTGAATAAGGAAAGTCAACCCGGAGTTGACTATTTGGTTAGAGGGCTCGGAATCAGATTTTGATGATTCGGTTAGCTCCGGGAGGTGATTTGTGACTTAGGGGAGCGATCGGAATTGAATTTAGAGGCCCGGTGTAGTTTTAGGCTTAAACTGGCGAAATCCGAACGGTAGGTGAGATTTTGATCCGGGGGTCAGAATGAAATTCCGAAAGTTGCAGTAGCTTCGTTAGGTGATTTTGGATGTGCCTGCAAAATTTCAGGTCATTCGGACGTCGTTTGGTCGGGTTTTTGATAGAATGTGTAATTCGGAAGTTTTGAAGAAATTTAGGCTTGAATCCGTGGGTAATTGGTGATTTTGATGTTTAGGATGGTGTTTTTATGATTGGAACAAGTTCGTATCGTGTTTTGGAGTATGTTGGTGGTTTTCGTTGGGGTCCCGGGGGCCTCGGGATGAATTCGGGGGTCCAAACGGACCATTTTGTGCCAAATGCACTGCTGTTTCTGCTGCAATTAGTGCAGAGGATTTTTGTTCATCGCGATCGCGAGCCTGGGGCATGCGATCGCGTAGGGTAAAGCTAGGAAGCTCTGCGATCGCAAGGGTGAGACTGCGATCGCGTAGAGTATTGGAGTGAGGCCGGAAAGTTTGTTCATCGCGATCGCGGGAGGTGTGATGCGATCGCGTAAGGTCGACTGGTTGTGCATCGCGATCGCGATGTGTAGTGTGCGATCGTGTAAGGTCAAGTCCGGAGGCAATGCGATCGCGTGGCTGGAGTTGCGATCGCGTAGGGATCTTTTGTTGTTCATTGCGATCGCGTAGAGGAAAAATCAGGCCCCAGGGATTAGGCCCCGGGGATTTGTGCATCGCGATCGCGTAGGGTTAATTGGCATGGCAGTGAGTTTAAGTTCAGAAAAGAACCAGTCGCGGGTTTCATACCCCAAAACGCCATTTTTGAGTTCCAAGAGAAGAAATTGACGGGAATTCATTGGGGATTCGTCGGAGGTAAGTTTTGTGGCTTAATTACATCATTTTAACATGAAATCCTTGGTTAAATTTCTGTAAATGGAAGATTAAAGGTGGGTTTGAGCCCTAGGCCTAAATTGAAGAAAAACACCGATTTGAGTGGGCAAATGGAGTCCGATTTTGGTAAATTTTATATGCCTAGACTCGTATCGAGATGAGGATTCCGAATATGTGACTTTTGTAATTTTTCGACAAGCGTACCGAAAGTCGGGTTTTGACAACTTTGAGAATTTTGATGTAAATTGAGTTATATTGATTGGGTGTCGTCCCATTGGCCTAATTTGTTGTATTTCTACCTGTATTTGATCAGATTCTACGCGTGCGGAGCTTGATTCTCGTGGCAAGGGCATTGCGGAGTAGTCGTCGCGCCGTATTGAGGTGACTAATAGATGTGGGTGATGACCAGCGGGTTCGAAACCCCGGTATACCACTTTGTGACGCTGTATAGCGACGAGACACGTACTCTCTTGTGAGTGCGGGGTCGATTGTGATTGGGGACTATGACATAGCCCGACTTGTTGATACTGTATTATGATATTAGGCTATTCTTGAGTCGTCGAACCTCCTTCTCGGATGGTTGCATATTATATATTGTGATAATGGCCACTCTTGAGCCGAGGAACCCCCTTCTTGGGCGGTTGAGTAAACATGTGGGCCGTGAGCCGGTTATTGGATCCCGCGAGGATCGTTATCATTGTCTTATCATATTGACATGTTAGTTACTACCAATCCGTAGCTATTTCTGCTATCATGCTATTTCCAATCTCTGGAACTTGATATTACTGTTTTCAACCGAAAAATGATAAAAGATGTTTTCAAAAACTACTGTTAGTGGATCGGGCTGCACGCCGCAGCAGTATATATGTTGGATCGGACTGCACGCCGCAGTGATATTGTGCTTGGGCTGTAGGAGCCCCTCCGGAGTCTGAACCCCCACAGTGAGCACGGGTACCCAAATTGGATCGGGCTACGCGCCGTAGCGGTCATTTCATGCATTGCCTTGCATTTAGCTACACTTGCTAGCTGTTATACTTGTTGTTGATATTGTTGGCTCTCTACTGTTGATATTGAACTGTTATAGGGTATTGGTATAGCTTTACATTGTGCTTTACTGTGGATTTCTTATCTACGCTGTCTTACCCTCGTTTATTACCACTGAGTCTGGCAGTACTCATTTTACTCCATGCACCTTGTGTGCAGATCCAGGTACCTCCCAGCAGACATGATTCGGTAGCCGCTCGGAGGCATTGTGCGGGATAGTCGAGGTAGCTGCAGCATCCGCAGGACCTGACTCCCCTTCTAGCTATCATTTCTTATCTTGTTGTCTTTCCTTTCCGCACCGAGTTTGTTATAAACTTTATTACACTTATGTTCTTTAGAGGCTCATGACTCTTGACCCTGTGGTCTATGGGAGTTGATGTATTATGGGACTTGGTTTCCCTGTTTTCGTTATATGTATCGCTATTGTTTCGTCACTGTTATGCTTAAATTGGATAAAGTGAGCTTGTCGCTCCGTGATTGTTGTTGATTGGTCGGGCTGGCCTAGCAGTGTGCTGGGCGCCATTACGATCGGATTTGGGGTCGTGACAAGTTGGTATCAGAGCCTAGGTTTACTAGGCCTCATGAGTCTTGAGCCGGTTAGTAGAGTCTTGTGGATCGGTACGGGGACGCTCGTACTTATCCTCGGGAGGCTGCGAACCTTTAGAAAACACTTCACATTTCTTGGAATTCTTATCGTGCGTACTTGATGCAGCTTGAGATATAATTTTTGAAACTCCTTCCGCACGTCTGAGTACGCTTCGATCGCCGGGTAATATGATTGCCTTATGGTTTGTGATTTCCCCGGTCGAGGGGCGAGATATAATCTCCGTGAATTCATGTTGGGTCAGTCGGGAGGACTTAAGGCCAGATCCTTGTCTATGGATTGAGCACCAAGGTACTAATTTCGCGAGCCGGTATTACGAAGTTCATACGATCGGTATTGATCTTTATTGTGATTTGATATGTAGCCCTAGCTATGGGCGTGAGAAATATTTTCATCGCCTCTTAATTGGAAGGTAAAGTGCCTTATGTGTAGTGGAACGAGTTCAAACTCAGGAAGACTAAAATGATTATGCTCTGTGTATCCTGGTGAAAGGTATCGTGATGAAATGCTAAATTGAGAAGAAGTAGGAGGTTTTGGTAGACTTCAGCCACCCCATTTCAGTGGCGTTGAGGGCGAGGATGCTCAGGGTTTCTTGGACAAGTGTCAGAGGATGTTGCGGACGGCTGGTATTCTTGAGTCCAGCGGAGTTTCATTTACTACCTTTCAGTTCACCGGTCCCGCATTTGATTGGTGGGAAGAGTTTGAGAGGCGTAGGCCTGCAGGAGCAGCACCTCTCACATGGCAGCAGTTCTCTACTCTCTTTCTAGAGAAATATGTACCTCAGTCTCGTCGCGAGGAGCTACGTCGCCAGTTCGAGTGGTTGGTTCAGGGCGACATGTCTGTGACCCAGTATGAGCTTAGATTCACACAGTTGGCTAGGCATGCCACATGGATGATCCCTAATGATAGGGAGAGGATCAAGAGGTTCATTGATGGCCTCAACTACTCTATCCGCATTCTTATGACCGGAGAGAGAGTTTTGTCATCATCATTTGAGCAGGTTGTTGATATGGCACGCTCCATTGAGGTGGATCGTCGCCGAGAGAGAGAGGAGCGGAAGGCCAAGAGGCCTCGTGGTTCTGGCAGTTTCAGTGGTGCTCCATCTAGAGGGCATTCCCAGCAGAGCAGAGGTCGCTCATCGAGACCTTCTCATTCAGGCCACCCAGAGCAGAGCGGAGGTTCTTATGGTCGTGGTCGACAGGGGTTTCAGCAGGGTCAGTCATCGCTTAGTGCCCTTCCAGCCCAGGGTGCAGCACCTACTTCATCAGCCCAGGGTTCTTCTGTGGCGAGGGGTTCCCTTCAGTCCCCTTCTCCAGCACCAGGTGCATGTTATGAGTGTGGCGAGTTTGGCCACATGAGGAGACAGGGCCCTCGACTCCGTAGGGACAGGACTCAGCAGAGGGATCAGCCCTCATCTTCCGCACCATCTCAGTCTAGTAGAGGTGGAGGTCAGTCTTCTCGTGGTCGCCCCAGGGGCGAGGAGAGATCTGGTGGAGGCCAGGCACGGTTCTATGCACTTCCCGACAGGCGTGATGCAGTTGCCTCCGATGCAGTGATTACAGGTATCATTTCTGTCTGTCACAGAGATGCCTCTGTTCTATTTGATCCGGGGTCCACATATTCTTACGTGTCCTCTTATTTTGCACATTATTTGGGTGCGACTCGTGGTAGTCTTGATTTACCTGTTCATGTATCCACCCCCGTGGGTGATACGATCGTTGTGGATCATGTCTATAGATCCTGTGTTATATCTATTGGGGGTCTGGAGACCCAGGCAGATTTGTTATTGTTGGGGATGGTGGACTTTGATGTTATATTGGGTATGGACTGGTTGTCTCCGTACCATGCTATATTGGACCGTCATGCTAAGACAGTTACGTTGGCCATTCCTGGTATTTCTCAGATTGAGTGGCGGGGTTCGACCGATTTCGTCCCTAGCCGTGTTATTTCATTCTTAAAAGCTCAGAAGATGGTTGAAAAAGGGTGTTTATCGTACTTAGCTTTTGTGAGAGATGTTGGAGCTGAGTCTCCTAGCATTTATTCTGTACCTGTTGTGAGGGACTTCCCAGATGTATTCCCCTTAGACCTGCCGGGCATGCCGCCGGACAGGGATATTGATTTTGGCATTGACTTGGTGCCGGGCACTCAGCCCATATCCATTCCTCCTTATCGGATGGCACCAGCCGAGTTGAAAGAACTGAAAGAGCAACTTCAAGAACTTCTGGATAAGGGTTTCATCCGTCCTAGTGTGTCTCCGTGGGGTGCGCCGGTATTATTTGTTAAAAAGAAAGATGGTTCCATGCGAATGTGTATTGATTATAGGCAATTGAACAAAGTGACGGTGAAGAACAAGTACCCTCTACCGCGCATAGATGATTTGTTTGATCAGTTATAGGGTGCGAGGGTGTTTTCTAAGATCGATCTTCGTTCAGGCTATCATCAGCTGAAGATCAGGGACTCGGATATTATGAAGACTGCATTTAGGACCCGATATGGTCATTATGAGTTTCTTGTGATGTCGTTTGGGCTGACCAACGCCCCAGCAGCATTTATGCATCTGATGAACAGTGTGTTCAGGCCTTATTTGGATTCATTTGTGATTGTGTTCATTGATGACATTCTAGTCTACTCCCGTAGTCGGAGGAGCATGCTCAGCATTTGAGCATTGTGTTGCAGAGATTGAGAGAGGAGAAGCTATATGCTAAATTCTCCAAGTGTGAGTTATGGCTTGGGTCTGTGGCTTTTCTGGGACACGTGGTGTCTAGTAATGGTATTCGAGTTGATCCAAAGAAGATAGAGGCGGTGTAGAGTTGGCCTAGATCGACCTCAGTCACTGAGATTTGTAGTTTCTTTTGGTTGGCAGGGTATTATCGCCGGTTTGTTTAGGGATTTTCTTCTATAACGTCTCCCTTGACCAAGTTGACTCAGAAGGGTGCTCCATTTGTGTGGTCCGAAGAGTGAGGAAAGCTTTCAGAAGCTCAAGACAGCTTTGACCACGGCTCTAGTATTGGTATTGCCATCAGCTTCAGGTTCCTACACCATGTATTGTGATGCCTCAAGAGTGGGGATAGGTTGTGTGTTGATGCAGGAAGGTAAGGTAATTGCTTATGCTTCTCGGCAGTTGAAGCCACATGAGAAGAACTACCCTGTTCATGATTTGGAGCTAGCCGCCATTGTTCATGCATTGAAGATTTGGAGACACTATTTGTACGGTGTGTCTTGTGAGGTGTATACCGACCATCGTAGTCTCCAGCACTTGTTCAAACAGAAAGACCTTAATTTGAGACAGCGGAGATGGCTTGAGTTGCTGAAGGATTATGACATTACTATATTATATCATCCGGGAAGGCCAATGTGGTGGCCGATGCTTTGAGCCGGAAGGCGGTCAGTATGGGGAGCTTGGCATATATTCCAGCTGAGGAGAGGCCATTTGCTTATGATGTTCAGGTGCTAGCCAATCGGTTAGTGAGGTTAGATATTTCGGAGCCCAGCCGGGTATTGGCTTGTGTTGTATCTCGGTCATCTCTATATGATCGTATTCGTGAGCGCCAGTATGATGTCCACATTTGGCTGTCCTTAGGGACAGAGTTCAGCATGATGATGCTAGAGATGTCACCATTGATAGTGACGGCGTATTGAGGATGCAGGGCCGGATATGTGTGCCCAATGTTGATGGCCTTCGTGAGTTGATTCTGGAGGAGGCCCATAGCTCGCGGTATTCTATCCATCCAGGAGCCGCGAAGATGTATCAAGATTTGAAACAGCATTATTGGTGGAGAAAGATGAAGATGGACATTGTCAGACATGTAGCACGGTGCCTCAACTGTCAGCAGGTTAAGTACGAGCATCAGAGGCCCGGTGGTGTATTTCAGCGCATTGATATTCCTGAGTGGAAATGGGAGAGGATCACCATAGACTTTGTTACTGGACTCCCTCGGATAGCGAGGAAGTTTGATTCCGTATGGGTGATTGTGGATAGGCTGACCAAGTCAGCTCACTTCATTCCAGTTAGTACTACCTACTCATCGGAGCGGTTGGCAACGATCTTTATTCGAGAGATTGTTCGGTTGCATGGAGTTCCAGTGTCTATCATATCCGACAGGGGTACTCAGTTTACTTCTCAGTTTTGGAGAGCATTTCAGCGAGAGATGGGTACACGGGTTGAGTTGAGTACAACATTTCACCCCCAGACAGACGGACAGTCTGAGCGCACTATTCGGATCTTGGAGGATATGTTGCGAGCTTGTGTGATTGACTTTGGTGGTTCGTGGGATGAGTTCCTACCACTTGCTGAGTTTGCCTACAACAACAGTTATCAGTCGAGTATTCAGATGGCCCCGTATGAGGCATTGTATGGCAGACGGTGTAGATCCCCCGTGGGATGGTTTGAGCCCGGTGAGGTTAGATTGATAGGGACTGAGTTAGTCCAGGATGCTCTGGATAGAGCAAAGTTGATCCAGGAGAGGCTTCGTACAGCACAGTCTCGTCAGAAGAGTTATGCGGACCGTAGAGTTCGAGAGTTGTCTTTCATGGTTGGCGACAGAGTATTGTTGAAGGTTTCACCTATGAAGGGTGTTATGAGGTTTGGGAAGAAAGGAAAGTTGAGTCCCAGGTACATTGGTCCTTTTGAGATACTTAGGAGGGTTGGAGAGGTGGCATACGAGTTAGCCTTGCCGCCCAGCTTATCTAGCGTTCATCCAGTATTCCATGTGTCTATGCTCCGGAAGTACATTGGAGATCCGTCTCATGTATTAGACTTCAGTACCATTCAGCTTGATGGTGATCTATCCTTATGATATGGAGCCTATTGCTATTTTGGGTCGTCAGGTGAGAAAATTGAGGTCTAAGGAGATTGCATCAGTTAAGGTTCGGTGGAGAGGTCGACCCGTGGAGGAGGCCACTTGGGAGATCGAGCGGGAGATGCGGAGCAGATATCCTCACTTGTTTGAGACTTCAGGTATGATTCTTGACCCGCTCGAGGACGAGAGTTTGCTTAAGAGGGGGAGAATGTGACGACCCGGCCGTTGTCACGAGAATCACCACCCCGTTATGTTGTAAATACATGTTTTATGCTTTTATACCAGTGCTAGAGTCTATCGGGTGATTTAGGAGTGATTTGGATTGAAAATGAGGCATATAGCCTTTTTGAAGGAACTTGAATAAGGAAAGTCAACCCGGAGTTGACTATTTGGTTAGAGGGCTCGGAATCGGATTCTGATGATTCGGTTAGCTCCGGGAGGTGATTTGTGACTTAGGGGAGCGATCGGAATTGAATTTGGAGGCCCGGTGTAGTTTTAGGCTTGAATTGGCGAAATCCGAACGGTAGGTGAGATTTTGATCCGGCGGTCGGAATGAAATTCTGAAAGTTGTAGTAGCTCCATTAGGTGATTTTGGATGTGCCTGCAAAATTTCAGGTCATTCGGACGTCGTTTGCTCGGGTTTTTGATAGAATGTGTAATTCGGAAGTTTTGAAGAAATTTAGGCTTGAATCCGTAGGTAATTGGTGATTTTGATGTTTAGGATGGTATTTTTATGATTGGAACAAGTTCGTATCGTGTTTCAGAGTATGTTGGTGGTTTTCGTTGGGGTCCCGGGGGCCTCGGGATGAATTCTGGGGTCCAAACAGACCATTTTGTGCCAAATGCACTGCTGTTTCTGCTGCAATTAGTGTAGAGGATTTTTGTTCATCGCGATCGCGAGCCTGGGGCATGCGATCGCGTAGGGTAAAGCTGGGAAGCTCTGCGATCGCAAGGGTGAGACTGCGATCGCGTAGAGTATTGGAGTGAGGCCGGAAAGTTTGCTCATCGCGATCGCGGGAGGTGTGATGCGATCGCGTAAGGTCGACTGGTTGTGCATCGCGATCGCGATGTGTAGTGTGCGATCGCGTAAGGTCAGGTCCGGAGGCAATGCGATCGCGTGGCTGGAGTTGCGATCGCATAGGGATCTTTTGTTGTTCATTGCGATCGCGTGCCAAAGGCTGCGATCGCGTAGAGGAAAAATCAGGCCCCAGGGATTTATGCATCGCAATCGCGAGCCCAGTGCTGCGATCGCGTAGGGTTAATTGGCCTGGCAGTGAGTTTAAGTTCAGAACAGAACCAGTCGCGGGTTTCATACCCCAAAACGCCATTTTTGAGTTCCAAGAGAAGAAATTGACGGGAATTCATTGGGGATTCGTCGGAGGTAAGTTTTGTGGCTTAATTACATCATTTTAACATGAAATCCTTGGTTAAATTCCCTGTAAATGGAAGATTAAAGGTGGGTTTGAGCCCTAGGCCTAAATTGAAGAAAAATACCGATTTGAGTGGGCAAATGGAGTCCGATTTTGGTAAATTTTATATGCCTAGACTCGTATCGAGATGAGGATTCCGAATATGTGACTTTTGTAATTTTTCGACAAGCGTACCGAAAGTCGGGTTTTGACAACTTTGAGAATTTTGATGTAAATTGAGTTATATTGATTGGGTGTCGTCCCATTGGCCTAATTTGTTGTATTTCTACCTGTATTTGATCAGATTCTACGCGTGCGGAGCTTGATTCTCATGGCAAGGGCATTGCGGAGTAGTCGTCGTGCTGTATTGAGGTGAGTAATAGATGTGGGTGATGACCAGCGGGTTCGAAACCCTGGTATACCACTTTGTGACGTTGTATAGCGACGAGACACGTACTCTCTTGCGAGTGCGGGGTCGATTGTGATTGGGGACTATGGCTTAGTCCGACTTGTTGGCACTATGTTATGATAATTGGCTATCCTTGATCCGTTGAACCTCCTTCTCGGACGGTTGCATATTATATATTGTGATAATGGCCACTCTTGAGCCGAGGAACCCCCTTCTTGGGCGGTTGAGTATACATGTGGGCCGTGAGCCGGTTATTGGATCCCGCGAGGATCGTTATCATTGTCTTATCATATTGACATGTTAGTTACTACCAGTCCGTAGCTATTTTTGCTATCATGCTATTTCCAATCTCTGGAACTTGATATTACTGTTTTCAACCGAAAAATGATAAAAGATGTTTTCAAAAACTACTTATGAGCTTGCGAGGCTGTAATTGCATATTAGCTGACCGGTAGTGGATCGGCTGCGCGCCGCAACAAGATATATATGTTGGATCGGACCGCACGCCGTGATGATATCGTGCTTGGTCGTAGGAGCCCCTCGGAGTCTCGAACCCCCACAGTGAGCACGAGTACCCAAATTGGATCGAGCTATGCGCTCGTAGCGGTCATTTCATGCATTGCCTTGCATTTAGCTACACCTGCTAGTCGTTATACTTGTTGTTGATATTGTTGGCTCTCTATCGTTGATATTGAATCACATGGTATTAAATACTGACTTTACATTGTGCTTTACTCGTGAATTTCTTATCTACGTTGTCTTACCCCCGTTTATTACCACCGAGTCCGGCGATACTCATTTTACTCCCCGCACCTTGTGTGCGGATCCAGTACCCTCAGGAGACTTGATTCGGTAGCTACTTGGAGGCATTGTGCGGGATAGTCGAGGTAGCTGCGGCGTCCGCAGGACCTGACTCCCCTTCTAGCTTATCATTTCTTATCTTGTTGTCTTTCCTTTCCGCACCGAGTTTGTTATAAACTTTATTACACTTATGTTCTTTAGAGGCTCATGACTCTTGACCCTTGGTCTATGGGAGTTGATGTATTATGGGACTTGGTTTCCCTGTTTTCGTTATATGTATCGCTATTGTTTCGAGAGTTGATACGCCTAAATGGGCAAAAGAGAGCTTCTAGCTCTGTTATTGTTATTAATTGGTCAGGCTGGCTTAGCAATGTGCTGGGCGCCATCACGACCAGATTTGGGGTCGTGACAGCTGGGAGATTCAGAGAGTGGGATTTGGTCCATTCCTCCGTTGCGTCGCACTCCAAATCAGGCAGTCCATACTGGGTGGGTTGAGAGAAGGTGATTCCAGCTCCTCAGCGCAGCCGTGGTGCATTTTTGTGTGGTTCACGCTGAGCCTTCAGGAGGGTATAAAAGGTCGGGATTTTCAGTTATTTTTTACTTTTTCAAAATCCCAAACATAAGAGGCGATTTTCCAAACGATTCTTCTTCTCCAAAACGATTGGTAAGTGATTTCTAACTTATTATCTTTACTCAACATCTTTAAACATAAATTCAACTTCATAACAAAGATTTTAATGGGGAAATTTGGGAACTTAGGGTAGAACCTAAATTTTCTAAAATTGGGGTTTTGGACCTCAATTCGAGGTCCGATTCCAAAATAACGTGTATATTCGAGTTCATGGGGGAATGAGTAATCAGGTTTTAGTTCGAACCTTGAGTTTTGACCACATGGCCCCGAGGGTATTTTTGGACTTTTTGGCAAAACTATGGGAAATTCATTTTTATGCATTCAAATTGATTCAATTAGCATTTGTTAATGTATTCAAGTAATTTATGTATAGATTCGAGCGGTATTGTGGCAGAATCGAGCGGTAAAGCTATACTTGAGACTTGAGTTGAGTTTGAAGCATTGAGGTAAGTGTTTCGTTTAACCCTAGCTCGAGGGAATAGAAGTTGAGTCTTGTTTGCTTCTTGCTAATTGATCGAGTATGATGTATAGGCATGGTGATGAGTATCTATACATTGGTGTCTAGCATGACCGTGAGTCTTAAACAACTAAGTCGTTGTAATCTAAAATGATGCTTATGAAGTCTTGGTTGAAGATCTTTAAAATCGAGCAAGTAATTGTTACGACTGAGCATTGGTATTATTTGTGTTAAGTAGAAATTGAATAGGTTTGGTTATAGCTGGAATATGCCTTGCCGGGATAGTTGATTTGATATTTCTTGTTCCCTTGCCGGGAAAACATTATATTATTTTGTTCAATTGTTAGGGAACTTGCTATATTGTCTTGATCCCTTGCCGGGAAGTTTATTATATTGCCTTACTCCCTTGTCGGGATTTCTTCGTGATATTGTGTTGTAACGAAATTGGGAGCAGGTGGTACGCCTACCACCTGATATGTTGAAATGGGAGCGAGTGGTTCGCCTACCACATGATATATTAAAAAGGGAGCGAGTGGTACGCCTACAACATGATATACTAAAAAGGGAGCGAGTGGAACGCCTACCACATACGATATATTGAAATGAGAGCGAGTGATATGCCTACCACTATGAGATATTAAAATGGGAGCGGGTGGTACGCCTACCACGAGATATTGAGAAATGGGATCGGGTTGCATGCCTGCAATGAGATGAGTTGAATATGAAAGTTGTCTTGTATGTTCATTATTTATTAGAAGTTAAATTGTAGATGTACTTACCTTTATTCCTGATATTTGTTTCTAACTGTTACCCTTGAAGTATGTTCCCCTCCCCAGTTTAAATTGTTATGTTTCTGCTATTTTCCGTTGTACTCGTATATAATAGCTGCACAGGTTTATGTGATATCCAGTCTAGCCTCGTCACTACTTCACCGGGGTTAGGCTAGACTCTTACCAACACATGGGGTCGGTTATGCTGATGCTACACTTCTGTGCTCTTTTGCACAGGTGTTGAAGCAGCTTTTGGACAACAACAGTAGATTGGGAGTAGTCTTTCTGTCCAGAGACACTGAGGTATCCCTGCTGACATTCGTGGACCCGGAATCTCCTCTATCTTTAGTTTTCAATTTGTTATCCTTTGTACTGAAACAAACAAATTACGACTTCTTTCAGACTATTGTATTTAGTAAAATCTTAGAAGTCCGTGAGTATTGCGGAACTAGTCTTGGGTAGAGTTTTGTATTAGAACTTCCGCATATCTTTCAGTTATTTAAATTTGAGACTTTCGTTTATATTATTACATGTTTCATTTTATAAAATTATTGATGTTTGCTAAAAAAGGTAATAAATAATTGGCTGACCTAGCTCCTAATAGTAGGCGCCATCACGACTCTCGAAGGTGGGAAATCCTGGTCGTGACAAGTTGGTATCAGAACATTAGGTTACATAGGTCTCGCAACTCACATAAAAACTTAGTAGAGTATGAGGGTTCGGTACAGAGGCTACAGAGTTCTTTCTTATGGCGCGGTTCTGTTTCTCAATGCCAATTTAATTCCTACTATGTTCTTTTGTAGATGGAGAGAATACGCGCTTCCTCATCTACTGATCAGAAGTACGAGCACCAGGCAGCTCCCGCTAGGAACAGAGGACGAGGTCGTGCAATAGGCCGAGGTAGGGGCAGAGCTCAGGTCAGACAACAACAACACCAGCGGCAGAGCCTCAGGTTGACATTGACGATGAGGTTCCGACCCCAGCCGAGATGTTTTGGTAGGCCCAGCTCAGGTCCCAGAAGGGTTTATTGCTACCCTAGTTCTTCAGGACGCTTTGGTCCGATTGGTGGTCCTCATGGAGAGTGTCACCCGAGCAGGATTGCTTCCTGTAGCACCAACTACTTCTCAGGCTGAAGGAGGAGCCCAGACTCCTACCGTACATACTCCAGAGTAGGTAGCCCCCCCAGGGTCAGGTTCCAGTGGTTCAGCCAGTTATGGGAGTTCAGCAAGGGGTAGTTGCTCAGACCGGATGGCACGGCTATATCCACAGATGCTTTGTGGAGGCTGGATAGGTTCACCAAGATCTTCACTACTACATCCAGCGGTACTTCTCCTAAGGACCCCCAGGATTTCTTATATAACTGCTACGAGGTTCTATAGAACATGGGCATTATGGAGTCCAATAGAGTTGATTTCGCTGCATTTCGCCTATCGAGATCCGCTAAGGCTTAGTGGAGGGATTTTTGTTTAGCCAAATCAGCAGGGTCGCCTTCTTTGACTTAGGATCAATTTTCAGAGTTGTTCTTGGAGAGGTTTCTACAGGTTACTCAGATGGATGCTTATCGGAGGTAGTTTGAGCACTTCCAGCAGGGTTCTATGATAGTCACTCAGTATGAGACCAGGTTTATCGATCTAGCTCGCCATGCTCTTGTCATACTCCTCACTGAGAGGAGAGGGTGAGGAGATTTTTTGATGGTTTGATCTAGACTATTCATTTCCATATGGCTAGAGAGGCGGGGAGTGGTATTACTTTTTAAGAGGCAGCCAATGTAGCCCGGAGGATCGAGATGGTATTGCCACAGGAAATAAACCATAGGAAAGGAAGCAGATATAGAGAACAACCTTGGCATTTCATACTTAAACATTTTTAAAAAGGTTCATGAAGACGCCGGAAAAAATACACAAGTCTTGGCCATCGATACCTCGGCCGTCTTGATCTCTCTCGCCATCGTCGCCTTCACCCTCAAGGTATGCAACATCATACCAGACATTATGTTTAAGCTGATCCATACCCCTATCCCTTTCATTATCAATGGCCTCAGGCATAGCAGAATCATACCCACAAGCGACCCAAGCTTCGCGGGCCTTAACACGAACATCATCAAGGGCGTTCGTAGAAATAGACCTCGCCTCATGCAAATTTGGAAACATGTACAACTGAGCCTCGAGGAACATTGGGAAAATCTAAAGGACGAGAAGAAGATGATTGTGCAAGTAGTTAGTCCTTCTTAGCCTTTAAAACAGTCACCCGATCATAGAGGATGAAGTTGTGTTTCTTTAGCTCTCTGATCCTCTCCTCTATTTGATCCTCTTTTACCTTTACCGTGGACTGTTTAATATCACGCTCAGCCTAGAGAGTCTTATTTTCCAACTCTAGCATCTTCAATTTTCTCGTAGCCTTCAAATAAAGAGACTTCGCCTTCTCAAGATCACTCTGCTTCTCTGCGACTTCACCAGTAAAGACCTCCAGCTAAAGCTGACATTCTCTAATTGCCCGCAAAACTCGACAACTTGTGCCTGAAGGTCATTATACTAGGCTTCCACGACCTTGCTGATCTCATTTTCCTCTTACCTACGCCTAAACGTCTCCTCAAGGACTTTACACTTCTGATGACTCTCACCAACTCTTCATCCTTCTTCTTTAAGTCATCACGAAGGGCCTGCATATTATTTCCCCTATAAAATCGCATGCAAAATTCCTAGTACTTGTCGTAGTACTCAAAATATGTATTTTTTAACCTGACAAATATTTCCCTATGCTTCTCCTTCCTTCGGGTACTTTCAATCTCCAAAATCATAGTCTGTAATCATAAAAAGAAAAAGAAATAAGGGCAAATATGAAATTCCCTTGCTAACAATGACAAAAAAGAGAAGGACAAAACACCAAGCACCCCCCTAAGAGCAAGATCGGCAATGATCCTTGACAAGGTGATGTCATCCAATTCTTGGGTCATATCCTCTAATTTTTTAGTAAAGTGGGCCAAGGGCAAGAACCACGTTCTCTTTGTTTTTCAACAAGTCGCATATATGGATTGCAATGGTCCTCACAAACCACTGAAACCTTATCTCAAGTTGGGTAAAACCCTCCTCCATCATCTTTAGATCATCCACATCAACATCCTAACCTATCTTAACATCTTCTTCAGCAACACCTTTAACTTTCTCATTGGTCAACAAAGAAGCATCCGTAGCCAACTAAGAAGTCGATGCCTCCTCTCGCCTCGAAGTATCGAGAACATCAGCAGATGATCCCTCCGCATTCGCCTCCATAGAAGGCGTATCCACTTTGGTTTCCTTCAACCTCAGAGTCTTAGTCTCCGGCTCAATATCATCACCAATAGTCATGGTTGCCATCTCATGTAGTGAAAAGTCACCCGCCATAGAGTCAATGACCCTGGCGACCTCGTCGACGGCATCTACAGATCTCCTCTTAAAGGGTATCAAATCCCCCTCGCCCCGCATAAGTTCATCGTCTTCAACTCTAAGACAATATATAAGAGAGGACGAGGTCTTCGTTGTCGAAGCCCCAACGACCACAGAAGGAGCAGAACTAGACGCAACATGAGGGATTGAGGCGCGAGTAAAAATAGCCACCATCGTAGATGGAGTGGAAGTTAAGGGCACACCAACTTTTATTTTATAGAATGAAGAGGTGGGAGCTCTCGACCTCGTCGAAGGTTCACTGGTTGAAGCTAGTAAAAACATAGGTAAAGGGAAGATCAACAAAAAGAAAAGAAACCAAGACTCTAACAAAAATAAGGGACTTACCAGCTAAGGGGAGATCCAAAATATCTTGAAGAAGCCTGCCCATTCACGGATCCCCATGATATGAGGGAGGAGCTGAATAGCCTAGTTGGGAATGCCTTCGACCAAAGGGGGAAGAGAGATATTGGCTGCACAAAAAAAGGACCAGAAATTAGAACCCACAACCAAGGAAGGAAGAAAAATCAGACACATACGAACGAGGAAACTAGGTACTTACGAGTATAATTCCAAACCTCAAGAAAATTGTCGACGTTGGCCCCCACATCTTCAATTATGACGAAGAAGTAGTTTAACCAAAATTGGCAGTTAGCTTTGTCGTCCATCTTGACCACCAAGCATTTACCTCCTCGGTGGCGAAGGTTTAATATCTTCCCTCTATAAAATCTAGGGGCACACGTGTATCAAATATCGAAGTATGAATTCGACCCCGGCCATCTCGGCGAATTTGGTGAGCATCCTTATGAGCTTGTAAACATGTAAGGCAAGCTATGCTGGGAAGATGCCATAATATAGGCAAAATTTCTCCGCTAGCGGAAGGAGAAGGCTATTATAGGCGACTTGGAAGGGTAGGCATAAAAGGCACAATATCCAGGTGATGGATCCGCATCGTATACCACCTAGTCGAGATTAATTCGAGGTGATCGATAATGTTGTACTTAACCCTAAGTTATCTTAATTCCTTCTCCGTCATCACTGAACGAAAGGTTCTAGGGTCGACGTCAGGGGATTTTGAGAATTCAGACCTAGTATCAGAATTACGAGGAATTATCTCCTCCACCAAAGGGAAGCCTCTGTCCTCGATGGCGGCAGGAGCATTTCCCCCATGAAGAGGGAGCACCATCACTAAAGGGATTGCATTACTTCTCTCACTAGGCTTGGAAGGTACGTTAGTAATATTTTATGAGAAGAAAGGGAAGTATCAAGCAATGAAGAATTGAAAACGATGAAAGCCCCTAGAATAGAGAGGAAAAGTGTCAAGTCAGAGAAAAGAAAGAAAGAGATATGATTCAAAGTAGAAAGTTTAAAACTTCTAAATCACACCCTCACATCTCTATTTATAAGAACCTGAGCACTAGAACGGAAATGGTTCATCATTACTGGCCCCGTAATCGAAGCGGCATATTCAATCAAGGGACATACGTGAAACAAAGCAACATATTGGAAAAATGTATCACAATGACGCATGACGTCATCCTAAATTTGGACAACCAAACTTCAACAAACCGATCAGAAATTCGAGATGTTTTGAAATAAGTGGTCTATATATGGCCACACTGCTGGTTTGCTATGACCACCACGATCTAAACTGCTCGCTCAATTGTTTCGACCAGAACGAGAAAATTCGCTCATTGATCTCGCCTGAAACCTGTCTCAATAAGCGGAGAGACTAATTGTATAGGTCAAAATCTATCTCTATAGTATTTAAGCAAAGATAATACTAAAGGAAGAGTTCTCAATTCGTCGTTAGTCAAAATGACCCAAGAAGCAGCAAGTTCCTGGTCGAAGTGTCGACAAGAGCCGTAGTCGAGATCTCAACAATGGTCGTCTCCCTCTCTCTCTCTCTCTCTCTCTAAGATACAAATACCATTTTTTACTAGGATTCTTGTCCATACTTTTTCATCAGATCCGAGAATACTCGAATATTCAAGGATTTATCTATTATTCATCATTAATATCAAGAGAAAAATAGATCTATTTCATCCTTTATTGGGTGAATCATTCATTCTATTTACTTTAATGTCATTTATTGATATTCACTATTATTGAATGCTACGTTATTGCTCGTGCTTTCTAGAACAGTTATTGCATGTTGTTATCATTATCTGACCGAACCCATCTTCTGTTTATCACACTTTTGAAAGCTTCATCTAGAAATATTATTGCTAATTAAGATTAACCCTTAATTATATAAATTTAATTATTTGAACCAAGATCCGTATTTTTTTTTTGGTGAAACAGAAAGGTAGACTGTATGTGAACCTCAAAGAAAGTATGCATACTGGGGAAACAAAAATTATGAGTTTCAACTATGCGGAAAAGAAAACTGCATATACAGTATACTGAATTGACGGCATGCTCAAGGGAATTATTACGTAAAATACGACTTGAATGAAATTTGATGAGTTGACTTGGTATTAAGAAAAACTCGCAAGACTTTGCTTCTAGTTAAATTTTAGGTGGACTTTTAAATCAGAATATGCAATATACATGAACCATGTGAACATTTGTTTGGTCTTACTTTCACATTTGTAAGCACATTGGGAAGATAGTTTAAGAACTTAAAATGTATGTGATTTGTGAACGTTTTGAAGAAACTACATTTACTCGGTAAACAAAAATGATGAGTTCCAACAAAATGAGAAAATAAAAATATATGCACTTTCAACGTAATTGCCTGCAAGCTTAAAGGCTTTATGTTATACCTACTGTGAAATGTGAAAGCACAAGACTTTGCTTAATTACTTTTAGTTATTATAGTTTGACTTTTTAATGTGAATAGAAAATACAATTTTCTAACAATGTGAACATACAATTTGTTCTTAGTTTCACATGGGAAAAACTGAAACTGCAATCACGCAACGACTTGCCAAGTCTTATAGGGTTAGTTTAAAGACCAGAATTGACCTTTCAAACAGATTTTAAATAGTAGAGAAGCACTTTACTCGGTAACGGTTTAAAACGCGGCCCGTTTCCGTGTCCCTTGCGCAAACAGTAAACGCGCCGCAATTTGAAGTGAAAGCGGAGCAATACGATTGGTCAGATATTGCGTAGCGGTGTTAGCGCAATTAAAGGCACATGCTCACGTGTATTCATGTGGACGGCTTTTTTTTAGAGCTAAAGAAATGCCGCCCGCAGTCGGCCAAAGCTGTCAATTCCTCTTTTTTTGCTACGTGCTTCACTCTCCACTTAACATTTCTTGCCTCAAACTTAGAGGAAGAGGCAAATTAAATTTGATAAATTAAAAAATGTACACTAAATTAATTATCTATAAAAAATATCTTATTAGCTTAATATTATGTAAAAATATATACTCTCTTCGGTCCAAAATAAGTAATTTTTGATTTTTTTTTCTTATAATTCAAAATAAGTGATTTTTCTAGATTTCAAGAATAAATTAAATATTTTTTTTCTTACATTGTCCTTGAAATAATAACAACAAACAACAACAACAACCCAGTATAATCCCACTTAGTGAGGTCTGAGGAGGATAGTGTGTATGCGGACCTTACCCCTACCCTGGGGTAGAGAGGTTGTTTCCAAATAGACCCCTGGCATTCTTCCCTCCAAGAACTACCCACCTTTGCTCTTGGGGAGACTCGAACTCACAACCTCTCGGTTGGAAGCGGGGGTTGCTTTCCATCAGAGCAACCCCCTTATAATAATAGTGTTGGTAATATGTGCTTGAAGTGTTTATGTGAGATAATAAAGGTTAATATGATCAATTTCATTGCAAATTAATATTAAAAGGTGAATTTCTTAATCTGTGTGAAAATATCCAAATTGGAAGTATTGAACCCGACTACAATTGTAGAGGTGAATCCATGATTTAAACTATATGAGTTCAATTTTTACGATTTTTAACAATTAACTTATTATAATTTTAAAGTTATGGACTCGTATTTATAATTATTTATTTTGATTTTAATAAATCTTATATATTAATTATATTTCATGTCAAAAAATTAGGAGTTTAATGGAACCACATAAACCTCTAACCACAAGAAAAAGACTTAAAAATGGAAAGCACAAAAAGGGAAATACATTGCTGTCAGGACAAATAATATAATAAAGATTCTTTGTACACAAGGACAATGCCCAATAAAGACCTCGACCAATGACCATTAACTACTTAGCTGCATTTGTAGGCAAAAAATTTTGAGCATATAAATATACCAACCAAGCATACTTTTTTTTCATTAGAATTGCCTAAAGTTGAAACCACACTACCCACACACCAAACTCCTCCTCATCTCTTCTTGCTCTCTTTCAATGGAGTGGACTAGGGGTCCAATTATTGGTCGTGGCTCTTCTGCCACCGTCTCCCTCGCTACCAATTCCTCAGGGGAGCTCTTTGCTGTTAAATCCACTGAGCTGTCTTGTTCTAACATGTTACAAAGAGAGTACTCTCTAATTTCTCAGCTCAATTCACCATTTTTAGTCAAGTCCTTTGGCTTTGACATTACTAGTGAACAAAATAAGACCACTTACAACATGTTCATGGAGTATATACCAGGTGGCACTCTTTCTGATTTGATCAAGAAACAAGGAGGTTCGTTGAATGAGTCAGTGATAAAATCTTACGCTCAACAAATTCTACAGGGCTTGGATTATCTTCACTCAATTGGAATTGTACATTGTGACATAAAAGGACAAAACATTTTAATTGGTCAAGATGGTATCAAGATTGCAGATTTGGGATGTGGGAAATTTGTACGAGATGAAAATTCTGCGAATTCTGTAATTTCTGGCACACCGGCTTTTATGGCACCTGAAGTTGCTCGCGGCGAAGAACAAAGATTTACAGCTGATATTTGGGCTTTTGGGTGTACTATTATTGAAATGGCTACAGGATCACCTCCTTGGACTGATATGAAGGATCATGTTTCTGCTCTGTATAGAATTGGTTATTCAGGGGATGTGCCTCAATTCCCAAATTGTTTATCCAACGACGCTACTGAATTTTTAGCAAAGTGTTTGATAAAAGACCCAAAAGAGCGATGGACTGCTAAACAACTTCTTCAACACCCATTTTTGCAATCTATTGGGTCTAATTATTTGAAAGTTGAAGAGTTGAAGAGGGGTTCTCCCACTAGTATTTTAGATCAAGGCTTTTGGAATTCGTTTGAGGTGATGGAATCTTCTTCATTAGAGTCAAGTATCACCGTTGATTCCCCTGCAGATAGGATCACACGGCTGATTGGTGATGAAGGAATATCATGTACTTTGAAACCTGATTGGGTTGAGGAAGAAGATTGGGTGACAGTTAGATGCAGTGATATAGAAGAAAGTTCGATAATTTCAGAGCAAAATTTCGAGTTGATCCAAGATTTTGAAGAATTGGTAGATATGGAAACATATGTGTCTGCAATTTTTTCTGATCATGAGTTTGTGGCCTCATTGGACTTTGAGTTGTTCACTTTGATTGATTGCATTGGCGATGAGATAAATAGCAATTTTTATACTGGTAGTAATAAGATTAATTTGATGATATTTCCTGAGAGTGTAGGAGACGTTTTTGTATCTGATTTTAATGATTCTGAAATAAAAAAGATGAAATTTTATTGTCCAATTGAAATTCCTTTGTTGTTCAATTTCTCCTATGAACTGCAATTTCATTTGCTCCCTCTCAATGGTTGGATGCTCTATTTTTACCTCTTTGCATTATAGTCTTGTTGTCTGGTTTCTGTTTTTTGTTACAGATCTTTTATCTGATCTTTTGTCTTTGAACCGAAAGTCTTCCGGAAATAACTTTTCTATACTTCCGAAACAGCCTTTCTACCTTACTCAGTCCTAGTGAAATTATTACTGAATTTTTGTTGTAGTTGTTGCATTATTATATTCTCATTGTATACACATAAAAGGAGAAAGGTATATTCTCGAAGAATCTTTCCTCTCGTGAAGGGCTTCATTTTAAACACTATTTAGGCAAAATAAACAAGTTTAGGCTATCATCATATCATTAACAAGCCAGCTCAGGAAATGTCAATATGCATTGTACTTTGTAGCATGAAAATGGGAAAAGATGTAATGACATGTCATAAGCGATATTTAATTGTATTCTAAATATCACTTGTCTTTTATAGTTAAATAGGTTAGAGTTACTATAGATAATTATTAAATATCTTGATAATAACACGATATTTTTTATTATTAGTGCAGAAAATTAAATTCCAACCAGTTAAACTAGTTACTACATAAATATATTCGACAAAAGTATATTTCTATTGTGAAATTAAATCTATATATATGTTAAAGCAAAAACGTTACTATATATAATTGACATTATAGTTAAGCCAAGTGGCAAGTTAATAAATGTCAATGTATATGTGGCAAGTTAATCTAACATGTGAATTAAAAGATAATTATGAATTTATAGATAAAGTTCTAAAATTTGAATTTAAATTAAAAATAAAATTTATCTTTTTTATCATGTTATCATACTTAATTCGGTTAGGAACTTTAGTTGTTTTTTTCTAATTATTTAAATACTACTTCGCCATTAGCAAAAAAAATATTATTCCATATTACTTTATAACTCTTTCACATTTATAATCTTATAGGTATAGTTCTTTGAAACACTACAGCTAGATTTGAATAAAATAATTTCTTTTGAAATAAATGTAATATATAAGGTACACGTCTATGTTTATCTAATAACAAAAAAGAGTTTACAAAATCAAATAAAAGCTTACGTACATATATAATAAAGTAAACATACATGCTCCAGAAAGAAACATCACAAAATCAGTCAATATTAAAAAGAGTTTTTCTTTTTTCTTCTTCGGACTATTTGTTTGAAGAGTCAATTTGCATAAATTGATATCAAATAAGTAACAAAACTTTGGTTATACAATTGTTATCATTAATTTTAATTTAGTACATTCAAGAAATAAAGGATATAAGCTAAAATCCCTTCATTTAGCTATAGTCAAGCCAATATTGCAAGGGTATAATAATTTTTGTCGTTGAAGAATATTTATTTTGAATCATTAGATTATGTGATTTTTTTTTCAGACTCAACAAGAGAGAAATTGGTTTCTAATTGATAGTTTCTATAGCGACTTTTAAGTGTAACAAAGAGTATATATAAAGAAAAAATTGGTCTGATGTAATTTTTTTTTAATGTAAACAAATTATTTCGGAAAAACTCTTTACTTTTTTAATTCAAATATAATAAAAATATAAGATATTTTTGAACATTAGTAGAGAGTTTTAAAATTATTATAATAGAAATTATATCATTTAATTTATTTAATTTAAGTGGTCGAGTGAACACCTATTTAGGCTGATTAGATAAAGCCAAAAGAAAAATATGGAATAATTTTAACCAAAGACTAAAAAATAATTAAAGTTCATATCTAGATAATTTTTATTAGAACTCGTCCTTTTATTGTGAAATAAAAAGAATATTTTGTAACAAAATGACATAAACAAATAAGATAAAGGAAAAAAATATAGAATCTTAGACAGATCTAAATATAAGAAATAAAAGATTACAATAAATTTCTTCTTATGTTTCATCTTTTTTTAGTTTAAATTTTTTTAAAGTTAATCCCATTGATTTCAATTTTTTTCCAACTAAAATACCTAAATTATAAGATAAGGATATCTTAGAATATTTTTTTTAATTTACCTTGTCTGTCGTTTTCAAAAAAAATCACTATTACTAGCAAACTAATATGATATTTGAAATTAAATTCGAATGCAATTTGAGTAGTTTGCATTGAGGTTAAACCAAGTATGGTGTCGAAAAATAAATTACTTGACAATTTTAAGATAATATATGCAATATTTTATGATAAACATTAAATAATTTAACATTTAATGATTCAAAGAACAAATTTTTTGTATATATAGGTTATTAAAAATTCAAATTTCGGAGCTAGATATGTTTATATACTTAATATGGAGTCATACCGAAATAAATTCCGGCCAAAGAATCATTTAAATTTTTAAATAACCGATTAAGGTGAATTATATATTAAGGATGATATTTTCACTTGCGTTATTATAATATATATAAAGTTTTAGAAATTCAAAATAGAATATTTGTTGAAAGATAAAATCATATCAAATAAGAGTTAAAGCCGTAGTATAAGAGTAGTATCGTAATCAAAGAATTGTTTATATCGGGTCAACTTTTGTACTTTGCCATAAATATAAGTTATTATTTTACTTTGTGGCTATATTTAGGTTTCAATGATACCTATAAGAATTTTGCAAAAATAAAATTATCACTATAAGAATCGAGAAAATGTTAGTCTTTTTTTCATTAGTATTTTTTAATTAATATTTGACGATTATCAATAATTATTTTAGAAAGTTTAAATGTTAAGGTTGTTTACATATAATTCAAATAACTCAGATATTTAACACGGTTAAAGTCAAATATCAAAATAGTGTAAAAAAATCACCAGTTAAAGAATTCTTTATATTTTTAGATAGCCAACTAAAATAATTTTTTAATTAAGAATAAAATTTTTCATTACATTATTATAACTTGAAAAGTAATATTTAGAAACTGAAATTTTAAGAAAAAAATATCTTTAAGAGATATCAACACACCAAATAAGAGTACAAGTAGTGATAAAAAAGTTAAGTCTTATTCAAAGAGTCATTCATTGTCTCAATATTTGGTTGTTTTGCCATAAATATAGATTATTATTATTTTGCTTCCTAACTATTTTTAGGATCTAAGGGGCAAGAATGGTATCAAAAAAAGAAAAATAGAAAAAATATTTAATTTTTTTCATGTATTTAATATCCAATGATTATCAATATTTACTAAGAAAATGTAAATTTTAAGATTATTTACATTCAATCCAAATAACTTAAATATTTGACATGATTAGTGTCCGCGCATCCGCGCGGGTACTAATACTAGCATTTCATGATGATTGTCAACTTATATAACCCTCTTGCTTATTCGAATTTGGGATCAGATATGAGCAGGTTGAGAAGCGGAGTCAGGATTTGAAATTTATGGGTTCAGAGATACTAATCCTTTTAAATTAGTAGGTTCTAAGGGCATCTCCAACTTTTACCCTATTTTTGTCCCCCCCCCCCTTGATAAGAACTTACGCCCAACAGTTGCCTCATTTTTCCTCCCAAAAGAGAATATCCTTTTTTCTCTTCTATATTATATTATTATCTTTCATTTTAATTTTATTAATTTCATAAAATAAATTTCATCTTTTATTTTATTGATTTATAATTTCCATTAAAACAATTTCATATAATTTTAAATAATATAATTTCTAAGCAATTATTATAGATTAACTAATAATTCAAATAAAAGTAAAATCATTGCGATACAAGATTAATTAAATGCATATTATATAACGATAAAATTTATTTAATATACTACATAAATATTAAACTTCAACCTCTAGTATCCTCCCATAAATGATCTATTAATGCATTACGAAGTGCAAAATAAGCTTATTTATCCTTAATTCTTATATGTCGAGCTAAAAATTCTTTAAGCTCTTGTAGAATTAAATACTTGTAGAATTAGTGATTGATCAAGATGGAATCTGTCAACTCTTGGTAATGAGTTTAAGCTCCATGTTGCCATGAATTATAAACGACCAAACTAAGACCTTGGCCAGGCAATTGAATGAAAGAAGAAAAGGGTTTCTTAGGCCATTCAATGGTCGATTATATTTCACATGAATACATAGTTGGTCGCCTATTAGGATTTGACAGTTGAACCATATCCTAGGGTGATCCGGAGCTATAAGGACAGAAGGAATTACAACATTATTCTTCTACTGGTTCTTGAAAGTAAATTGTATACTTCATGCTATCCGGTCGTTAAGGAGTGTTGCTAGACGCCACCCTTGATTAGTATATTGAGGAGATCAATTTACTACCGGCTTAGTATTGAACCTATGGGGTCGCACACTTACGAGTGTTCTGATCTTTGCTAAAGGATTAATTAACTTATTATTTGATAATTAAATTAAGGAATTTAATTATTCAAATAAATTTAGCTATTAGTCCAAATGAAATATTATTATATTCTTTGCTAGCACAGAGGTTATAATTAATATTGTGAACAACTTAAAGTTTTCTATTTGGAATAGAAAATTAAATTATCTCTTGGTTGAAATATATGTGTGATATATATAATTAATATTTACATATAAGATATGTATATAAAATAATAATGGAAGACTTATAAATCAAATCCAATTTGAAATTGGATTTTCACGTATAAAGTCCACTAAAGGACTACATCATATGTGTAAAATCCCATTAGGAATGGAATACAAGTTTTCCATTAGAAAAACCTTTATATTTGTCAATTAGAATTGGTTTTTATGGAATCCTCGGCAGTTTCGTATGGAATCCTTGCCAGTTTCGAATGGAATTCAATTTTCCATCGAAAACTTCCATAAAGTTTATTTTGGAATAAACTTTTACCCTAAGTAAATCATTACCTCAACCAAATAGGAATAGGGTTTATAGGTGATGCTATATAAAGGGTGATGGAGAAAATTTGCCATAACCAATTCTTGAGAAGAAAAACCACTTTGTGAAAGTGAGAATACAATACAAAGCCAATAGAGAAAATACAATTGCAAGAAAAGTGTTTCTTGTTCTTCTATATTTGAGTTGAGATTTTTGAGAAAAATTTCAATACAATATTTCGTCCAATTTGTTCGCGAGTTTCATTGATCAAAGAGTTGATAGCAAGGATCGGTCTCGGTGTGGATACGCATAGAGTCTTCGCACTATCGAAGAAATTTTGAAACGAAACTCTCTCCACCAGGTACGTCTTAGATCCGATCTTTGACATGTAAATAAATTTTAAACACGAAAAAATCTGCCTAGGATTGTTTTTGTCTTCCGCTGCGTGTTACGAACACCTATACGCAATCCTTCACTTTTCAATTTTAGCAACACCTAATATTTTATGTTCGCACATTTCAATTTTGCAATATCTAATATTTTATATTTGCAGCATTCATTTTTTGACTGATTATATATTTTTTGTACAGTTATAACATATAATAAAATTAACTTACATTTTACTTAAAAATAATAAATGCATGAAAAATTAATTTACCAAAATTATACGCCAAAGTTAAGATGTAAAATTAATATAATATAAAGATATAACATAAGCATAATTAGATATATATAAAGAAATAAATTAAAAGATTAAATATTAAAATATACATGAATAATAATGTGTACTCCTATATTTGAAGAAAAATTATTCATCCCCATTTTAGAGGCAAAAATGAGGAGGGTTGGAACTTCCTTACCCTAAAAGTTGCCCCCTCCCCCCAATTACGAGGAAATGGGGTAAGATTGAAACTCTATACTTATCGTTAAAAATTCATTAAATATGTACACATTATTCTTTTAGGAGTGTGAAAAATATTGCATCACCAATTACTTGTACCTGCTAGCCTGCTTTTCAAATTGCAAATAGTAGAAGGAATCAAAATAGAAAAAGCGAGCGTGGACTTTTTTGAAGAGGAAAAGTAGAGCCGACTAACTTTGGCCATTGCATTTGGAGCATTTTATAATCTGAATAGATTAGGTGAATGAAAAGCAGTTTGTGATGAGGTCAACGGAGAAATTATATCCTTTTTCCGTTGGCCAACGCAATTGAAATGAGGTCAACGGATACATTAAATTGAGTAGACCATCCAACTCCACTTTGAATTGGGCAAATGGTTTTTGTCTTTTGGGTTTTGGCTAATTTAGTTTGACCCAATTTGCTAAAAAATGATTTCATTTCTTGAAGAGGCAAAGAACAGTGACCTTTTCTCAATGGTGCAGCTAGCAAGTGTTATCCCAACCTTATTTTGTTTTCCTAGTGGGGTGGCTGTGAGTGTGACAAGCCTCCATTTTGCTGTGGATGTAGTTTCTCTTATCTACTAACCGACCAACTGGAAACAAATCCAAAACAAGTAGTACTAAGTAACATAGCTTCTTGCTTGACTAGACTGATAGAGGTGGCAAATTAAAGGCCAGGAGTGTGTCCAAATTTATAGCCTGTTTGACCAAGTTATAAAAATTAACTTATTTTGATAAAAAAAAAATTTAAAAATATTTTTGGTGAGAATCAATTTGTGTTTGGCAAATTAGTTTGAAAAATACGTCTGAGTAGCAATTATTGTTTGATCAAGCTTTTAAAAACTAGTTCTAAGTGTATTTTTTTCAAAAGTGCTTCTTAAAAAAATGATTTTGGAGAGAAGCTATTTTTTTTCTGCTTCTCCAAAACTGCTTCTGTTTCTCCTCAAAAGTACCTTTTTTTCATTATAAAAGCTTGGTCAAACACTTTAATTATTAGCCAAATGTGTTTTTAGCGAAAAAACTACTTTTGGCCAAAAAGAAACTTGACCACAGATTATTACTCAGAACAAAATGTGTTCAAATGAATAAACGTGGTCATGACAGAATATGTAAAATGAATGAACGGTGTCGTGACGTAACCTATTAAAATTTGTTTGGAACAGAATGAATTAGATTAATATATAAAAGTCAATGACGGGTTAAATTTTTCCGTCCAATACAATTGTTTTATTTTACTTTTTGAAAAGTAAAATTAAAAAGTAAAACTAATTTATTTTTCTTAAATTATTACTTAACTTCTTCCAAATTTACATAATTTTAAAATTAATATTGTATGTTTGAATTTTAATTGCATTATATATTATATATAACCCGTTACGTTACGCTGATGGACATGTTTGCATCTCAAACCTGTTAGATGAAAGCAACTAATTGATCATAATTTAGTTCATTTAAACTTAAAGGAGTTAGTCGATCGGATTACTAAAAAATGAATTAGATTTTATCATCTTCAACGTTCGACCATTAAATAAGGGCCACCATGGTGGTCAACCTTGGAATTAACAAGCTTTGCTGGACTGTAACAATAATGATTATTTATTGACGTGCAGATTTTAAGTTTATAAATTTTTATCGCAAATTTAAATTAATATTTAATAATAACTGAATTCACGAATATATATTTTTAAATATTTAATAAATTTTCTTAATAAAAATACAAATTTACGCAAAAATTATTAAGTTTTCAAAAATATATATATCATCTTCTAGATCCGTCCCATTCACACGATAGATAAACCAAAGTGGAGGACATATCAACTCTTTCGTGAGTGGTATTTTTGTGTGGAATCATAAGCATGTTTTTGTGAAAATTGAAATGCTATAATTCGTCCAGTGACTTAAGCAATGACTTCACCTAGTCCTATGTGCGGAGCTCTATGATCTAGAATTCTAGACTATGCACTAATCGGATTATTCCCTCTTTATTTCACCATGTAGTTGTTTAGATATTTTTGATATACTCTTTTAAAAAAGCTTTACGAAATATCTTTGGAGGAAAAATACTTGGCCTACATCTTCGAAAACCACTTCCACGATCTCTAACCAATCACGTTTAATTATTTGGAGCTTTCCATACCATATTTTTTACTTCTTGTCGCTGGGTTATCCCCGTCCCCGGTATCACGCGACGCTCCTTCACTGAAAATTTATATTATATTATTAGATAAATTTTATTATTTTATATATATTTATAATATATTGACTCCCCTTAACTTTTTGATTTATCTAATTATTTATATTTTAACATTCTTTGAGGAAAATTCTGGCTCCGCCACTGTCCCCCTCTCCCTCCTTCCTCCTCCGGTCCTCCCTCCTCCCTCCCCCAATTTTTGCTTGAAATATCACTGCAGCGTAGCAAATACGTAAAGACTAGTTAATAACATAAAATAGAACTTAACCAAAAGTGAACTTCTAAAAGGTATTGGAGAAGAAATTGATCAGTTGGATTAACTGTGCCCGAATCAGTTGACTCATTAGTTTGATATTAGACAATGATCACAACAATTTTTCTGAAATTCTAAAGGGGTCCAAAGTATCTTAAGCAACACTAGTTGAAGTTTAGGTTGAAATAAGCTAACGGTAATAATCTGAGACACTGAATAGAATTAGAATATTAGATAGTTGACTTTCTCTTTTTAATTAAAGTTTACTTGACTTTTTAGAAAGGATACGACATATCTTAAATCCAAATTTCAGGAAATGGAACTTTTGAAATTCTTTTCATAAGATAAGCTTGAGCAAAGGAAAATTTTTCGTCTTTCATTTGGTAATAATGTAGTTCTCAATTGTTCCAGACTAATACATGAAAGAATTGAATAACACAAAAGAATATTTTGATAAGCTTATACACGGGTAAAATAAGCACTGAAAACTTGTCAAATTAGTGTATAAAAAGTTTGGGATTTTTTCGTACCTATACACTAGAAACTTTATTACTTGTTCATGTTTAGCTAATTATCTGGCATAAACAAATTTTGTTTACAAAATATATATATAATCCACCCTAAAATACTCTCAATCTATTATTTGTGGCTTCAATCAAGGGATTTAGTTACACTCTTTCCTTTTTTTCTCTCCTCTCTCCCCTCCTCTCTAGATTGAACTTATGTTTAGAAATTTAGAGAATCTAATTGTCACGATCCAAAAATCCCTCCGAAGGAATCGTGATGACACCTAGTCTCTAAACTAGGTAAGCCTAACATTATCTAAAATAACATTGATATTTATCAACTATAAATTAATTTACTCTGAACAAATTATAATTCTCAAAACATGTGTTACAAGCCACAAGCCTTTCTAAGAGTAATTATACAAAATAAATACATCATTATTTCCGAAACAAAATGAACAAATGGAAATAAGTAAATGAATGTGACTCCGAGGCCTGCGAATGTTGTAGCAGGTTTACCTTGAGTCTCTACCGCAACGATCCGCACAGCTACTACCGATCAAATACCTAGATATGCACACAAAAATATATAGAAGTGTAGTATGAGCACACCACGACGGTACCCATTAAGTATCAAGACTAACCTCAGTGGGGTAGTGACGAGGAACAGTCCAGACACCTACTCGTCAAATAAATTAAACAGGATACGATAATAAACTATCATCCTAATGATGACAAAGTAATATCAACGGTAGGGAAAGAACAAACTACAATCAGTAGAAACAATAAAGGGAAACACGAACGGAAATGAAAGATAATCAAATAAATTAACACCAACATAGCCGGAACACAAACAACTAAAAATGTACTCAAACAAGGAAGGCGATGTCAGCTCAATAAATCATATAATTTCTGGTGCGCAATTCTAGCCATCTCAAACTCGATGTCTCATATCATACCTCAGTTACCAAACATTTAGCACACCCGGCACCTTATGTCCACATATTTCTATCTCCATTTGCACAACAACATTCTTATGTTACTCATTACACGGGGTCCATAACCAATGCACTTAATATATTCACAGAGTCTCACTTACATAACATAAAGTAGAGTACAACTTCTAAACCAATTAGGAACTCAACCAGAAAAGATGAAGTTATTTTTAGAAATTATTTGAATAAAGAAAATACCATTTTCAATAAAAATACAACATCGAATGAACTATTACCTTTAACAAGGGATTTAATAAATTAACTTAGCAGAATTATTTTTTTTTAAAGTAAAATACAATCTCAGACATATTAAGAGAATTTAATTGAATAACTAATTGAATTAAAAATAAAATAATTATTGAAATTTGAAGTATTAAAATATACATATAAATACGGTGAAGTATTGAAAACACTATGGGGTTCCATCACAAAGGATCGCAACAGTAAAGGGTTAAAACACTTGAATTGGTAACAACAAATAGGCATAGCAAACAGAAAGTGCACGACATCACCCTATGTGCTTTAACACTCTCTCATAAGTAACATGCACGGTATCACCTTTCGTGCTTTAACATTCTCTCACAAATATCGTGCACGGCATCACTCTTCGTGCTTTTAGACTCTTCCTTACCCAAGTTACAATCACAAGCAATTTGGGCAAGAGAATCAATAACATCACAATAGAATCCTGGCAAGGGAACAATAGTATAAAAATAATACCCTAGCAAGGGAAACAATAATAATCAATCGTGTCTCAGCAATTAACTTCACAAAATGAATTCCAACTTGAGTCAATACTCAGCAATGGTCAAATACCAAGAAATTATCATAAGCTTGGTCCAACATGAATACTCATCAATTCAAGCATGGATAGTACAAAATAAGGATCACAAAAAGAAAACCAAGAAGCACACTAACCTTAACAAAGTAATAAGACATAATAAACACGTAATAATTACACCGGTAATGATAACAAATGGACATGTAATATATTTGCACAAACTCATATGGGAACTCACAATCAAGAAGTATCAAAACAATAAGGAAGACAATCACTTCAATTAAGGCAATTAGAGGCCAAGTAACACGTAAGAAGAGGAAAACTAGCAACATCATATAGAGCATATAGAGGTAATTTAAGCAATTAGGAAACTCAAGCATGACAGAACGTTTTGCACATAATGAACATAAGGAGCTAAGAACCCTAAAGGTAAATTTCCCACAAATAAGTCCGAGCACACACTCTTCACCTCGCGTGCATTGTCTATAATAAACCCTAAGGGGAAGTCCCCCACACAAGGTTAGGCAATATACATACCTCAAGCCGACCAATTCAATACTCTATTTAGCTTTTTGTTTACCAATTCATCATCTCGGCTTGATCTAGCCAAAAACGACTTCAATACATCTAACAATATAAGAGAAAATAATTTCAATTAACAAAACTATGATTATTATAAAACCTGCAAAAAGTCAACAAAAGTCAACTCCCTGGGCCACACCTTGGAACCTGACAAAATTCACAAAAATCGAATACCCATTCCGATACGAGTTCACCTATACAAAAATTATCCAATTCCGATAACATTGGTCTTTCACATCTTATCTTACATTTTTGAAGAACTTTACAAAAATTTTCCAAATTCCATCCCAAATCACGAATCAAATGATGAATTCGATGATAGATTCATGTATTCTAGCCAAATCCAAGTTAGAATCACTTACCCCGATGAATTTCTTGAAAAACCTTCAAATATTTACCAAGATCCGAGCTCTCTAGGTCAAAATATGAAATAAAAACCTAAACCTCATATTTATAGCGCACCTCCCAGATTTTCATCACTGCTGAGCACAAAAAAACCACCACTGACCGCGGTCCATCACTGTTGACCGCGGTAAATCCACCGTTACCGCGGAGAATGTTGACTGCAGTGACATACTTTATTAGTTTGTCCACAACATTCCCTACATATTTATAAATTGTTATTTCTTTATCTTTTTAAAAACTAGACACAAAGGGCTACAACTTTCGTTTCTGATTGATCTCAAAATTCCTTGTAGATAAGAAGATATAGGCTTCCGAAGTTTGACGAGTGAACTTGTGGATTCTTCTTCACCGTGGACCGCGGACCATTTTCCGCTACCGTAAAAATTCCACCGATACAGCGAAATTTCACCACGGACAGCGGTCTTTTGGCTGCTAGGGTGATGATTTGCCACTTTTCGCGCCCCCCCACGATCCGTAACAACTTCCGAGTGCCGAAATGTCCGAATTCGATCAAACCTCACCCCAAAACTCATACAAGGTCCCTGGAACCTCAACCAAATGTACCAACGCATCCCATAACATCATACGAACTAGCCCCACTTTCAAATCACTTCAAACATCGCTAACACCACGAATTAGATGCCCAAACGCATGAAAACCACTATTAAATTCAAGAACCTCTTGAATTGCAACCAAGCGTCCGACTATATCAAATCAACTCCAAATGACACTAAATTTTGCAAGCAAGTCCCAAATGACATAACGATCGGTTTAAACTTTCGAAATCACATTTCGACCTCGATAATATAAAATTCAACTATAGGTCAAATCTCTCCATTTTTTAAACTTCAACTTTTCTAACTTTTACCAAAATGCCACAAATTACCCTATGGGCCTCCAAACCCAAATCCGAACACATGCCTAAGTCTAAAATCACCATACGAAGCTACTGGCATCATCCAAAAATCATTCCGGAGCCATTTAATCAAAAGTCAAATTCCGGTCAAATTCTCTTTGCTTAAGCTCCTAGAACTATATTTCTTCTTTCCAATTCGACTTCGATTCATTCGAAAACTAAATCCAACCATGCATACCAGTAGATATACATAATGTGAAGCTGCTCTTGACCTCGAACAGCTGAACCAGGCGCAATTGCTCAAAATGACCAGTCGAATCATTATGTCATCCTCCACTTAAACATACGTTCGTCCTCGAACGTGCACGGAGTCATTCCCAAATCATCGAACCATTGCATGAGCTCTTAATACATACACTTGGGGTGTATCCCCATCATCCAACGTATGCAGAACTGACAATGCAACTTAAATAAATGTCTCATCTCCTCCTTAACCTTAGAACAGAAACCGGACCTCAACATCTGAAATTCATCATAGGACCTGAATTCCACATTATTACACTGAATACATCCGAACAAGATGAATCGAGCCAAAAATTCCAACCCAGCATACAATCACATGTTGATCGCAGATCAAATACTCGAAGTAATAACCTCTGACCATCATAGCTGCTCTAATAACACTCTGGATGTCGACAATACACTTCTCATTGAGTACATCCTTATTCCGAACTTCCATATGACAGCCCATGATAAAGAAACATGCGGAAGATCAATCGCTCGTGAAGTCAACAAGTCAAGAAACTCTCTCGCCTGGCAGTGGCCATTAACCAACTCTTAGTAGAAACAACTACATACTTCCAAACACTCCTCATCCCCAGTCCATTGTACCAACTTCAGGTCTAAAAACATTATCTCAGCCAATACAAGCTACCCAACTAACAGCTCATCACGGAACCACACGGATTCTCAAACTACACAGTTTATACACCAACCTAGTAATGACTCAATTATGCAGCACAAATAAAGGAAAGCAAAGATTTATCTAACAAGTAAAACATGTGTAACAACAAAAGTATAATTTTTTTAATCAGTTCGTGCCAGAGAGGAAAAACACGACACCAGGTAAACACAAGGAATGAGTATCCTACATAACATCCGGTGTGGCGTGCAGCCCGCTCCCAACTACTCATCGGGCCAAAATGCTTGGGCTCACTGATCATATAAATTCTGATATCGAGTACAACAAAGCGCACAAATAAAACTATGGGAAAAATGAATATAAGTAATAAGACATAAAAGAAACAAGCACGGCTGAGGTGCAATGAGTAATTATCACGAGGGCTATCTCATCTACGTCGCCATGAGGCCTGAACAGAATTACAACATGCGTGAAGAATAATCATACCGCCTCACAGCTCATCACAACATAAGAGAGCAATATATAACATAGGCCAGATGCACAAATGATATCCATTCTGCCTGATAACATAACCAAAATGGCAACCTCACAAGAGCACACAAACTTAACATGATACAAGATACATATTTTCGTTGAGCTTTCGCATTGCCTCAACCAAATATTGATCCTTCCCAATTAGATAAATATGTTTCAAAAGGATCCACAACAACTGCTATTAATCATCCCATTCTCAACATTTCTTCAAAATCCACAAACAGAAAATAGTCCATATATGAGGGATTTTATCCCCAAACCTAGGAATACCAAATTTTCCATAACCAACTCAACTACGCAAATCAAATGGCTGGTATCTCACTCACATCCTATTATTCTACTGAGGCACCCATATAGGATATCTGACCGCGCAACAAAATATGAACCTTGAAAGCCTCAAAACCCAGTAATTACCATGCTACTAGCCACGCACCCGCGAACCAAAACTCAAGGTCCTTTAAAAAAATGCACATTCTTCACATATGATAGCCAACAAGGTCAGCTCCCTATTAATTTATTATACCTATTCATGGGAAAGCTACAATGTACCATATATTCCCTATGCCATAGGAGCCAGCAAAATCAAGCAGTTGCCCAAACCATCGAGAACTCCCTGAGATCCACCCGCACATAACCAAGCCATTAGGATTGTATCTCCCCAAATCACCGAGTCACACAAAACTTCCAATACCAGAGTGCTTCCATAAATGCTAGTAGAGCATTCCCATTCAAAAGGAACAATTACTTCCATTACTATGTTGACCCATCCCAACACTACTGAGCTAACCCATTTCTTCGGATAGTCTATATGCAATAATCCCAATCAAATCCCCAAACACAGATGATCCTAACACGAACTGCGTATCTAGAAGCTCATAAACCACTTTATTTCCTCTTAAGCACCTCGTCCTACCGCAGCTACAGCACCATGTTGAATGGACCTTCTATGAATCTGATGTTGTTCCTCCGACTCCCCTTGATGCTAAAATGTAGATCCATTATTGACGTACAAATACTGTAAGCCCCAATATCATCTCGTGCAATATCTCAAGCCCTGGTCATACCCCAAATCCGAGAACCTACCACACATACACATTTCTTAGGCTAAAACTGATATACATTTGACTCTACAACCTAAATGCTGCTGATGGACTCCTCAACTTGGCGCAAAGCCATAGAAAATGACAATTGATGATCCGCAAAGCTACCCATCGTGCAACACAAATCACAAGGTACTCCAATATCGCCAACTATCCTCAATCAGCACCCATCAGGCTTCCGTTGCGCCTTCATGTAAACAATTGAATAGTCTCTCAATACTGAAGATACTCTCAATACCTATGTATCTTCAGTCTGGACGACATGTTGAGACAATGCTTGAGCATCCCTGACTCCTTCATAGACCATCTGTAGCATCACAGACCACTGGCGCATAGCGGACGCTGAGAGCGTAATATGATACACGAGTGGATGTAGAGGAACATAAGTTGTATACTTTGAGGTAAGGCTGCTTGGTGGGCCGGTTCCGGACCGGGCACGGACCGGGACCGCGATCCTGGCGGGCCTGGCGGTCCTCGCGGGCCGGTCCTGCCGTGCCGGGCCCAGGTGGGCTTAAAAGACCGTCATGGGCCGGTCCTATACAAATAGCCCGTGAGACCGGGACCGCGAAGACCGGGACCGGCTAGCGGTCCCGGGCCGGTCCAGGCGGGCCTGGTGGGCCTTAGCGGTCCTAACGGTAATTTTTTTAAAAAAAAAAATTTTTTTTTTTAAAAATGGCCCAACGGCCAAATTTTCAAAAATAGCCGTTGGAGCCTCAATTTAGCCGTTTTTAGTTTTTAAAATTTAGCCAAATGGTCCCCAAACTTTAATATAACCTCAAACTTTATATAATTACACTTTTTCCCAATTCTCAACTATAAATACCCCCCCCATTCTTTCATTTTAACTCACCAATTCATCAATCTATCTTAATCTCTCTCAATCTCTCTCAATCTCTCTCAATTGCTTATGTTATTATTCAAATTTTGTGAAATTTGTGAAGTTGGTGAATTGAAGTATTCAAGTCTTCAACAATTTGTAATTTTCAATTTTGAAGAAGTTGTTCATCAATTCGGTAAAGTCGTTCCAACTCTTAATTTTTAATAATATATTTTGTGTGATTTTGTTTGCATAATTATAATTAAAATGACATTTTCATTGAAAAAAATGTTTAGTGCTAAGGGAAAAGCTAAAATGGGTGAAAGTAGTCATCAACCAACTAACCTTCCCCCCCCCGGTTCCCCGACCTACTTGTCCTATTGGTCCAATTATTCTTGATAGTGATAATCCCTGTTTTCAATTTAGCGATATTGAATTTTGTCATAATATTTCACGAGAAGATCAACTAGATAATGAAATTATGACTGCTCTTTATCCTAATTTACAAGTTCATAGACAATTGAATTTTGATGAAACCCAACAGGATTTTGATGAAACTCAACAGGATGTAGATGAAACCCAACCGGATTTAGATGACACACCTACTAGTCCAGCTAATAACCCAATTGATGCACCACAACACCCACATGTGCAAACACCTACTTTTAATAGACAATCTTCTAAACGCCAAGAAACGTCATTAGTTTGGAAATTTTTTAGTCAACTAAGAGATCAAAATAAGGCTCAATGTAATTATTGTAAAAAATTATTGGTGCATAAATTTACCGGAGACCGTAGTGGCACGGGTAGTTTGACTAGGCACATACAAACACACCCTACTGAAAAAGCTAAATATAACAGATTAAAAGCACTGCTAGAGGGGACAAGTGTAGAAAATGCGGGTAACCCTAGTACAGGTTCTAATCTAGTTCAACCTGGAATTAACACTGTCACCGGAGGTATATTATATTATGATCCAAATAAAGATAGGGAAGAATTAGCAAAGATGGTTACCGTTATGTGTTTGCCGTATACTTTTCCTTCTAATCCTAATTTTGTGCATTATATTAGAAAAGTTTTTAATCCTACTTATAAAGGTTGGCCTCGTGCAACAATGAAGGCCGATATATATAAATTTAAACATGAATACGAACAATATTTGCGTTATTTATTTAGTCATATAACTAATAGAATTTCTATTACCACCGATATTGGTAGAAGTAATAATGATTGTGACTACCTAACTGTTACTAGTCACTGGATAGACGAGGAGTGGATAATGCAAAAACGCATTCTTGCGTATAGAATAATTAACTCCCGTCACACAGGTAAGTTTATCGCTAACATTGTTGGTGATATTTGTAGATATTTTTGCATTAATGATAAAATAATGTCAATTTCTATGGATAATGCTTCTAGTAACACTAGTGCAGTAGGCACTCTTACAAACACATTAAATCCTGCATTTAGTAATATATTCCATGTTAGATGTATTTGTCATATTTATCATTTAATTGTCGGTGATGGTATGCGAATTTTAAATGTAGAAATTGAAAAGGTTAGAATGGCTCTTAATTGGCTTTTTTATTCTAACCGCAGAAGTAGACTTAGGGAGTATTATAAAAAATGTGATGAATATGGCCTTAGAGAAAGAAAGGTTCCTAACCTTGCCCCACTAGGTGGAATTATATGTACGAAAGTTTAGTAGTTGCTTACGAATATAGGAATCCTATTAATGCAACGTTCAATGCTCGGGTTGGAGGTGTGGATGATGATGAAATGCTTACAACCCAAGATTGGACTAATGTTAAAACTCTTATAGATTTTTTAGAACATTTTCACACTGCTACAAATGTATTTTCCGGACAATATTATCCAACTATTTCTAATTGTTTAGTTTATATTGCAGCATTATGTGCATTATTTGTGGATTATAACGAGGGTGGGCCTATTTATGAACTTGCTATAAATGCAATGAAAGAAAAATTTAAAAAATATTTTTCCCTATCCCTCCTATTTATGGTGTAGCAGCATTTTTAAACCCTACAATGAAATTAGGAGGTCCTCATTTTTGGTATACAAATATTTATAACGCTTTAGATCTTACGGTAGAAGAACGTGCTACTCTTGCAGATGCAAAAGCATCCATTAAAATTAATACTCAAACAATTTATAATGCATACCAACAAGCCTTACAAAATTCTAGGCCAAATGTTTCAACCCCTACTTCGTCTACTTCACAGTCGTCCAAAAGAGCCGCGGGCTTGAAGGCACTTAAATCTTGGACGGAGTTTAGGGGTTCTCAAGGAGATAATTTTGATGAATCTTCCCAACTAAATGAGCTTCAAGTTTATTTGTCGCAGGGACTAGAGAAGGATAATCCAGACGGGAGTTTTGAGCTTTTAGAATGGTGGAAGTTACGGGAAAAATATTTTCCTGTTCTTGCAAGGATGGCTCGCGATATATTATCTATTCAAGCTTCAACAGTTGCATCAGAGAGCGCCTTCAGTCAAGCAAGACTTCAAATAGGAGATCATAGAGCATCTATGAGGGAGAGCTTGGAGAAGTCGGTGCTATTTAGAGATTGGATCCGCTCGGAAAGAAGAAACTTTGGACTTGCAGAATCACAACCGGATGTGGATGAAGCTTACGAAGAAATGATTGCAGAACTTGCGGAGGATGCTGCTTCGCCGGGAAGTGGTGATGAACAAGCTTCTTTTCCACCGCCGCCAACGGAACCTCCTCCAAATCTTGAAGGATTTATGAGATTTGTTAGAGATATGTAGATTGTGTTGTAAATTGTACTTTGGCACATCTTATTTAGTTTTTTTCCTTTTAATGGTGGTATTAGTACCTTGTTGTGCTCATTCCATTGGGGGGAGAAGACTAATAAAGATATGTCATTTTTAGTAATAAAAATTATTACACAATTGTTTGATTTATCTCTTAATACATAATATATATCTATTTAATACATATACATATAATATATATACTTAACACATATATATAACTTAATATATATATATATATATATATATATATATATATAACTTAACTTATATATTTAACTTATATAAACTTAATATATATATATACTTAAATATATATATATATATAAACATATATATATACTTAACACATATATATATAACTTATATATATACTTAATACAAATATATATATATATATATATATATAACTTAACTTATATAAACTTAATATATATATACTTAACATATATATATATATATACTTAATATATACTTATTAAATAATTTTTTTTTAATTAAAAGCCCACGAAGCCCGCCAGGCCCGGCCCGCCAGGCCCGGGACCACGTGGGCTTAGGCCCGTCACGGGCCGGTCTTAACCACCAGGACCGCCAGGCCCGGGACCGCCAGGCCCGGGACCGCCAGAAAAAAGCCCACGAAGCCCGGGACCGGCCCGCCAGGCCCGTTTAGGCCCGGGACCGGCCCACCGGACAGCCTTACTTTGAGGTGAATCAATATCGCATGATAAGGAATGAAAGAAGTGAAATTTCCTAACAGTTCTGTAGCCTCTCGAAGATAAGTACAGACGTCTCCGTACCAATTCGCAAGATTCTACTAAACTTGCTTGTGACTCGTAGCACCTACGAACTTAGAGCTTTGATACCAACTTGTTACGACCAAAAAATCCCTCCGAAGGAGTCGTGATGCCACCTAGTCTCTAAACTAGGTATGTGTCACGACCCTAAATCACCAATCGTAAACTTGTCATGACGGCACCCAGTCTTCGCGACTAGGTAAGCCTAACACGATGCGGAATATACAATTTCATGAATAAAAAAAGGATAAGATAACAATGGAAAAAATGTAAATGAAATGTAATAAGTGCCGCTTGGCACATACACTTCGCCAAAACACACTAAGTAACATACTACCAAGACCCGAAAAACCCACGGGCAACACAGACTAAGAGAAGAGTACAATTGTGGCTCTATACATCAAGAATGTCTAAACAACGAGAATAAGGGAAAATAACTGCTATCACTAATGAGAATAGAAGGAGACTGTCTGGATCCGTGGACGTAGCAGATCCACGTGCTTGTTCCAGAAGAGACCTTCAACAGCCCAGTTACGCCACGCATCCGCACGACAAAAGTGTGCGGTCCGCGTGAGCTCTGCAGGGGCATTTTTGTCCGAAAAGTTTAGGGTAGTATAAATAGCTTCTTTTTCTTTTTTAGGTCAGATTTTATGATACACTTTAGCGGCAGAGCTCGTGAGGAATCTGAAATAACAACAATGAAGTAATTACCGCAACCGACTACGATTAGCTAACTACAAGTAACCAACACGACATAAACTCAAATCAAGAAGTCCAGGACCTATGGGAATTGAACCCACAGTCCCTCTCTATATCCAACAACTCAGGATCTCCGAGAATTGAACACCCAGTCCCTACATCAGAGTCTTTGGATCTCCGGGAATTGAACCCGCAACCCTAGGATCTCCAGGAATTGAACCCGTAGTCCGTACCTCAATATCTCAGGATCTCCGGAAATTGAACCCGTAGTGCGTGTCTCAATAGCTCAGGATCTCCGGGAATCAAACCCTCAGTCTGTATCTCAATATCTCAATAAACTCCGAGTCTTCGGGAATCGAACCCGCAGCCCTTGGATCTCCGGGAATCGAACCCGCAGTCCATAAATACTACAATTTCGGGTCTCCGGGAATCGAACCCGTAGCCTTGGATCTCCGAGAATTGAACCCGCAGTCCACCAATACAAATAATAAAAAGGAAAGCATAGAGAATTATGAAGTACATAACTACAATTACACCAAAACCAGTATCAATAAATTTCAAGAAGTTCAAGTAAGACAAATAGGCACTTAGACAGACAATCCTATCTAACCATGTTTTTCTAACGAATATCAGGTAAATGTTACAATTTAATCAGCTAAATAACAGAAATATCATGATTTGAACAGTTCAAGTAAGATGGTTTCCAACAATCTGTGCATGTACGTGGCCGTCACCTCACGTACAAGGTATTTAAATTAACACATAATATCCTAGGGGAGAAGGTTCCCTCACACGAGGTTAGACAAGCCACTTACCTCGATTCCGGTAAGAAACTGCTAAGAGACAACTCTCTTGCCAAGAGTATCGGCCTCCACAGGCGTAGAATCTAATCAAAATCAATAGAAATACATCAAAATAGGCCAAATGGGCATTACCCAATCGAAACAATTCGAATTACACCAAAAACTACAAAGTTGCCAAAACCCGACTTTCGGTACGCTTCACGAAAAATTCTAAAATTTGTATTTTTCGAATCCTCATCTCGCCATGAGTCCGTACATACCAAGAACTCCCAATTCGGACCACAAATAGTCCTTCAAATCCTAAAATTAAGGTTTTTGCTCAAAGTCCTAATTTCTTTATTTTAGCCATAATTTCATGAATTCCATGGATGATTCTTGTATAAAAACATGTAATTAACTCATAAAATTTACCTCCAATTGATTCTTAGTTGAAATCCTCTTTAACCCTCGTCCAAAAGCTCCAAAATGTGTTCAACAATGGTGGGAAATGATTTTGCTCGCGGATGAAATGCCAATTAAAAACCTTCTATCCGGATTTTTTAACAAAATTACTGTTTACCCGCGTTACTGTTCATGTGTATTATTCACAGTATTGTTCACATTTACTGTATATGATACTGTTCATAGTTACTATTCACGATCACTATTCACGGGTATTATTCACAGTACTGTTCATCGCATCAGCTTTTTCTCTAAATTGCAGCACAACCATTTTTTATTAAAATGGCTCTAACTCAATCATACGAACTCGAAATTAGACGATTCTTTATCCTATGGCTCCGTAATTTTGATACGGATCTAGTAGTTCAAACAAAGCTGAATTTGGAGCTAATTTGCTCATTTCAATACCAATTTCGCTCGTTAAATAATTAACTCACATATCGCGTCAAAAGCCCAATCGCGACTTGATGAAGTTAAACCAAAATTTCCAGATCAGTCCTATAATTCATGATTTAAATTCTCGAAGTCTCGAAATCAAATTTGGATCTCTAGAACTAAAATTAGACCTTTGGATCATTACATTTATGCTCAAAACGGCAAAATCTTCAAAAAATGACCCGTTGGACATCCGAAACACACCCGAGACCCCCGAGACCTCAACCAAATATACAGACATGATCTATTACCTCATTTCAACTTGCTAGAATCATAAAATCACTATCGTTAACATCAAAATCATTCGTTTTCAGCAAATTCAAGTTTAAGTTTAACTATAACTTTCAAAATTCTTATTCGATCAAAAACCCGACCAAACGACGTCTGGATGACCTGAAAATTTGCAGACATATCCAAAATCACCTAACAAATCTACTAAAACTATCGGAATTCCATTCCGACTCCAGGATAAAAAACTCACCTATCGATCGGATTTCCAAAAATTTCATACTTCGGCATTTCAAGCCTAATTGAGCTACAGACCTCCAAAATACATTCCGAACGCGCTCCCAACCCTGAAATTACCTAACGGAGCTAATGGAACCATCGAATTTTCGTTTCGAGGTCGTCTTAATACTGTTTCGAATACGGGCCATTTTTCAGCTATAAAGCTCTCATTTAGGGACTAAGTATCCCAAAACACTCCAAATTCTAGAACCGAACCTCCCGGCAAACCACAATAACATAAAAGAACTTAGGGGAACAATTAAATTGGGGATCGGGGCGTAAATTTCAAAAATGACTGGCCGGGTCGTTACAGTAAGCCTAACATTATCTGAAATAATATTGATATTTTACTAACTTTAAATTAATTTACTTTTAACAAATTACTATTCCCAAAACTGGTGGTACAAGTCACACGCCTTTCTAAGAGTAGTTATACAAAATAATGCATCAATATTCCAAAACAAAAGGAACAAATGAAAATAAACGAAGAAGACTCCGAGGCCTGCGAACGCTGTAGCAGGTTCACCTTGAGTCTCCACCACAACGACCCGCACAACTACTACCGATCAACTACCTGAATCTGTACACAAAAATATATAGAAGTGTAGTATGAGCACACCTAGGCGGTGCCCAGTAAGTATGAAGACTAACCTCGGTGGGGTAGTGACGAGGAACAGTCGAGACACCTACTGGTCAAATAAATTGAATAGGATATGATAATAAACTATCAACCTAATGATGACAAAGTAAAATCAACAGTAGGGAAAGAACAAACTACAATGAGTAGAAACAATAAAGGGAAACACTGATGAAATGAAAGATAACCAAATAAATTAACACCAACATAGCTTAAACACATACAAGTAAAAATATACTCAAACAAGGAAGGTGATGTCAGCTCAATAAATCATATCATTTCTGGTGCACAATTCCAGCCATCTCAAACTCGATGTCTCATATCATACCTCAATTACCAAACATTAGCACACCGGGCACCTTGTGCCCACATATTTCTATCTCCCTCTGCACAATAACGTTCTTATGTTAAGGGTCCATAACCAATGCAATTAAGATATTCACGGAGTCTCACTTACATAACATAAAGTAGAATACAACTTCTAAATCAATTAGGAACTTAGCCAGAAAAGATGAAGTTATTTTACAGAAATTATTTGAATAAAAAAAATACCCTTTTCAATTAAAATACAACACCGAATGAACTATTAACTATAATAAGGGATTTTGATAAATTAACTTAGTAGAAATTCCTTTTTATTTAAGTAAAATACAACCTCAGATGATTTAAGGGAATTTTATTGAGTAACTAATTGTATTAAAAACGAAACAATTATTGAAATTTGAAGTATTGAAATATACATATTGTCACACCTCCTTTTTCAAACTTATATATGCCATTTATTTAATACTACACCCCGGGAAGGAATATAATAATAAAAAGGAAAGGAGTTTTTCCAATTAAAGGACAGTCGGAACGAGATTTATTTATTAAATTTAAGAGTCACCACTTGGAAAAATAATGGTGTCCCAAGTCAACGGTTTAATCCCGAATCGAGGAAATTATGAATCTGTTATAGTCTGCGAATCAAAAATCCGGATAAGGAATTCTATTAAATCGGGAGAAGGTGTTAGGCACTCCCGCGTTCTGTAGTTCTAGCACGGTCACTCAACTGTTGTTTTTGTTTTTATCTGATTTTCATATGCTTCATTTTTATGCATTATTAATGTGTCACGACCCGGATTTCCCACCATCGGGGTCATGATGGCGCCTACTAAATAGAAGCTAGGCAAACCAAATATTAATTATATCTCCATTAATAACCAATTTCTTATTAACAACATAAAAAAATTACAGCGGAATAATCAAAATTAGCGGAAGACTTAGTCAGATATGATAAAGAAAAATCCAAATCTGATACACTACCCAAGACTGGTGTCACAATACTCACGAACTTCTAAGAATAATACACATAATTGTTTGAAAGAAAATACAATCTGTTTATCTCGATCACGTGAGATAACGGAATAAAAAGCATAGATAGAAGAGACGACGGGTCCTGCGGACGCCTACAAGGCTACCTCGTAGTCTCAGTAGTCGAAAAATCCACAAGTCGAACTACTGCTGCTGTTGCTCCTCAAAACATGAACCTGTGAAAATGCGCAAATGTGGAGCATCGGCACAACCGACCCCACGTGCTGGTAAGTGCCTAGCCTAACCCCGGCGAAGTAGTGACGAGGCTAGACTGGACATCACATAAACCTGTGTAGTTATAAGTATACAGCGGAAATATATATATATATATATATATATATATATATATATATATATATATATATATATATATATATACAATACATTTATAAAGAAATACTCTGCTCTAAAATAACAGTCAATAACTCAAGTTATCCAGAATAATCTAATCAACAGAATAAATCTTACTTTCTTGTCTTATTTTCCTCTTTCATTTCATGTCTCGTGGTAGGCGTACCACCCGCTCCCAACTATCACAGTAATTATATCTTGTGGTAGGCGTACCACCCGCTCCCAAATATATCAAAATTATATCTTGTGGTAGGCGTACCACCAGCTCCCAAATATATCAATAGTTATATCTTGTGGTAGGCGTACCACCCGCTCCCAAATATATCAATAGGCTACCGGCAACTATCCCAATTCATAAATATATATAAGTGGTCGGCGCGCCACACGATCCCAATTCATAAAATATATATATATTAACGGCATTTAGCCAATAATCTCTATATCAACAATATTTATAATTACCGGTTTTAAACCAATAATTTATAATAATTTCAACAATTTACTTTCATTACCGGTATAACCCAATAACTCTTATTCAACAATTTATTCATAACTAAATTCATATTCCTACAAACTAGGATAGAACAAATACTTACCTCGAAAGTCTACGAACGATTCAATCCGTAGCAATGCCTTTTCCTTTTGAATTTAACTCCAATCCAATCATATCTATACACAATTGATTTAATATCATCAATTCTACTTATCAAACTAGTTCATATTGCTAAATATGATTTTTACAATATTCTGCCCGGAATAGTAAGAATCGACCCCAGACCCACATAATCGAAACTCAAGTTTCGAACCAAAATAAGTTCACCCAATCTTCCATGAGTTCAAATATACAATTTGTTCTTAAGTTTGACACCAAAACGAAGCCTAGATCGCAAATTCATTGAAAACCCTTACTATACTAAATTCTCAATTTTTCTACCCATTTACACCTATTTAGGCTTAGGAATTCGAATAATATTGATGGAAAATGAAGAAAACGAGTTAAGAATCACTTACCCAAGAAGTTTGGTGAAGAATAGCTCAAAAATCGTCCAAGGGGTTGTGAAGAAGGGGTTGAACAGAAATGGGATTTGTTATCCCGTTTCTGTTCTGTTTTGGGATTAAAATGACTGGGAAAAAGTTTGCCCTTCGCGTTCGCGTGGACAGTGTCGCGTTCGCGAAGGGTTGGGTAAAAATGGGCATCGCGTTCGCGTGGACATAGTCGCGAACGCGAAGAATAAAAATCTGGGCTTACAAATTGGTCTATGCGAACGCGTGGCACCTTACGCGAACGCGTAGAGGAGGCAGGCCAGGCTCCGCGAACGCGTAGAGGAAAATGGATGGGTCCAAATTTGTTGTACGCGAACGCGATCCTATGGTCGCGAACGCGATGGAGGGAAAGGAGAAGCCTTCGCGAACGCGACCAGGTGGACGCGAACGCGAAGAAGGAATGTCTGCTGCAGATTTTCTGCAGTTTTTCCTAGTCTAAAACCATCCCGAACCACCTCCGAAACACTCCCGAGCCCTCGGGGCTCCAAACCAAATACGCACACTAACTTAAAAATATCATACGAACTTGCTCGCGCGATCAAATCGCTAAAATAACATCAAATCCATGAATTGAGCCTTAAAACTCAAGAATCCTTTCAAATTTTCATAACTTTCAAAATTTTCAATTTAAGGCCGAAACACGTCAAACGACGTCCGTTTTCAACCAAACTTTCCAGGAAGCGCTTAACCAATATATATGACCTGTACCGGGCGTCGGAACCAAAATACGAGCTCGATAACAGTACTTTTTAATAAAAAATTCAGTTTCATTTTCCTTAAACATTTTCAGAAAACAATTTAACAGAAAAATTCTTTTACAGGGGTTCTAGACCTCGGATTTCAATTCCGGGCATACGCCCAAGTTCCATATTTTTCTACGGATTTTCTGAGACCGTCAAATCACGGGTCCAGGTCCGTTTACTAAAAATGTTGACCAAAGTCAACCATATCAATATTAATATCAAAATTCTTCAACTTTTTCACATATTTCACATATTTCAACATAAATATTTTCCAGCTTTGTGCCCGGACTGTGCATGCAAATCATGGCAACTATAAATGAGGTTTTCAAGACCTCCAAAGCTCGGAATGATTAATAAAACAAGTGATGACCCTTTTGGTCGTCACATAATGTCCCTCTTTGTCATTTTCAAGAACTGCGACGTTGCGAAAATGCATTTCGAGTCACATCGTACCCGTACGCCTGTGACTTTAGTGCATTTCAATTTCGCCGGAATTTTGGATTTGGGTCACATAAATGTGTACCCGTATTAGGAATGTAATATTATTAATATCACCTAAAGTATCTACCTTTTTATTAACTTTGGGAAAGACCGTGAAATTCACTAAACGGTCCTTCCGAATCTAGAATTTTATGTTGAGACTTATTTGAGGACCCCACAATTAAGTATTTGTCATTTAGTGAGGCTCATCTCCATTTTATTAATGTCCAATCTTAAATGGGCTACGTTTTCTATTTTTGGTTTTTCATCCTATGTATAATTATTTCAGAATTATTTTACAAGGTTGTATGCAAGAGTCCAGGCCATCATTATTATTTGGGCCTCGACTTTGTACTAATCCATCAGTATGCACCAAGGTGCAACTGGCCAATTACAGCCAGTTAATATTATTTGGGTCTGATCTTACAGACTCGTAAGCCGTTTTAACTGGATTTGGGCCTTTTTTCACACTTGGGCCCATATTATCACTATCTAAAACAGGGTTGTCAGATTAACATTTCAATAACAACGCTATAAACAAACACTATTCAATACTAACAATTAACTATTTCTAACGATGCCAAATAACATTTGATCATTACTGATTTCAATTTCTGACAATTAACTATGCCCCTTAATATCTAGTTTAAATCAATGTTGTTACTCAACTGGTAAACTAACCGAATATGATATCGTTATTTGAATAAAAATACTAATTGCATAATTATCTATCTGAAAAGAACATTTGCATTTTTAACTAAATCATGCTCAGATTACAATTATGTTTCAGATTGCCATTCTACAAAGTTGAATACAAGTTTATAGTTAATCTAGTTTCAGTAATATTAAAACATTGTCGTGAATCGAAATTTAACTACTTCATGTTTTCAAATTAAATGATTTCTGATTCAGAACTTGATTAACAAAATATCTAAGTATCAGTATTACACATCTAATCTATAATAGTTATGGATCTGGGTTATTTAGCTAAGTTTTAGGCCAGTTTTAGTCTTATTTTTAGGTGATCATTATAACTAACCTACTGGATACATCTACTACTACTTTAGTCAAAATTGAGTTCGTATAGTCTAGTACTTATTACAACCCATTCAATGTAAAGACGATTTTCAGTGCTAGTTATCCAGTTACAGAAACAACCCCATAGGCGTTCACTTTCTCGTCTCTTTAAAGTTGCAGTCATGGTAAAATCTTGATTTATTTAATCAGGGACTCCCAAGCGCACTAGGTTTCTACAAATAAAAATAGAACATGGAAGGCTTGTTATTCAATACTATAACATGACTTATATACTCGTGTCAACCAAGGTGTATGTAGATCTATTCAAAATTTTAATGAAGTTGATTGGAAAAATATGGACTTCTCTAAAGAGAATTATAATTTAGATATGCTAGTGGGTTGCCCGGGATTCAAACCCGGAACTAGTCGGATTTAGTAGATAAGTTCCTTGTTATAAATGAAGAGATTTTACTACAAATAAAATAAAGAATATAGCAAAAATAAAAAATCAAAACAAAAAAGTAAAAAAGACTGAGAGATTATTAATAGAAAGAACGAAATTGAATAAAAATAAAAAAAATAATAATTACAAAAAAAAAATTAAAAAGAGTGCTGAATTTTATTATAAAATAATAATAATAATAGTAATAGAGAAAAATAAAAATAGTGAAAAAGTAACAAAGATTTTGGACGAAGAAATTTTACTAAAAAGATCAAATTGAAAAATTGAAAAATACATTTACAAGACATAAAAGATTTTAAGCTAAGTAAAAAATAAAGTGAAAAAATACGAGGTTGTAACTAGAAAGAACCAAAGTGAATAAAAAAGAAAAAATAATTACAAATAAAGGGGCAATATTGTATTACAAAAAAAAAGGAAAAAATAAAAGAAAGACAGAATGATAAAGAAAAATAAAGTTATAAACAACAAAATAAGGAAAAGAAAGAAACAAGGGAGGGCCTTACGTGGAGCTTGGGCATAAGAAGGTAGAAATGACACAGATAGCCATTTTAAAGGGATGTTATTTAGGAATTAATGAGTGCGTCCTAAATTTCAGTTTTTCAGTTTACTTTTTCAGGACAAAAATATCATGAATTGTCATGAAGTAAGGATTTTTAATTTAAAATTTCAAGATAAAATAAGTATTGGCTAATATCTAAATATCATCCATTATCTCTGCAATTGACCCATAAAAAAAAAGAGTATCTAGATAATAAAAAATTTCAAAATAGGTATATTTTGTTATTTTCCTAAAAGTAAATTTTCCGGTCATAAAGTCTTTAAAGGGGTTCTTTAGCGTCTTTTTCCCTTTATTAAAGGCCCCAAAAATGGCTAGTGGTGACTTCGAGGCGAAGTGCAACAATAATTACTTTTAAGCCCGTCATTTAAAATATATTCATAATTTACAAAGTATTTAATAATTAACCAATTCACTCAAACTTCATGACTAAGTATCTTAAATTTTCAAATTCAAAGCTTAGTTTCCTGAATTTTTGAGCTGCTAATTTGTAATTCAAGACTAATTATATTGAATTTCTGAACAACTAATTTAAAAGTTATGATATAAGATTCGAACTTTATGACACAATTTTCGAACTTTAGGACACAATGTCCTGAAATTTGAATTTTGAGGTTTAAACTCTAGGATTCCGTGTCTTGCGAAAATTGGTTGATCTTTAAATATATTGTCAACAACATACTTAAAAGTGGTTTTCTGGTGTAATTTCTACTGAACTTCACCGGTTAAAGATGAAAAATTGGCATATTAATAACAACACATAACATGAATTGGCAAATTTTTAGCCGTATATTAGGTTTGACAGAGATAGCCCCAAATAATTGGCATTATATCAAATCCTAAAAAAACTACTCTCTTATATATTCTCTCTTAAATAATTGGCCCCAAACTGTCTGCTTCCCACCTTCTTCGCCACTCACTTCTCTTCTTGTTCGCTGCATCTCTCCTTATATTTATTCTTCTATCTCATCTTTCGCTCTCATAGTCTAGCAAATATTCTCGCTAATTATGCAAATCAGTAGGATAAAAAAGTAAGGTTGATCTCACATAAGAGAAACTCAGAAGTAAAAACTAAGAGAGACAAAATACATTTCAACTTTGCTTTTTATTCTTTTTATTGGTTGGATTGAACAAGTGTGTGCAATTGAAATTGATAGAAAATACTTAAATGAGGTTATATACAAAATTTGAGCAAGATTAGAAATGAATTATACTGGTTTCAGGTAAAAAGTCAGACCTAAAAATCCAACTGCGACATGTCTATATCGCATTGTATATCATGTACGTCAATGTATATTACACACATATTTTAAGGACCTCTGTGTATAACACTTTGTATAGCGTGTATACAAAGTAATTTTTATAGACGCCAGTGTATATCATATATATAACACATTTTTTCATGGATATACACAGATACACATGATATACATGAGATACCACTTATGTGCATAGAGATATACATAGGATACAATAAGAAATACACATGTGGAATCGTTTTGAACTTGAATTTTCAATCTAAAATGTGTTATACAAAGAAGAAAAATAAAAATTTAATATACTTTTTTTATATACATATTATTATTATTATTATTATGTTATACATTATGATATACAAATAATATAATTATTAATGTGTTATATATATTTGGATATATAGATAAAAAAACTAGAAAATAATTAAAAAAAATTGGGAGTTTTTTCGAATACTACTATGAGAGAAGAGAGAGAGAATTTTTAATATTTTTGTTATTTTTAAGAAAAATAGTTTTAATGGGGCTTATTTTTAGGATGTCGGTTGAACCATTAGAAGAGAGAATAACTATAGGCTGCCATATGTCAAATCCTAAATTATTGGCTTTTTATCCAATTGTTGGACCTAGTTGTCATGCCATGCAGGGAGAAATTCAAATATAGCTAGATTTATAAGTGGTCATTCAAAAATAACTACAATTTTTAAAGTAATCAAAATTTATTCACTTTTCATGTAAAGATAAATCTGAACGAAAATACTCCAGTATAATATATTCGAATTCCAGTATAATTTATTGGAACTCGAGTATAAGTTCCAGTATAATATACAAGACTTCCAATATAATATATCGGAGTTTCAGTATAATATAATGGCCCAACATAATATGCTGGAAGTTTATACACACGTGCTCCAATCTCCAATATATTATGATAGAACTTTCCGCGTGTTGGAGTTCCACCATAATATACGGAAATTCATTCACATGTGTATCAATATCTAATATATTATGCTCGAACTTTTTGTGTTACAGAAAAATATTAACTATTTTTAATGATTTTGTAAATATTGATTATTTATAAATAACCAATCCGAAATTGGTTAGCCCGTGCTATTTTTACCAAATCCCTTGTTCAAGATTGTGAGTAGGCCCAAAACACCATACACGGCCGCCAATACGGAAAGATGGACTCGAAGCCCAGGAGCGTGTTGGGGGGCCTATGTCGACCACCAATCGAATCAATTGTCAGAGTAGCCGTTCTATTTACTATTTATGAAAAATTATAACACTAAACCAGAAATAGAGCTTGCGGAAGAGAAATGGAGGCGGCGAGTTTCGCGTCAACTTCACAGTTCTTAACGGCTAAATCTTCTTCTTCTTCTTCCTCTTCGTCGACAGCATCGTATTCGTCCTATTCATCAACTTCTCAATCTCTTTGTTCCCTAAGTTACAAGCGCAATGCTAAAGCTCTGAATTGCAAATCTTCCAGAAGCTTCTCAGTCCGCGCTTCTGCCGGCGGCGCCGATGATTCTGGTATTCTCTCACTTTCTCTTTCTAATACTGACAATTAAACAATGCGCAAAATCACATACGCTGTTATAATCATATTTTGACTGTTAAGGTTGTTTTTTTTGCAGTGGTAACTCTACTTGACTATGGTGCTGGCAATGTGCGAAGTCTCAGGAATGCAATAAAATATCTCGGTTTTGACATCAAAGATGTACTCTCTTCACTTTTAATTTCCTGTTACTACTTTTGTGACTATTTATTTATTTTAAAGTACTTAAATTAGGTCATTTTGTAGGAGATTAAGAGAAATACTATTCAAAGAAGAATGTATATATGGCACTAAATACTTCCATATGCACATCACTAACATAGTTCAGAGGTACTCTTATGTTCTGATGTGGTTTTGAAGGAAAAACAGAAAGAAAATTGCAGAATTGAAATCTAAGAAGATGAGCTAAAAGTATTTCATATTATAAAACCAGTATAAAGCCATTGTTTCGTACATATACTCTCATATCTGGGACTAAAATGTAAAGTAAATAACTAATGAGCCTAAGTGAAATATAAGACAAGGACCAAACTGTAACTTCTCAAACTAAGTAACTAACATAACTACTTTTATTCCTTCACTACTGTCAAAGCCTAAGGTACTCCTCCCGTCTGTGCAAGCTCTCATTCAGGTCATATCTGTACTCCCCCTGCAAAAAATTCCTTGTCCTCAAGGAATGAAGGTAGGGAATCTGACTTTGATGGCATTAGAATCTTCCCAGGTTGCTTGGTCTTCAAGCAGCTACTCCCACTGAATTAAGAATTGGACCATTGCTTTATTCCCCTTCTGTATCATCCTTCTGTCCAACACCTTAGCTGGGTAAGGGCAGTAGGGAATGGACATATCCAAAATGGGAGGATGATTCACAGTTGTTGTTGGTGAAGCAAGTTTATAGGCCACAGCCCCAACCTTTTCCAAAACCTGATATGGGCCAGAGTATTTGAAAGAGAGTTTGGTGAAGTGCCTTGTGGATAGAGTTAACTGCCTATAGGGTTGCACCTTTAAGTAGACCCAATCTCCTACTTGAAATTGCCTATCAGACTTGTGCTTGTTGGCCTGCTCCACCATTCTTTTTTGAGTCCTAGCCAAATGAAATTTCAGAAGCTGAAACTTCAGCTCCCTAGTAAATAAGCTCCTATCCACTTCTTCCATGTCTGAATCCCCTAACACATAGGGTAGATGCAAGGGTGGAGGTTGGCCATATAAAGTCTTATAGGGAGTGGTCTTAATGGATGTGTCATGTGTGAATTGTGAAAGGTGGGGTTGTATCACAATATCACTATTCAACAAAAGCTAAGTACTGTACCCAGTCCTTGGGAGAATCAGAGGAATAGCACCTAAGATAGGTCTCTAAACATCTGTTTATAACCTCAGCTTGGCCGTCAAATTGAGTGTGGTAAGCAATAGAGGTGTTCAAGGTAACTCCCTGTATTGCAAAGAGCTCTTGCCACAGTTTACTAGTGAACACAGAGTCCCTATCACTCACAATATCTGCAGGTATACCATGCAATTTAAAAATGTGTTCCATGAATAAGTGAGCAATATCCAAAGCAGAGTACGGGTAGGATATGGCTATAAAGTGAGCATACTTAGTTAGCCAATCAACAACCACCCAAATGACCTCTTTACCTTTGGATTTGGGCAATCCTTCAATGAAGTCCATACTGATGCTACTCCAAGCCACTGATTGAATTTGATTTGGGCAGAGTGATCATACTTACTCTTCTGACAGACATCACACTTCTTAACATACTCCTCAACATCTGATTACATTCCCTACCAGTAGAAGAGTGAAGCCACTCGTTTGTATGTGTGGTCTATCTCTGAATGCCCCCCCCCCTACAGAGTTTTGCCACAAATAGAGGATTCACTCCCAATTACCAGCCTCCCCTTTCTCCTTAGCTGTTGATTAATGTAGTAATACTCTTTCACCTCCTCCTTTTGAACCAGCAATTGTTGAATTAATGCTGCTAGTTCAGGATCAGCATTCCAACTATCCCCGATAGTTTGTAACAAATCAGTCCTCACAGAAGACAAGGTCAGGGCTGCTATCTCAATTGCTGGAAGTCTAGATAGAGCATCAACAACCTTGTTCTCTTTCCCGTTCTTGTACTGTATATCGAAATCAAATTGCATCAGTTTAGTAATCCATTTAAGTTGGGCTCCAGTATGCAATTTTGGTCCAGCAAAAACTTAATGACCTTCTGGTCAGTCTTGACCACAAAGTGCCTACTTATCAAATATTGTCCCCACTTAGTGACAACCATGACCAAAGCTAGTAATTCTTTGTCATGCACAGTCATCGCTTGGTGCTGTGGAGATAGCCCCTTACTCAGGTAGGCAATGGGCTGCCCTGCTTACATAATAACAGCTCCAATTCCTGTGTCACGGGCATCTGTTTCTACCACGAAAGGTAAGCTGAAATCAGGTAAGGCTAGGACAGGTGCAGAAGTTAAAGCACCTTTAAGGTCCTCAAATGTTGTAGTTGCTTGATCATTCCACTTGAAATGATCCTTTTTCAGTAAGTCTGTTAATGGTTTGCTTATGTGCCCATAGCCTCTAATAAACCTTCTATAGTAGCCTGCTAATCCAAGGAACGCCCTCAATTGTTTGATCGTAGCAGGTGTTGGCCACTGTTGGACTGCTTGTATTTCTTAGGATTACTGGCCACTCCCTTAGCAGAGATAATATGGTCCAAATATTCAACACTAGCCACAGCAAATTGATACTTGGTCCTTCTAGCATAAAGTTGGTGCTGCACAAGAAGTCTGAAAGTAATCCAAGTGCTCAGCATGATCCTCTATGTTCTTACTGAAGATGAGGATGTCATCAAAAGATACTAGAATAAATTTTCTGAGATGGTCTTGAAATACATGATTCATCAATCCTTGGAAACTAGAAGGGGAATTAGTCAACCCAAAGGACATGAATAAGTACTCACAGTGGCCCTAGTGTGTTCTAAAAGCAGTCTTATGGATGTTCTTAAGTGCCATTCTTATTTGATGATAGCCTGATCGAAGGTCTATCTTAGAATAAGCCTGTAACCCCCCCCCCCCAATTCATCCAATAGCTCTTCAATGATAGGAGTGGTGTATTTATCCTTGTTGGTGATCTGATTGAGTGCCCTGTAGTCTACACAAAGCCTCAAGTGGCCATCTTTTTTTCCCACTAGGACCACAGGAGAGGCAAAGGGGCTGCAATTGTTTTGTATCAACCCTTGACTTCAATTCTTGAGCCATTTGCTCAATCACATCCTTCTGAACTGGAGAGTATTTGTAAGGTCTTGAATTGATTGGGTTTGCACCATCTTTCAATGGAATATGATGATTGAAGTATTCTCTAAGTGGTGGCAGTCCTTTAGGTCCTTGAAAGACTGCCTCATAGTCCTGAAGCACCTGTTGAACCTCGAGGGGTTCTTGACCCAACTGTTTTCCATCTATCTCTTCAGGAGAAGAAACTCTGATCATAAAGAGCTGGACATTGTCTCCCGTAGATTTTTGGAGTGAAGAGGATTCCATCATATTCAGCTTAGGCGTAATCCTCTATAGTGCAAACATTTTTCCTTCCTAGTCAAACTGCATAGTTAATTGTTTGAAACTGAAGACAATGTCACCCAAGGTGCTAAGCCATTGAACCCCCAAAACCATGTCACAAAGTACCTGGTGGAAGTAACAGGAAATCAGCATTAAAGAATGTGTTATGCAACAACCATTCCAGCCCTTTACACATCCCAGAGATAGGCACTGAATTTCCATCAGCTAGGTTAGCATCCAATACTTTACAAGGATCCACTCTCCAACCCATTTTGGCTACTAATCCACTGTCCATGAAGTTGTGTGTCGACCCCCTATCAACCAAAATATTGAGAGGTTTCCTGTGAGAGTACCCCATAGGTTTGATGGTTTGATACCCTTGAGTACCCCGCAAAGCATGGATGGAGATTTCACAAGTTTTAGCAACCTCTTCTACCTTAGGTAAGTCATCCCCCGGTGCTTCTATAAGTCCGACCTCTTCTACTAATTCCAGCTTGTACACATGTGCTTTGTTCTTGCAAACATGTCCTGGGCGAAAGAAGTTTTCAATTGGCCAACAGATGTTATATGTGTTTGCAACAGCCAGAATCCAACAGACATCTCTTTCTTCACTGCCCAGTTGCAACAGATATCTGGTGCATGTTCTTTGCCATCTTTGGTTTAAGCTGGGTCATGCCTCAGAACATTAAGGATGCCTATGAAAGCTGGTCTTCATGGAAAGTTGTTAACTCCATCAGTAAAGTCTGGCAGATGATACCTTCTTGTATTTTGTGGTGTGTTTGGACAGAAAGGAATCATAGATGTTTTGATGGGATATCAACTCCAACATACGCACTTAAGGCTAGATGTCTTTTATGGTTATATAGTTGGCAGAACTTAGCTCCTGTAAATTGTCCTATTAACCTTTTGGACTTCGTCAGCTCCTTAGCTTTAGCCTAGTTTTGTCTGTAGAGCTGACTATGTCTTTATGTATCTCTCTTTTGTACCTCTTGCATCTTCTTGATGCCTTTAATGCAATTCTCTTACCTCATAAAAAAAAAAAATCATTAAATTTTGGTGGTGTAACCTTTTCCTTTTAAACTTATCAGCCTCCGCTGGTTGGGTTAGTTTGGTTTGGGTAGATGGTTAGCGGTGAAGTTGAAAGTCTATGTGACTACAGGAATTGGTTTGGTCTGGGATAAGACTGTAGAATGGCATGTTTCATAGCCTTGGACTGTTTAGGAATATAGACTCCTGGAGTCTAGCCAGATGATAAGCTTGAATATGGCTTAAGGATTCTCACTGCATCGCCCAATTCAAGCTTAAGCCCTTCTAAAAATTATGCTAATTGCATGACTAGGTTCTAAATTGAGCTAAGTCATGGCTCGATCAAAGGACTCTTGGAACTCCACCACCCCTCCTATTTGTTTTAACTTGACCAGGTCATTCATAGGGTCATCAAACTCTACACCAAATCTATCTGACAAAGCCCAAATATACTCCTCCCAACTTGGATAGGAAAGTTGCATTGAGCCCTTCCTCTCAGGTAGGCTCTATGCCATTGCAATGCAAAGTCATCTAAGTACATGGAGGTCACCCTTACCGTTTCCTAACGAAGAACCTCATTCATGGAAAAAAATTGCTCTATCTGATACCACCAATCCTGGAATCCTTTTCTCCCAAACCTTGGGAATCCAATTCTGTACTGTTCCAGCAGGTGTTGTAATATTCTGGATACGGGGTAAACTGGTGTGGCATGTGAGGTGTAGGTGGTAGCAGGATTGGGGGCAATTGGGACAGGGACATGGGTATGTATACTGAGTTAGTAATGGAACAGGGAATGGAGCAGGAAATCTGGCCATTTGCTCCCATTGTTCGGGTAAGATACTGAGAATTTGGGCAGAAATTGGAAGGTGGAGTTTGGGGCTAATGTGGGGTTTATGTGCTGAGTCGAAGTGAAGTTTGGGGCTGATGTGGGTTTTATGTGCTGGGTCGAAGTGAAGGGTGCAACAGGGGAAGATGAGTTTTGTTAGATATTTATGTGTAAATAGTCCTAGTCCTATATATAGTTGGAGTAGAATATGTCCTAATCCCATATGTAGTAGGTTTATAATATGTCCTAGTCTGATATGTAGTAGGAGTAGAATATGTATTATATATAGGGCTCATTGTATCATTGTTAAAACATCAATAATAGATTCTTCTTCCGTGCTTTCTCACATGGTATCAGAGCTTCAGTGAGAAAATTATCGTTGTGCGTCATTCCAGCGACATCCGGGAAGAAAGATCTCATCGCCGTGCAATTTTCCAGCAACTTCGTCTTGTTCCCAGGGTTCATCACTGCTACAGTGGTACCTGTGCATATACCAGTACCACCATCAGATCTGAAACCCTTGTGCGACCAAACCCCGAAAACTCCAGTCGCAGTCACATATGAACAGAAAAATCAGTCACAGTGCGTCTTTCCGGTTGATGACTCAAGATTTATTTGCGTTCATCGATAAATGTTCGTGAACATTGCAATTTGAGTTTTGTTGCTCAGGGGGAGCTTAGTGGCCTTGAATGTCGAATGATCAACTTACAGATATTTTCACCAAGTCCCTCACTGGTCCTCGTATTAGTTATATATGTAACAAGCTCGGTGAATATGATTTGTATGCACCGGCTTGAGGGGGAGTGTTAGATATTTATGTGTAAATAGTCCTAGTCCTATATATAGTTGGAGTAGAATATGTCCTAATCCCATATGTAGTAGGTTTATAATATGTCCTAGTCTGATATGTAGTAGGAGTAGAATATGTATTATATATAGGGCTCATTGTATCATTGTTAAAACATCAATAATAGATTCTTCTTCCGTGCTTTCTCACAAGTTTAATGGTTGTGCCATGGATAAATGAAGTGAAACAAGGGTATGTAATGTTGGGGATGGGGGAATTTGACTGGAGCTAGGGTTCCGATTACTGGGTAGTTGTAGAGCCATGGGTCTACTCCCTGTGGAGTTGGAATTCAATGGAGGAAAAGAGATCGGATCATCAATACCTAGAATTCCAAAATGTTCATCGTAGGAGAATACTGCTCTTCTTATTGGACACAGTTGAACTCGCTTCTTTTCCTCAACTCGAGCTGCTTCTAGCTGTAAGAGTTTCTTTGAGCTCGCGAAATACGTTCTCCTTGGCGGATTCCAGCTGATTCTGTCTCAAATTCGACATTCGCAACTTCATGGCTACTCAATCTAGTCGATTAAGTACCTCCTTAATTTCCCCCGACATCGCGTTATCCCACAGAGCGGAAAGTGCTTTGATACCACTGATGTGGTTTTGAAGGAAAATAGAAAGAAAATTGCAGAACTGAAATCTAAGAAGACGAGCTAAGAGTATTTCATATCATAAAACCAGTATACAGCCATTGTTTTGTACATATACTCTCATAGCTGGGACTAAAATGTGAAGTAAATAACTAATGGGCCTAAGTGAAATATAAGACAATGACCAAACTGTAACTTCTCAAACTAAGTAACTAACATAACTACTTTTATTCCTTTACTACTCTTAAAGCCTAAGGTACTCCTCCCGTCTGTGCAAGCTCTCATTCAGGTCATATCATGTTCAACCTTAACTGTTTATACGTTGAGAATCTGAGGATAAGCATGCCCCTTAATAGCTGTGTAGTCAACCGATGAATCATGAACTAATTCTTAGGCTTTATTTTTATTTTGGGGGAGGTGTGGAAAGTTTTTTACAAGAGCAAGTCAGAGCCACAAGGGAGAAATTATCCATGTATCTTGAGGTTTTGTTGCTCTTTTCTTACCTTTATTATTTCAATGTCTTCCAGGTCCAAACACCAGAAGACATTTTGAAAGCAAAACGGCTCATTTTTCCTGGAGTTGGTGCATTTGCTCCTGCTATGGATGTGCTTAATAAGAAGGGGTAAAATTCTCACACATAATCCATAGGGATGGCATTGTTTATATGTTCAGTTCTTTTCGTTGTAAATAAACAAGTAAATTATTTGATCAATAATTTTAGCCATATGAGAACTTCATAACTTGAGCATGGTTATCGGATAATACAGCCTCTCGCTCCTTATATGTGTAAAAGATAAGTTGTTTAATACAGCCTCTCGCTCCATATATGTGTAAAAGATAAGTTGTTTATTTGCTCAAGAGTAATCAAACCAGTATATACTTACTGCAAGACCCTTTCCTCAAAAAGGTACTAATAAAGGCACAAACAAAAAAAATTAGAACACCAGTTAAAATATATTGTACTAATCTATTTTGGTTAAAGTTTTTGCAAAAATAAGAACATGTTTATGGAAAGTTCGTCCCTCTTTTTTGCTAATTGGTTCTCGTGTTTTATTTTTCTCGCTCCATATAAATTAGGTTTTTTTTCCTTCTCTGAAAATTACGGGGAAGAATTGTTATGCAGAATGGCTGAAGCACTTTGTACTTATATTGAGCAAGATCGCCCATTCCTAGGCATTTGTCTTGGGCTGCAACTACTTTTTGAGTCAAGTGAAGAAAATGGACCAGGTCAGCTACTAACATCGACCTCCAAAGTTTATATATGGCTTTAGACATTTCATATCAACTAGTTCTAATGAAGTAGCTTTTATCTAACTGTAAAAAGAAACCTCATGCAGTGAGATACTTAACTTATGGTCTATGAGTTTATTGTATATTGCAATAATGAACATGATCATTCAGCATTTAACAACAACAACAACAACAACAACAACCCAGTATATTCCCACAAGGTGGGGTCTGGGGAGGGTAATATGTAGACAGGCCTTACCTCTACCCGAGAGGGCAGAGAGGCTGTTTCCAATTGACCCTCGGCGCAGGGAAAAAAAAGGCAAACAAAAACAAAAACAAAAACCGCATTAGTTATACGAGCATACATCGCAAAAAAATTATCTAAACATAAGATACATAAATACCATAAATAAGCAGGTATGCATGCAATGATATTAAAACAGTAACTACCAGAAATGACTACCACAAGAGAACACAAACTAATCATCTATGGGCGTCCCTACCACACCTCACCCACCCCGGAAAGGAGTACGAAAAATCTAGAAGTCTCTATCCTACAACCCTGATACTAGACCTCCAGACTTTCCTATCAAGGGTCATGTCCTCGGAAATCCGCATCCTGGCCATGTCCTGTCTAATTACCTCTCCCCAGTATCTCTTAGGCCTCCCTCTGCCTCGCCTCACACCAACCACCGCTAGCCGCTCACAACTCCTCACCGGGGCATCGGGGCTTCTCCTCCGCACATGCCCGAACCACCGAAGCCTCGCCTCTCGCATCTTCTCATCCACTGGGGCCACCCCCACCTTCTCCCGAATAACTTCATTCCTAATCTTATCTAACCTGGTGAGCCCGCACATCCACCTAAGCATCCTCATCTCCGCAACCATCATCCTCTCAACATGAGATTTCTTCACCGGCCAGCACTCCGCACCATACAACATGGCAGGTCTAACCACAGCTCTATAAAACATTCTCTTGAGTTTTTGTGGCACTTTCTTGTCACACAAGACTCCTGATACAAGCCTCCACTTCGACCACCCCGCCCCTATACGGTGAGTGACATCCCTGTCTATCTCTCCATCCCCTGAATCACCAACCCGCGATATCTGAAACTGTCTCTCTTGGCGATGACCTGAGATCCAATCATCACGTCCCTGCCCACTTCGCTCGCTCAGCGCTAAACTTGCACTCCAGATATTCTGTCTTAGACCTGCTTAGTTTAATGCGCCTGCGGTACCCTAAGTCTCTATGACGCTCTGAATGCCCCAGCTCCCCTAGTTCTATGATTTGGTCCCCCTCGTTTAGAAGGTCTCGGAAATACGCCTGCCATCTCCGTTTGACTTGAGACTCCCCCATCAGGACTCTACCATCCTCATCCTTGATGCACCTAACCTGGTCTAGGTCCCGCGCCTTCCTTTCCCTTACTTTGGCTAACCGGAATAACTTCTTGTCCCCGCCTTTCTCCCCCAATTCTTCGTACATGCGGCCAAAAGCCGCATTTTTAGCCTCCGTGACCGCCAATTTCGCTTCCTTCCTTGCCACCTTATAGCTCTCTCTGTTCATTCAGCATTTAAATG